>PVIA01000977.1:0-330831 GCA_004024845.1 Tonatia bakeri
TCCAAGTCTTATCTGTATCCTGACCCCTTTATTCTTTCTCTTGCCAAAAAAAGCCAATTCCTTTTAGAATTAAATTATATCGATGCAGTGATCTCATGTGTGAATATTACTGGCCTCAGCAGCTTTCTTTGTCGCTACTCAGCTTAAAATTGGGATTTTCTGGATAACATTTCACAATCTTAAAGGGGTTTGAGCCACAGCATTAAAAGTTGCCAGCAAACAGTTGCTCGGCAGCCTTTATTACTTATTTGGATTTATAACAAAATATTTTCAAGATACCTAATCCACACTGACAATTTCCCATCTACTTGTTACAACCAATGCAATAAACTGGATTTTACCTGTAATTCAGTCTTGGTATTTCTTTCGTAATGGAGGCTCTATCATCCGATCGTGAGAGGTGTCTGTTTGTTTGTGTTTGTAGCTCAGGTAAACAGGCCAGGGGAAGCCTCTGGGTGGTCAGTAACTTCAGCCTGCTCTCAGAAATGGTTTTCCACTGTCATTTAAAATATTTACAATTCAAATGCAGGGTTGGTTTAAAGAGCACCTCTCTAATCAAGGATAGAATGTCACATTTTGTATATGCCACCAGGTAATCAGTTGCCTTGCCTACGGATCCTATCCCTGACTAACTAGGTAGCTGTGGCTCTGTTTTCATGGAGCTTTCTCTCTTTGGAAGATAATTCTTTGTGGAACCACCAGTTAAATTTTAGGACAGATGTTTCTCTTCTGAGGGTTGGTGGGCACTCTGTTAGGTGTTTTGTTTTGCTTTAACTTCTACTGTTAAAGTTTGCCGCCTTTGCCTTTAAGAACAATTTCTCAGAGAAACAAGGACCCAGTAAGAGCAATGTCCTGAATCTTCTGCACGTTATGATGATAGGACATTTTTGTTCATAGAAAAACCTTATTCTCGAAGAATAAATATAAAACATATTGATCAAAGTCTGGGCTCCTAATGCTAGGAAGTTAGAGAGACTTGGGCCATGGACTAGAAATGTAAATTTAGGAAATTTGCTAAACTGGACTTCCTCCACTTGGAAAGCTGTGAAGCTATGACATCCCTCGTAAGACTATTGAGAAAATAAAATGAGGTGATTTACAAAAAGTGCCCGACACAAAGTTAACGCTTACCCGATGTTCACTATCAGTACTATTGTTAATACAGAAACTAGGAAAGGGTGAACAGTTTTTAGAGGCTGAGCATTTTTGCTGCTCTAAAATACCAGGCTGATTATAATCGTATACGTAGGGAGATTCGTGTTTTTGACATCAGATTGTAATGAGAGGCATGGGAGACTGCAAAATCAGCCTGACACGTACTTGAACCTCCCTTCCAATACCCACTAGCTGAGCTTCAGTTTCCTGCCCTGCCAACTGGTGGTGATGGTCCTCATCTCTAAGGGTTGTTGTTAGGAGTTAGTGGTGATGTCTGCAAGTTGTATCAACCCATAGGGCAGACCCAGTACATTTTCAATCCTTTATGCACTTCATTTTTAACTCCTCATTATGAATTAGTCACAGTGTGTAGATCGGGACAATGGGAACACCTTCTTCCTCCTATGCGGCATATTGTGTTCAACTCCCTGGGAGCTGGGAGCAGAAGGTGCTTGTGTAAGAGCCCAATCTCAGGCCATCCTGCCTTGTTGCTCTTCCATTATCGTTGAGGAGGATAGGCAGGTCTACCTGAGCTTTGTCTCCGGAAATCAGTCACAAAGTGGGAGTTAGAAAGCTACATTAAAATGCCAGACGGGAGGGAAGTTGCGGGACTGGGTGAAAACAGTGCAAGGATTAAGAACTCCAAATCTGTACTCACAAAATAGTCCCAGGGATGTAAAGTACAGCACAGGGAATATAGTCAATGATATTGTAATAACTGTGTATGGTGCCAGGTGGGTACTTGAAATACCGGGGGGAACACTTTGTAAAGTGTATGATTATCTAACCGCTATATCATGTACATGAAACTAATATAAAATGATTTTGAATATAAACTATAATTGGAAAATAAAACTATACAAAATAAGGTGCTTTGACAAATTCCCAAGATTTTGTATATGGATGCCTCTTCTTGATTCTTTTACTTGTAAATGGCCTTGCCAAGCAAAAGCATTCAAGGTGTGCTCGAACCCTTTCACGGCCAGCGGCCCATAGAATCCATCGCCTCCGCTGACTCTCACTCTGCTTGCGCACAGTCCTGGGCCCCCGCCGCCAGCCTCCACGGGCGCTTCTTCCCTCCGCTCTACAGAATCGCGTCCTGGCCCCGTAACTGGGGCAGCTCACTTTTGAACACACGTCTCCAGTTCTCACTCAGATTCAGTTCTCCTAATTCCAGGGATGTGTCACGCACACACACACACAAAATTTTAAGCCCTTGTTAAAGAACAAAATTCAACCGAGTAAATTTTAAAGATTTATTGGCTCTTTTCAATGATTTGTCAACCAGATGACATCCAACTTTAGTAGATAGAAAGGAGCCTCGAGGAGCTGTACAACGCAGGAGGGTTTTATGCATAAACCCAAGTGAGCAGTGACAAGGTTGTGCTGGGCCTTTCCTCATTGGTTGAAGCAGGGTTACTCTCCTGATCTGGCGTACAGGGAAGTCTTGGCGCCAGCCAGGTAACCTGTGCTGAGCGGGCAAGTGCTGCTTGGTTGGCCTAGGACTTCCTCACTTCCTTTTCTGAGAGAGCGGAGCATAGAAAAGTCGGGAAGTTTTCCTTTGCTGACTTGGGGCTTAGTGTGATTGATTCCATCTTGGGCCTAATCTGGCTACATTAACACCCCAAATAGCATATATTCTTTCTTTCATTATTACCTATACAAATATAGTAAACCTTGCTGCCTTCTTTAGCTATTCCAAGGCAGACAAAGATCCTAAGAAAAGTTTCTTGTTACCAGGCACAAACTACTAGAAATATCTCACCCTGCAAGTTACCCAGGAGATTCAAATATGAAAAGAGTAAAAAGGAAAGAGAAAGTCACAAAGGGGAGCCCTGGAGTCCAACTTACTTTTGGGGCAATTGTGATATTTCTACTTAATATCCCTTTATTTTTCAGCTCTTCATCTATTAGACTAAGGATAATTATATTCAGCAACAAAGACATTCCATGTAGAGATTTTCAAGAAATGCAATTGTTAGGTAATGTAGAAGATAAAGGGGGGAAATACACTGAAAATCAGACTTTATTGGGGTTTTTGCTTCTGTGTTTACTTAAAAAATGAATGAACTAACCTTCTTTGATGGTTCTGTATTGAGGTCTAAGGCATCTCTCTCTAATAAAACCCTCCCCAGTAAGGGGAATGTTCGATATCTATGTTTTCCAACATGGTAGCACCACCTACTTGTGGATATTGAACTTGTGAAATGTGAGTAGTGTGACTAACTCAATATTTAATTGTATTGAACTTTGACTAATATAAATTTAATTGGCTACATGCATCTAACGACTACAGTTTTGGTGAGCACAGATCCAGAATGTCTTCTGGCTTTGTCAGGCATACCTCCCCTGCAACAGGATGTCAAGCTTCTTATTCACAGGGGACACAATAGACATCATTAATAATCTCAACATTTGAAAAACAATGTTGTGGAAATAAAGGTATGGGAGGTTGCACTAATATATTTCAAGATTCATTGTAAAAGCAATGCACATTGTGGTCCAGACTTAGTGACAGCCAAGAAGGCAGTAGAACTGGATGAAAGGGTCCAGAGAGACACTGTCCAAGTGCTGAAACTCGACACAGAGCAGAAGTAGCATTGCAGGCCAGTGATGAAAGAGAGACCAGTTGATAAATAGCTCAGGGGTGATTGCTTATGTATATGAAAATGCTTTTCTATTTCTACCATACATAAAAATTCAATTTCAGATACATAAAGACCTTAAGTATGAAAGGTGTGAGTTTTGGAAGGCATATGAAAGATGGTTTTCATGTCATTTTGGTAGGGAAGCATCTATTAAACAAAAAACAAATAATATAAACCTTAAAGGAAAAAATAATCATTTTTACTGCATAAAATTAGGAGCTTTGGCTTAGCCATCATAAAGTTATAAAAAAGTAAGGAAAAAAAGTACCTGCTACATGGAACTATCAAAGGATTTTTATTAGAATAGATGGCAAATAAGTAAAACAAATGAGTAAGTGGCAGGTAAAAATGAGCAAAAGAGGCAGAAAAAGAAGCATGTATTACCCTTAAACATATTAAAAGGTAGTGAGTTCACTAATTACCAGAACATCAAAAATTACAGTTAAGTGACTGTGATTGCGTGCCCACCCAATAAATTACAAAAAATAAAAGTTAAACGATATCAGGTGATGAAGATGTTGAGCAATGTAAGTTCTTAAAATTTACAGGTAGTGTGTGAACTCATAAAATGATTTCATAAAACAATTCAATACTCTCTGGGAAAACAGGAAAATTGAAGCAGTAGCTATATCTATTACTTAGCGATTTTACTGTGAGGTAAATGCACTATTGACACTCTCTTAGTCACGGGCACCTGAGTTCAAGTGAAAAGCACACATAGGCATTGTTTGTAATGCTAAAATAAAGTGGAAATAACCCAGGTTTTCATTTACTGTAGAATGGATAGGTTTGGCACTGTCTTACTATAATTTGGTGAAAATGAATGAACTGCAACTTCAGCAACAGCACGGGTGAATCTCAAGAACATAGTTGAGCAAAAAGCCAGTCAGAGAAGTGTATGTGGGCTTGAGTTCCAATGAAGAGAAGGGCGTATTCAATACAGAAATCAGGTACTGCTTATGGGTATTAATGAGAGAAGAGAATGCTCTAGAGTATGGTCATATTTGAGGCTTCGAAGACATTAGGATTGGTCTATTTTTTTTTATCTGATTGATTAATTCATGATTGTTCTTTTTAGTATTATTCTTTAACCTTGCTTTTATTGGTTACATGTATATTTTCAGGTATAGAATTCATTGACAATAAAAATGAATATTAAAAAACAGAAGAAATGCTTTTATGGCAGGATATAAATTGCTGTATAGAAATGTACTTTACTAACAGAAGGTTTAGGCTCACTCATAAGCTAGTTTAGATGTTATCTCTTTTTTTTTTTCTTTAGGCTCATATTCAGAGTTCCTAAGACTTAATCTATTTTAGAAAATTTACAACTCCTATATGTTATCGACCTCTAGGATCATTTATAGATAGCCAAAATTGCTCATGTTCTACCTGGAAATAAGACTGGCTTGTGTCTGTTGAGTGATCACTTTGGATTTGGCATTTTCCAAAACTGAGCACACATGAATTTATCAAGTCTTTACAACAACTCAAAGAAGAGGGTTTTATTATTATTATTATTATTATTATTATTATTAATTATCCATCCCCTTTCTGCTAGTAATGAAGGTAAAACTCAGAGTTTAAATATTGCCTGATCTCCCACAGCTAGTAAGGAGAGAAGACTATTACTCAGGCAGTATGACTTCAGAGGGAGAGCTTCAGCGGCTACATTGTAATGATCTACTATAAATACACCTTGTAATTTTTATATAAGAAGTGATTTTGGAAATTTCATTACTCAACACATATTATTAAGCACTTACCATGTACCAGTGATTATTCTAGAAAATGGCATGGTGACAAGAAAAAGAAAAAAAAAAGATAATGCTTCTTTTTCCTGAAAGCCAGGAACATGCTCAGACAGAAGGAGGGAAGGGAGAAAGAAGGGAGAGGAAAGAAAAAAAAAGAAAGGAGTTATGAAGGAATTTTATGTTCTTGTTATCAACAGAGGGTAATTAAACAGCCTTAGTAGGACAGACAATGTCTTTCATTTTCTGATTCGAAATTATTTCATAACCTGAGTTCTTTATTATATTACTTCCCAGATATCCTTTTTTGTTTTTAGTTTTTTTTAATTTTTATTTTTTAGAGAGAGAGGAAGTGGGAGGGAGTAGAGAGGGAGAGTTGTATTGTTCCACTTATTTATGCATTCATTGGTTGATTCTTGTATGTGCCTTGACCAGGGATCGAACCCGCAACCTTGGTGTATTGGAACGGAGCTCTAACCAACTGAGCTACCCAGCCAGGGCCCCAGGCACTCTTAATGCTGTCACTTCTGCCTAGAATTCTTTTCTCATCTCCGTCCAACCCCCAACACCCCCACATGTATACCACCATAATAATATATATCATTTTTCAAGGTTCTGCTCAAATTTTATGTATTCTTTGAAGATTGCTGACCCCAACTCTTGATCTCTGACAAGAGCTGACAGATTAGTCTGTGTTCCTGTTGCATTTAGAGATGGATGGACAACAGACTCTGCACAGTATTCTAGAGGCTCTTTCTCTGTACCCCTTAATGGATGATGTGTTTTGACATCCCATGTTCAAGTTTAGATTCCTGCAGACCAACCACATAGAAGCCATGGAACTGAGAGATAGAAATGTTCTTGAGAACTGTAGGTTGAGAAAACACTATTGAGTAAGTGTGTTACAGTTAAAGAAAATGATGCCACAGCCTGATGAATCAAGTCAGTGTCCTTGACTGTTATCACGTGTTAATATAGTCACAGCGGACATGGTACTGTTGGTTATGATTTGCATTCTTCATTAGACAGCTTTCCAGATTTCCTTATTTTGCTGTTAAAAAACAGTAGATCCAGCACTGAATGGTGTAGCTCAGTGGATTGAGCTCAGGTCTATGAACCAAAGCATCACCACTTTGATTCCCATTCAGGGCACATGCCTGGGTTGCAGGCCATATTCCCAGTATGGGGTGTGCTAGGGACAACCACACATTGATGTTTCACTCCCTCTCTTTCTCCCTCCCTTCCCCATCTCTAAAATAAATAAATAAAATCTTAAAAAAAAAATCTGTATATCAGTTTGGTTGTTGCCAAGAAGCATGAATCATAATAGTTAATTTTTCTTTAGCGCTTTCCGTGTGTCAGGTACTCTACTGAATATTTTGGATGTATTCCCTCATTTAATCTTTGGCATAGGTAATATTATTCCTACTTGCTGTGCAGGTGAGGCACTGAGCCACAGACAAAGCAACCTGTTCAAGGTCACCTCACTGGTAAATTGCAGAACTTGTTATCAAAGTTAGGTCTTCCTGAATCTAGCTGTTTTTTTTTTTTTTGGTTCTTTTATATGTTTTATATATGAGAGGAGAGAATATCTATACTGCATAATTTTCTGATACTACGTTTTAACAAAAATGCACATAATCTAAGCAGTGCTCTAATCCAGGATTTGGGAAGCATTTCCAGACACGGCTATATAAGTAAATACCGTAAGTCCTGTGGGCCGGGCAGGCTCTGTTGCAACTATTCAGCTCTGCCCCTGGAGAGTGAAAGCCGCCACAGACAAATGCCCATGAATGGGGCA
The DNA here is from genome assembly GCA_004024845.1 of Tonatia bakeri. Taxonomy (NCBI): domain Eukaryota; kingdom Metazoa; phylum Chordata; class Mammalia; order Chiroptera; family Phyllostomidae; genus Tonatia; species Tonatia bakeri. Next base: position 7,356 of record PVIA01000977.1, read on the forward strand.
GCTGCGTGCCAACTCATCTCTGTTTACAAAGGCAGCGTGTGACCATACGCGACTGGGGTGGGAGATTGTAGATCATGGTTTCAGGGGGTTTATAAATACTCCCATTATTCCTAAAAATAAATAAATACACAAATAAATAAGCAAGCACCCACGCAAACACTATAAATTAAACTAAGGAGGATATTACAATTATGATGGTAAAAAATTTAACATATCAGGAAACTGAGGTAAGTAGAATTAAAGTAACTTGATTGGTATGCTCCCTGCATTTTGATGGATCTTTTATCACCTAAACAAAGGGAGAGAGAAAGAAAAATCAGTGGCTGATGTGGAAAAACCTGAGGGTAGTAAGAAAAATGAACAAAAACACTGTGTATGTTCTCTGCCTTTTATGTTTGTATTGGCACATTTTTTTTCTTCTTATTCTTTGTGCCTGTTCCAGTTGATTGACAGAAGCTGATTGGGAAGGTTGTGGTTACAAGGATGCTTAAACTAATCCTGGTGCAGTGGGAATGAGTGCCTTAATAGATTAGTGATGTCTGCCATGTGCATATGAAGGCAGAGGCACCATGCAAAGTATTTGCTGATCTTTATCTAGCATGGATGCTGCTCTGTAAATAAAGATTTTCATTTTCCTAGTCAATGGGGGAAACCTCTAATTTGATGACAGGCTCTATCTGGAACTGGACTTGTCTAACGTTTCTCAGTTTTACTCTTTACTCTGCTTATGTTCCTTTATCCACAGGGGGTGAGGGAAGCCTTCTGCCCCAATTCTGAAAGTCCCACACAATGTCTCATCTTTGATATCTGAAATGCGTGTTCCGAGAGGCTAAGACTTATGGCAGTGCCCCCCTTACCAATGGCACCTCTACTTGGGGCCTATCTTTTCTGGCTCCGGCTCTGGGCTGGGATTCTTTATTTCTCTCCACTTCTTTTTTTTTTCAGCCTGAAAGCAAATTGCTTTTCAAAAGTTTGAGGAGAAACTAGAATAGTTTTGGATGGGTTAGAAATGGGGAAAATGGCTCATTTCATGAATAAATATTTGCCTGCGGCTCTCCACCTTGCCGACTCAAACAGGGATTAAAAGGTAAAGATTGGCAGGAAAGAGGTGAGGAGGCTTTTAGGCAAAAAAAAAGCAGCATGTGTGTTACAGCTCCACACACAGAGAATGCAATTTCCTCTTTGTTAAAAGTAAAATCAGCTATAGGTAGCCCTTTGTAACTGCCAGTACAGAAGATCAGTCTAGTGGAAAAAGCACAGGCTTTGAGCCAAAAATATACGAATCTGGATCATTTACAAGAAGTGGGAGCCTGTGCCGGTAGCTTAAGGTCTCAGAAGGTCAGTCTCCTCATCTGTGAAATGGGACCAAAGCGTGCAAAGTCCCTGTCCAGAACCTGCTGTGTAGTTGATAGTCAGCAGTAAACCCTGAGTCTCTTAATTTTGCCCTAAAAGAAAATTGAAAATTGACAGGGCATGGCTCATTATAAGCCAATCAGAATTATTCAGTTTTGGAACACTAATTTGAAGCAACATTTTTAAGCATTTTGTTTGTGTAATATATTTTCTGTTTAAAAACGTAAGACTATCACCACAATCACCACCAATAGCAAAATAGCCATAGCAGGAGCAGCAAAACCATCAACGGTAACTTCCCTGTGCATGAACAGTCAGGGAGATAAGTCTTCGCTTCTTTTCTAAATGGGTCAAGGAAAGTGTCATTTGTGCAGAGAGAAATTCACACACAGGTATAATGAGAACATTGTGTTTCAGAACTGTGAGGCTGATAGGCTCACTAAAACACTGGCCTATCTTTTGAAGTCGTATTCAGATTTTAATAGACAATTAAAAGAAACTATTGGTGTATACAAAGATAGTATAGCTTCCTTGCCAAAAAAAAAAAAAAAACCATTATAAATCTGTTGACTCTGAACCTCAGTGGAGTGTGGGTATAGGTGGGAAAACCTTTGTAATGTACTGGGCATAGTTGACATGATTTTGTGCTGGAGTAACAATGTCAACAAAAACAAATATAATATGAAAAACAACCAAGAAGCTCTGAAGTTAATATTTCCTAAATGCTCACTAGAGCCAGGCATGTGGCAAGCTCTTTAATAAACTGATTAGAACCTCTGTGCTGTGATTATGGAGAGAAAGGATCAGTGAATAAATACAGTCTGTCTATGAACACACAGTTCACGCATGGCAAATCCTGTATCGGAAGCCAAGAGTTCAAAGGCCCAATGGCATTGTTATGGACAGGCGCGGTCTTAAAGATTATCCTTTGCTTCTGTACCCTTCCGTTATATGTGAGGAAACTTACCCAGATCCTTCCACTTCATCTCTTAACACTTCTTCATGGGGATTTCGGGGGTATTTTTTCTCCCAAGTTGTTTTTCAGTTTCAGGCTTTGAAATATTTCATTATCTGTATTATATTTGAACTGATTGCAATTGCCCTTAACCTCAGATTTGCCTTTTTCACAAGTAAGGAGTTCTCATTGACAGTTTATGACATCGTGTTTTTTTTAGGACACATCTGAAGGAAGAGGCACTTCTCTTTGAAGTTGTTGGGAGAAGTCATCGAGGTTAATGGTCTTAGAAAAATGTATTTAGAAAAATACCTCCTTATTGTGGAATTTCCCACTAATGATTTTCAAGATTCATCCTCCCCAGCTGTCTGCCTCACTCAGTCTTTTGTTACTTAGACAGACACCGGTGAGCATTGATTATGCTGGAGACACTGCTTGGGGCTGGAGCATCAAAGGCAAATCAAGTGTCTCTCAGCCCTGAAGGGGTTGCCATCCCAGCAGCTCTCAGGAGTTTAACTGCTGCCAGAGTGGGAGAAGAGAGAGGAATCCCTGAAAAGAATTTAAGTGACTTATTGTAAGCCCACAGCGGCGAGAGTTCACCTTTCTTAGACAGATGTCGCCAGCATTGCGTGGCTGTGCGCTCTTTGCTGCGCGGTGCTGGCTTCTTACATCCTGCAGTTCAAGAACCCATGGACTGCTCGTGCTGTAGGTGTTCTGCAAACGGATATGCATACTGGAGGCCTACATTCCAGAACGTTGCGTCAAATGGATTCACGTGTGTTTTTTAGAGGTATGTCAATTCCTTGTTTGTGTGGGCCCCCTAGTGATAAGCACAAGTGACCGTGGATTACAAGGTATTACGCTTAAGAGCTCTTCAGCAGCTCGTGTTCTGCTAAGTTTGATGTGCAATTAAGGTCTCCATCAATGCCCACAATGCCATAGACGGATGCTGTTGTGTTCTTGGTGAAGCTATCACCAGATTATAATCTCTCGTTCTCAATACTGTTTCTATCCAGGAATTTTTTGGCTTAACAGAAGCAATGGCAGACTGTGAAGAGGTTCACTGAATCAATGAGAAATCTATTGGAATCTTAGATAGCACATTCAGATCCTGAAATGGTGATTTCCTGATAGTAGCCCTGTTCCAAAAGCTCAATCCTGGAAGTCTCAAATCTCTCCCCAGGTTCACACATGGTGGTAGATTTCCAAGATATCAGGAGAATGTTCAGAAGTTGTGTAGCCTGAGCGAAGGGGGTTGGGGGGGGAGAGAGAGAGAGGAGGAAATCTGCTACCCCTCCAAATCAATCTGGACTATTGAAACAAACTATATATTACTGAAATATAGCCATGAAACTCAGAGAGATTATGACATATATATTGCTATAGAAATATTTGCAGAATGATTTTCATCCGTGTTTTGCCAGCTAAGAATTGGAATTCAAGCAACCTCCCCAAGTTGCACAGCTAATAAAAGGCTGAACTAGGATTTGAAGAATGTTTCAGTGTAATATTCTCTCTGCAGTGCTTTTTTGAGTCTTAAGCACAGGGTGAGCAGCGCAGCCCCAGGAGGCAACTCAGACGAGGGCGTTCTCTCAGGCACTGAAGTGGGCTGACGCACTTCCGTCGGTGATATTCACACTACTTCTCATCTTCATTCATTAGAAGAAACTTACAGCTCTTTGAACTCATGTTTCAATTCTCCTTGGGGTCTTTATAGCCCGGATATCTGCTGGAGCCCCTCATTCTACCATCAGGCACCCAGCAGAGTTGGGTAGACACGTGGACTTAATTGGGAGTTAGATGACATTGTCCAGATGTTGTCTTTCTTACACTTACCATCTTTGTGACCTTCAGGAAATCAGTCTTCCTGAGCTATCACTTCCCCTGTGTGCAGGAATAATATCCCAAAAAGGAAAGCTTCATAAGTTCAGGGCCAGATCTAATTTTTCTGCCAGTTTTGAGCACTGTGTGAATGAATGCCTGAATGAATGAATGAATGAATCTCTTACTTCAGTCATTGGTAATACAGCTCTTTAATACATTGAAAATGGCTATTCAAACTTTCCTAAATAGGTATTTTCCATGCTATCATATTTGTACTATTTGATCGTTTTTCTTAAGCATATCCCACCTTTTATTTTCACTATTAGTGCTCCTTAACTGTTGCCTGCTACATACCGGTCCCTATCCCTTCCCTACGGCATAACCTGGAGCCCCTAATGGAGGTGGACATTCCCGTCATTCCATAGGAACCCTGAGGGAGAGTGAGCACACTTAGCTGGACATCAGGTTGCCCTTGAATTTGAGCCTGCTCTCTATGTTCATGGGCACTTTTTTTTCTACCCTAGCACTCCATGTCTTACAATGAAAAGCACACCTGTATGTGTTTTCCTCTTTGAATTTCCAGGGTCAAATGTTGAGCAGCCTCCTCCTCTTTCCTTTTTTCCTTTTTTAAAGAAATACCTATGACACTTTCTGTCCAACTTCATAGAGCATCACAGAACCTCGATAATCTTAAGGAAGACAAAAAGATTTACAGCTTCTTGAGATTGTCTCCTGCATCTCTGAGAATAAAATGAAATTCTTTGTACCACACTTCAATATACTTGACATCCTTTATTATTTTCAGGTCATACACATCTTTCTTCTTATAAAGAGAGTCATCCTGCAAGCATTCATTCATTACTCTTAAGGTCATGCCAGGAAGAATCATAGACTTTTTGTCAACATACTCAGGGTAAAAATACAGAACTTTTCCCCCCACAAAAAAACTTCCATATGTTCTTACCCGGAAATCAATGCGCTCATGGCGCACCGAGGACGGGGAGACTGGGAGAAATTTGGTGCACTTTGCCATCTGCCCGAGCAGATGGAACTGGGGTTGCGTGCTTGCACTCTGGTCTCAGATCCGCTGGATATTATCATCTTGGATGTCATCAGTGCTAGAGTTATCGCCCATGAAAAAGGTACCATTTAAGGCACTGCGAACATGTTCAAGAAGTACTTTGCTGAGAAACGGCGTCTGCATTTTCTATACTATTTAATTTATTTTGCATGCCTTGGGAGTTTAAAAAAACACACACTGAGAGTGTCATACACTTATCTTTCTTTCGAGTATGCTTCCAGACTTCCCAAAAGCTGTGATACCAACAATGGCAGGGCCATATAATGTTCCAAGTGGCTGGAAATTTTCAGAACTGGGTGTCTTGCACTTCATGGTACTTATTGAAACTTTTCCCACATTACTTCTTGATTTTTTTGTGAGCCATCTGTACTCACAAAAACTGAGTTGCCAGGGTTACCAGGAGCAGATGCTCTTCTATACTCAGACCCCTGATCCTTAACTTATGTTGGTACCTACCCTTATTCTCAGGGAAACACCAGCTTTGTTCAGGGAAGGATATCTGTTTCAACTTAATAAAATATTCCACTATGCAGTGGCTGGCTATTGCAAACACAGTATATACCCTCATTCTTCAAAACTCTCTTATACTGAAAACCAAATATATTTTCTCATTTCATGAATGCATTTCTATGGTTCTGCTGTTCATAGCCTCTTGAATTATTACATAGAAGTATCAGCTAGGCACATTATGAGTAGCATTGGTTAAGTTATTTACTTTCTCTAAACCTCAGATTCTTTAATCCAAAATGGGACAAATTTTAATCTATACCATAAAACACTTGTGATGGCTAGTACTTGCCAATTGCTTTCTATATTTTTGACACTGGATCAGTGACTTGCAAATGATGAGTCTGAGAATAAGGCAAACCTGATAGATAAGACAAAGAGAAGAAATGGGAACTATATGAAATATTTGAGATGTGGACATTAGGTTATATGAGGTTCTTAATGTATGAACAACTTGAAAATGTGTTAAGTGTAGAATGGTTAGATATCAATTTACAAATTATAAATCTGAGGGCAATTTAGACTATAACTGGAGACTAAGAAGTTGTGTCTTTCCTTCAGATCATCATGCAGGAAATTATGTCTCTGGGTTTATCTAGTCTTATGACCTCATTTTAGTGGACCACACTCCAGGTTTCTTAGCAACCTGTGGATGATTCTTCCGTAGTTCTGTGCATGTGGCTTTACTGGGCCATGACCTCTATGATGTAAATGAGAAGTGGGCAGAGCTCCAGGAAATCAAATACATATTATTCAGGATTCTGAATAGATATTTAGTCACCTAGTTAGCTTAACCTAGTGTGAGCATTTCCTAAATCTGTTTCCACCTCTGTGTGCAAAGGCTCATACACCCTTGACAAAGCTCTGTATCTTTTTCCATGTGTCATTTCCGCTTTCCTCTCTGAGTGGAAGTTGTAAGGTAGATTGCTTTTGCTCAGCACCCTGGTAAGGTGGTTGCTGACACCTACAGGTTAACTTTTTCTTTAAACTCAAAGGACAATAAAAAAAGTGATGTCCAAGATCACTGAGCATTATATATTATTCCTGGAAAGATTCTGGTTAATCTTGAAGGTGTGATATGTTTGCTGACAGTTAAATTATATTATTATGGAGGGTGATATTCAGATTATTCTAAGAACCAGACCCAGTTTTAATAAATGAGAGAAACACCTACATGCACGTCCACACAGTGTGTTCTCAGGAGAGCCCATGTGCCTTGCTACTAGAGTGCAGGAAGCACACATACTCTAGCTACTCGGTTGACCTTGGCTGGCCCCCTCTTCTCCTTCTCACCAGCTCTCTCACTGCCTTCAGGAATAATACATGATCCGATACTATCCGCCCAAAACCAAACCTGCCACAAAAACAGAATCCCCCCGTATGATGCTCTCCAGGGAGGGGACTTTTAAAAAAATTTTCCTCTTACTTTGATGCTCTTCATTCTTGTTCCTTTCTTGGTTTTGGAGATTCTGTGGGGTTTTTTCGTTAGTTTGTTTGTGTGTTTTTGTTTTTTTTTTCAGTTGTCTCTGCTTTCTTTCTCATTTCTCTATGCCTTAGAAAATCTGCCTCCAATATCCACTCATAAAAAGAACCATTCTCCAATATCAGCAGTGTCCAAACTTTTGGTGTCCCTGGGCCATACTAGGAAAAGAAGAGTTATCTTGGGCCTCTCATTAAATAGACAAACACTAAAGAAAACAATATAATCTTATAATGTTTTAGGTACATTTATGATTTTGTGGTGGGCCGCACTCACAACCATCCTGGGCTGCATGCAGTCCATGGGCTGAAGGTTGGTTGGCCGCCTCTGTTGGGGTATCTGTTTTCATCCTTCCCTTGAGCTTGGGTTCTGCGTAGATCATGATAAACACACATGCATCTCTAAACCAGGGCTCCCTCTTCAAATTGTCTAAGCCACATGGCTAATGATGGCTCTTCCTAGACATATCTTAGTGCCATTAAAGTACATGGATTATGACCCTTCTTGGATCTGCAGTATCCTAAATTTAGTCATGAGGTGATTTTGTAGAAAATAGTGTATACTGCATAGCATGTTTAACATGGAGATAATAATGCATGCCTTTGAGAAATGGTTGGAAGATCAGAGATACTACGTGTGAAATCCTGAGCTCATGGCATTCAAGAAAGTTACCATTATTATTAGGACCACAAATTAAGAGAATGGCTTTCTTGCTCTTATAGCATCAATGTATCAATCCTAGGGAAGCATCTTAATGAAGGCCTTGAATCATATAACTATGTCTGGTCAAAAAATTATCTGGAGATAGGACCATTCTTAAATCATATTATCATCACATCAGAAGCAAGAACCAAACTTCCATGCACTACTTTTGTATCCATGCCATTACACTTAGAGGTCACAACATATGGTAATGGGAACAGGAATGCTATTATATACATTCCAGCCCTCCCGTGGCCCAGTGCAGAATGGGTCTGTTAGCTGCTCAGTAAGTGCTTACTAATGAATGAATGGATTGCAAACAATAACAGATATGAAAAATCACAATTGGACTATTGTATGACACTCCCAAAATTATAGTCTATTAAGAGCTGGGAGCGATTTCAGAGGCTATTTAGTACGTTCTATAGACACCCATGTAGGACCTCTCTGCATGCTGGGTATTCTTCGATGGATTTCAAAACAAAATTTAGATAATATCCAAGGGACCTGCTAAGCTAAGACACACAATAGCTCCATTTGCCCCAAATGGCAGGTGATTCCCTGTCTCGTTTAGCAGTGTTTCCGACCAGTAGGTAACTCGAACAGAAGTACAGACTCCAGAATCAAATCTATGCTTCTATGGTTTTGAAAGAGTACACCCTGTACTATGAAATCTATTCTCCTGATTCACAATTTTGTATTTTATCCTACCATATCACAGAGAAGGAAATCCTTTTTAACATCTCAAGGTCCTAAGGAAAGATTCATCTACCCCAACCCATTCAATGCTGGATCTGCCACTGGAGTTCACATTTTCTAGTGATTTACCATGTGTGTGTCTGTTTACGTTCCTAAGTTCTGAGGACTGTCATGTCAGATGCTAATCTTCATATCCAACTATCCATTTGTATCATTATTGCACATTTCAGCATAAGGACATTTCACTCAACACATAGAAATGCGACCACATTCATTTTTCTTTCTCCTGAAATGTATAACTCTGCCTGGGAAGATTGGTTCTGCTTTGTGCGTGTGTAAATTCAAGCCCCAGATCAGTGGTGCTCAAGAATCTTGCACTCTGAGTATTCTCCTGTGATCTTTTGCCAGGAAAAACAGTCCGTTTGTGGTACAGGGGTGTGGGGAGATGCCCCATCCTTTTGTGGAGTGGAGGACTTGGTCTAGATGAGCAGACAGCACCCGGGCAGGCTTCACGCTGTCTTCTCAAGCAGCACTAAAGAAAATGAACTAATGATAGCTGGTGCTTGTGAGAGGCAAGCTCCCTCCCGCCGTGCTGCATTGGAATGTGAGCGAGAGCCGTGGGGGCCCGGGCCGAGCCTGACAGAAACAGGTTTTTAACAGCATGAATTTATGAATCCAGTCAATGCAAATGAGAGTTTATTATGCTTGAAGTCTAAAAACAATGCCTCATTTATTGAATTAAGTTGCAGAAATTCTATTCAGATAATGTTAAATGGTAGTTTTTGCTCTAAAAGCTAGACTTTTCTGTCTGTGTGTCTGCTTACTGGACGGTGTTATTTTATTTTATTTTATTTTATTTTATTTTATTTTACATTCTTGCTTAAAAAGAAGAAGACAGTAAAGATTTGGGGACAGAGTGTGCTGTGACTGCAGCCTAGTAAAACTGGACTTGAAATACATTTATGACCTTTACCTGCCCCAGGTCTCTCAGCTTTTGACATAACCTGTATCATCTTCAAAGTGGACGTGATGACATAAACTGTAAGACTGGTGAATAAGAGTAGGAAGAGAGAACTTGACTGATAGTGCAATAGGCCAGAGTAAATAAAAGGAGAGAAAACCTACAGAGACATATGTAATGTAGAAAAGTGTTCCTCACAGCGATTTCTAGATCATGTGCTGTAATTTCTAGAACGATCACAGGAATCTGCATAAACTATCCTCAAAAGAACCCTTAGTCTAAAGAACCACTAGTTTTAAAGTTATGCTTTCTGTTTCAATCTGGCTATAATATAAGTAATATAAATGTTTTAACCTTAGCATGAGATCTCTCACTAGGTTACTAATGATCAGTATTAACATGTTGGGGGGGATGTGGTAGAAATACAAATATAAGCCCTACATGCTGTTTGAAGCCAACCACATGTGGGGTCTTTCAGCATGACTATCTTTCACTATGTATTTGATTTGGGTTAGTATTTGATCCCAAGACTCAGTTTTCTCCTCTCTAAAGTAAGAATGTCCTCATGTAAACCTGATTGCTTTGATTAACAGATGAGATAATGATGGTAAAGGTTCTAGCTTTTCACAGGTGATGGTTTTAGAATGCCAGCTTTCTCTTTACCTATATCCTAAAAATTAATGATTTCTCATTATTTATATCTATACTTGGGAACATAATCAATTTGATTAATGTAATTTTATGGTTCGACTCAATGTCGTTTTTCATATTCTTATTTGGACACAAATTTGATGATGATAAGTTAATTATATAGTTGAATATTTAGGTGCGTGTATGTGTGTCCCCAAATAACCACACTGTTTTTTTCATTGCTGTATAATATCAGTATATAAGTCAGTTTGCTCTCTAATTGCTAACAGCCCATGTCTGTATATAAGAAGCTTAAGAAATATGTCAACTAGAGCACTGTTTTGTATTCTTTTAAAAGCACCATTTTTAATAAAGCAGTTCAGCCTAACAAGGCCCTGATGCAATAAAACCATCAAACGGGAGTTTTAATTGATCGTTTTTCTTGAATCTTGAAGACATGGCTTTTCATCCCAAGAAGCCAATTTTGCTCACCCTTTAAGAGTGTCACATTTGAGATCGAGGCATGAGGTGTTGCCAGGACAATTAGCTGTTAGGACTCGGGTGTAAACAGAAGGGTCATTCACAGCCATGCGTCCTCCATCCATGTTCCGCTAAGGCGCCCCTGCAGACGAGGAGGACGAGCCTGCCTCCTGGCCCGTTTTTAGGAAAGTGCCCGCTTGCAAATGAGCGCGAGGGCACAGTGCTCCCCAAGGGCACTCACCTCCCCTGTCCTTGTCCGCGTGTTTCCCTGGGATGGCCAGCAGCTGGAAGATGATCTTGTGTGTATATGGGTTTTAGGTCTTACTTGTGTCCTTTTGCTTTTCTTTTACCATATTTCGCCATGTACAATGACCACTTTTTGACCAAATTCTTGAGGGAAAATTAAGGATGTACATGATACATGAGCAGTTCCTAAAATACTTAGTATCTATTCTTGTGTTTTGTAATTATTTGTTACATAATATTCCTTGTACCATAATATGTTCAAAAATAAATGCTAAAATTCCTTTATAATACCAAAAAACAAGGATCTAAATACAAATAAATAAATAAATAAACAAATAATTGAATTAAAAAATTAAAAGATTTTTTTCCCTGAAAGTTTGGGCCAAAAAATGGGTATGCATTATACACGGCAAAGTATGGTACTTAGAACTGAGTTTATTTGATGACAGGAGACAGGAGTTCCTTTATGAGGCATCCATCCATGTCATGTGAATTCACCTGAGAGTTTTTTAAGTTTTTGGAGCCGTTGTGGCTTACTTATCAAAAATTGGGTTGCAGATACTGACTTAGGATGCCTCGCTGTGACAAACTCTGGGGGTCATCACCGTGTCTTTTGTTGGAGACGTTGAATAAACCTGTGTGACCGAGGCTGTGCCAGGCCTTGCGCTGGCCCTGGGGTTCCCATAACCCCGTACTGATGTGATTCCAGCCTGCAGGGAACGACGCCTTGCTGTAGACCCTGCCTTCCCGAGGAGGATGTAAGCACACGAATAAATTAAGCGTCAGGATGGGAGGGAGAGCTTCCTGCACATGACGCGGCCATCCATGGACCATTTTAGACATTTAATTAGAATGTGTTGCCGCCCGTATGAGGGAATTGGAAGGTGCTGTTTCTTTTTTACATGTTTTGAACACTCTAGCCCTCAACCTCAACCCTGAAAGTCACAGAAAGAACAGCATATGTGGGGTTTGGTGGGTGTGTGGGGGGGCTGTTTCATACATGAAGAACGGCATACAGCAAAGGCTTTGAGGAAGACAGAAGTGGGAAGGCAGGAGACACGTACAAGGAACTGAAAGACTTCTGCAGGAGAGGCCAGACTATGCAGTCCAGATAGACCACTGCAAGAAATTTGGGTTTTATTGTTTGTGCACAGGAAAGCCATTGGAGAATTTTAAGTGACAAGGGACATTAAGTAATTGACATGAAAAACAAATCAGTCCATCTTCTACAGATCTGTGAGGTGGCAGGGGAGGACAAAGCTAGCCAGTGAACCATTTGGAAGGGTAAGACTTACCCCGGGAGAGGGCACGGATGACAGTTTGGAGGGGAGAGGGGATCTGATGACTTCATTGTATATTTGGGGGCAGAAGGAGCCCCAGAGAGGGCAGTGATTTGCCCAAGGCCACAGTCAAGACTGGAGCTGGGACTATAGCCAAGCCTCCTGTTCCCTTAAGCCTGTGCTCATTGTAGATAGGTGAGGTTTGAAAGACTTTCTCAAGAGAAAGGTCCCCGGGATTAATTGTGCTGACACCGGCAGCTTCTTGTTTGGTCCAGATAAGCCAGACAGAAAGATTTTAAGCAACCTTGAAAGTGGGTTTCTAAGTGTTCATTTACATCTGATTTGTTAGAAGAGTCTCAAAGAAACAACCCAAAAAATCAATTAACATTACTGGAATATTTGGTCCATTGAATTTCAGAAACTGTGGGAGCTTGGGAAAATTGTTAGAAATTGGGTAGTTTGTTATTTCCCAAATCATTCCTCCTTCCTTTGTCTTTCAACCCTTATCACAATGGAGAAGAAAGTGTCGGTTTATTGATAGTCTTTAGTGAGTGCTGGAAGCAGAGATTAACGCCTCCCTGGGCTTGAGGCCCACCTTTTGCAGGCAACAGCGTCTAGATGGAATTTCATACCACTGCTTTGTTTTCATTTGAATTTATTTTTGTGATTACATTTATTTATGGCATGTGATATAGGTTTTCCATCATAGCAGTGATATAAAGTTTTCCTTTGAAATAAATTTAAGTAAAAGTCAATTTAAAGACAACAGTATAAAAAATATAATACATGGTATGGGCATATAACCAACATAACGCAGCATTTTAGATCCTTGTGCCAATCACTCGGGGGGCGGGGGGCATGGCGGCTTAGCAGTGACCTGGGGGGAGGTGCGTGCCAGGGCCCAGCAGCCTGTGGCTGCAGTCCCCACCCCCTGTCCCCTGCCCTTTCTCTACTTTGCTGGTTACTCTGGGGGAGGAAACTTTTCCCATGTAGCGAGATACTGCATAACTGGGCCTTATTTCTCCCATTTCTATAAAGAGAAGAAATGGCATATTCACGCTAACTCAGATGTATATAGAAAGTGGCTAGGGAAACGCACTTGGGGAAGTTATCAATTACCGCCCCAGGCAGGGTTGGGAGGTGGACGTGCAGAAAAGCTTACTTTTATGTTACACAATTTTATACCAGTGTTCCATTTTGCTCTCTTATGCCATACTTGACTCACGAAAACAGGAGAAACAGCACATGTTCAATTTTAGAAGGAAAGGAGTGAAGTACCAATTTTAAGTCCAAGTCCACAGAGCCCAGCAGTATCAGAAACAACGCTGTAGGCTGCAGCCCAAGACTGAGCAGCTTATAGCAGACTGCTCAGCACTCTTCAGAAAGTAGCTCCGTGGGGATCACGTGATGGGGACAGGGAATACCTAGTGGGGTAAGGGCATGGTCATGGTTACATCCCAGTGAAAACTTAAGGCCACGCCCACTTCCATAGAGAAACACCTCCTTAGTATTTGCATTTTCCCCACTTTTAACAACTTGAACACACATTGAGTGAGTTTCTGTCCTTTGCAAGGCACGGTTCTAGGTACAGGAATTTCAAAGTGCACCAGACAATCTTGTCTAACATTAAGTATGAAGCACACAATTACATGGGAATGGAAGAGGACTGTACTTGCATAGGTAAGTGCTTAGCATACGGCGGGGTTAGGAGACAAAAGTAATACAGTTAGAGGTTTCCCCTGTGAAAAGGTAATGTGAGCACAGTGAAAAGTCTTCCGCTGAGATGGTATGCAGCTGGGCTGGTTTAAGGACCAGGAAGAGACTGTGACAGCAGACGATGGTGAGGGAGGAGGGAAAAGCGGAGCCACAGAGCTGGAGCCTCAGAACCCGGGAAGAGCTTTGACTAGGAGATGTGGGATGGCAATTTGCTGCCCTTGGAGACTGGGGCGGCGAAGGAGTCACGTGATCCAATGCATGCTTTCCTAAGAGAACATTCTGTCTTCTTTTAGGGGAATGAACTTCAATGAAGCAGGACCCCATTTTGGATGGTGCTGTGATGTCCTTAGAACTTTCATCTTAGGACTTTAAGGAATGCAGACCCTCAGAGAACATGGTGCAGGGAGGAAAGTGAGGCAGTGGTATTAAAGCTAGCAGAGAGAGCTCTGACAAAGTAGGTATTTTTTTAAAGTATGGAGTACACTGCTCAGCTTAACCACAGGGATCCAGCCAGTCAAGGCTGTGATTGGTGATGGATGATAAAGGAAGGAAGGAACGAGGAAGGAAGGGAGGGAAGGAGGAAGGAAGGGAAGGAGGGAGGAAAGAAAGAAGGAAGGAAGGAAGGAAGGAAGGAAGGGAAAGGAGGAAGTGAGGAGGGGAGGAATGAAGGAAGGAGAGAAACAGGAAAGCAGGTTGAATAAAAAAAGCTCTGACTTGCAGCAATTCACCCATTCTTTCTGTTATTTATGCTGCCTTTCTTCCACTACTATTTTTGAGCATTAGGTTATGTGTTCAATACGTTGTGATACACTACTCAGAAAGATCTTCAATAAACCTTTATCAAATGTTACAATGTGATAGGCTCTGTGCCATTGACAAAAACAAAAACAGGTGATGAGGACTCAGGTCTTGGGGAGTCTGGGCTGGCTTCCTGCATCCGTGCAACCCGTGGACTCACACAGGTCTCTGTTGCTCAGAAGGACCCCAGGCCTGGACTGATGCTTTGCTGTCACCGCCTTGAAATTATGAGTTTCTGTAATTGAGGTCCGATGAAACACAGGAACATGCATGTAAGCAGAAGAGCTAGGTGGAAGACAGGAATTAATTTATATTTGATACCTAAAAACAATTTTCTCCTGCCTTTTTCTCCACATTCTCATTGTGTGCTGAGCATCCCCAACTCTATAGCTGACCTGGCAGTGAGGCGTGTGGAAATATGAGCCAGTCATTATAGTAGACCTTGGCATCACCACGTGGGAAGTGCTTATGGACAGGGGCAGAAAGAAGCAAGGAAGCACTCGAGTTGGCCAGAAGCAGGAGGTGCAGGAACTCAAGGAAGGATTTCAGGAGCAAGTGAGAACTGAGTTGATTTTTGAGGGGAAGTTAAGTGTGGGACAAATGCGAGAGAGGACTTCAGACAGAAGAGCAACCGTGTGATGTGTAAACGTGGAAAGTTGTGAGGGCGTTGTGCCTGGGGATGGAAAGTTGTCATTAAGGCTGTCATCCTGGGAATGGTCTGGGAGGTTCTGGTGAATGGAGATGGAGAGAAACAGACACGGATCCGAGAGGGCCTTCGGTGTCACACTACTGAATAGGGAAGCACGTTGTCCTTGAAGTACCACTCTCAGGAGATAACGTCCTGATGCCCAGGCAGTACTGAAGGTTTTCAGGGCAATAGAACTTGTTGTTGAGTGTCACATGGCACTTTTTTGCATATCGTTTCATTGCATTACTTCTTAAGGTTGCTTTGAAGATTTCTAATACTCCGTATCATGATGAAGGAACTGAGGTTGACCCTGTTACTCCCCACAGAGGTGACCTTGGAGAGACTATGCAGGAGACTGAGATTCATGTCCAGTATGTTGAGCCCAGAGCCCATGCTCTTCACCTCTGTGTTTTTTGTTGGTTTGTTTTGTCTTCCTTTGTTTTTTGTTTTGCATCTCTATGGAATGGTCAGTAAATAGCAATAGTCTTCAAGAAACCAACAAAGCTCAGCCTAACTTACAAAGATGCAGAATTTTATGATGTTGCTGTTATGGATGAATGTGCCGATGCTGCTTTCTTATACTGCTGTAGCTCTGCTTTGTCTGGCTGCTGTCTCGCCTACCGCCACGCTCATACAGACAGTTCAGCTTTCACAGAGGTCAGAGAACTCTCACACTTCAGACCTCTGCAGGTGCTTCTCTTTGGATGGCACAGAATTCCAAGCACTCTTCTATTTGGCTCAATCTCTAAGGGCCCGCAGGAACTATCGCCAGCGTCCAGAATTCCCCCTGCCTCGTGTACACGGGATTGGCTTCTCTTTTCCAAGTTTCCTTAATCCTCTGTGCATTTCTATCTATAACCACAGAGATTTCTCAGTTTACTTATCTTCCTTTCCCACTAGACACGAGGTTTTGGAGGACAGAAACTGTTTTATTTCTGTGCTCCATACTCAGTCCTTGGAACAACCTGTGGTATAGTTGATGTGTAATTATACTGTAGCACGTGTTCCCGTCAGTTACCCAAGTGGAATTCCCCATCGGGTGGAGCACCTGATATTAACAGGCAGACGTATCGAGTGCCTACTATAGGGCAGATGCTGTGCTAGGTTTAGGGATTGTGAAGATAAAGAAAAAGATGGGATAAGGATGGATGGGAGCCAAGAGAGCAAATGACTTTCAGTATAGCCATCAGCAGAGGTGGGGAGCCATACCATCTGTAACCTGAAAGGTGAGAAACCAACCACCTAAAGTTCATGGCAGAGTATTGCATGTATTGAGAAAATACCAGTTGCAAAGGATCTGAGTTACAAGAAAAGTTGTCGTGTTCAGAAAGTTTGTGTGTCTGGAACAGAGCAAATAAACATTTAGGTGTGTGCACACGCGTGTGTGTGTGTGTTTGTGCTCGTGTGCCTATATAAAGTTATTCACATATATTTGTCCATGGTGTCATTTCCATGCTTAAATGCACTCTCATCTTTTGTGCCTGAGCTGTATGGCCACTCAAATAGTCTGGAGTCGCTTGAAGTCTCATTCACTGGTGTTCTTTTTCACAGAAATGGCGAACCTGACAGATAGGGAGGGTTTTTGATGTGTGCCTTTTAAGCTACACTTTGCTGCTGCTTCTGGCTCTTAAATCGACATTCTTTCTGGCTTCCTTGAAGGGAACAATCAGATAGACTGTAGGTGGTCTTGCTTAGACATTTGAAGCTTTATTCTTAGACAAATACTGCTGGGATATGCTTTGATTCCAGAGAGCAGCTAGAACGTTTCAAGGGGTGTGTGAGTGTGTGTGTGCGTGCTTCTGTGTTGAAGGGGAGGAGAAAAGACTATTAACTTTGATCTCTTGAGTCTCTGATTGTGTAATTAAGAATCAATTGACCAATACCTAATTTGGAATACTAACTTGCTTCTGCTGAAATGATTTGCCAAGCAATATTACATTAACATCTAATCTGTTCTGCAAATCAGTTCAAAATACTATGTTACCCAGGTACACCTGATGTTTTCAATGGAGCGTCCACATTGTATTAAACACATGCCTACTTCACATTTATTAGCATGAGGAATGACCTAGGAACAGGGCTTCTTTGACCACAAGGAGGATGAAAGAGGATCAAAGAGACAATGAGGACGATCATGCAACGATGAGGTTTCAGGACCCTCCAAACCCCTGGCGGTCTGGACCCCCTGTCTCAGTACTTAATGGCTCCTCTCTGTGGGTACGGGGTAAAGGAAAGCAATACCAATAAAAGCAGTATTGAAACTGGAATGAGTGGCACAGAACTGAGCATTTCACTTATCTTTTCATTCTTTTTCTTTCTGTTTTATCCTAAAGAAGTAAAATAACTTCTTCTTGCCAAGTAAGTACAAACTTGTTAAGAAGCACCATAAAAACACTGTTCAGGGAGTTGGTATTTTTACTGTAAAAATAGATACTGCTTTGTGCTTATGCAAACTAGGCTTAATTTGCCCTTATAATGTAGAATTTGCATTACCTTGGGTCTGCTGTTTGGAAATTAGGTAACATTAAAGGACATAATAAAACACAGTGTAAATTTACTCCTCTCTTTCCTTTTTCCTAGATGGATTTTATTAAAGTCTAGTGATTAGGTGAATCAATTCCAGACATTTTTTTCTGTGTTTACCTTAGGATTTTGCTGTGGGAGGTTCCTGCTTTTTCAAAGACTGTCTTGCTCAATTTAAAAACAAACACACAACATTTCTGTTTCACAGTAAAGACTTTCAAGGCATGGGATCAAATTAACTCTATTGCTTTTAAACTTTCAGCGTGTAGATATTTATAGATAAGGGGTATGTGTGCATGTATGTATGTATACCTTTTTGGCAACTGATTTACAGGGCTGATATGGGTATTGTCAATCAAATTATTAAAATACATGTGGAAAATTATATAAGAGAAATTTAAACACATTTTAATCATTCCTTTGAAGGTATTAGTGTTTATTTGAACATTAGCATTAAACTTAAGTGATTGGATATAATTATTCTTAACCTTAATGGTGTTTGTATCAATAAAAGGATTTAAATGATCTTAGCATGGCACTCTACATCACTTAGTTTAAGTATGAAATAGTTTTTTCCTATTGTTACCAGGACCACCCCCCTCTTTTTTTTTTGGTTTGTCTGCCTATGTGCACCAGTCCAAAGAAATGCGTGAGCAGGAGTTCTCAGTATAGACAAAAAAAAAGTTTAATATTGAATTGGCCAATCCGGAGGCAGGAAGCTCCTGATAGCAGCCCGACTCTCAGATGGCGTGCAGGTTACAGATTATGTAGGGTCAAATCACAAGGCACCATGGGTTAGGGGGTTTGAGGTCATGCTGGGAGCTGATTGGTCAGAGGTGAGGTCAAAGTAATACATAATTTCTTCAGGTCTTGAGAATAGTTCTGAGGTCTGCTCTGGAGTCCTTCTGTCTGGTCCCATGGGAAAGCAGTCAGGATGTCCTTCCACTTTAGGGCTTGGGAACTGAAACATAACTTACATCAAGCTGTGATCTTTAGGTTCCCAGAGGTCTGGACCAGTGTCTTCTGCAACCCTTGAGAGTTGCTGATTATCTGGGGGAAAAGCTAGGTGTCCAGTGTGGGGGAGGGGGTGGAGAGGGAGAGCAATAGAGATGATTTCTAAATCTAAAGTTAAAACTGCATTCAATCAAACAGGTAAGGACCCTCGGAGTCACTGTTTCACATGGCACCTTTGTTACCAGGGCTGTCTAGAGTGGGGACATTTCCTGGTCATGTGATTCTTCCAGTAGTACTTAAGCATTTACTGTGGAGAAAGCCAAATAGTTTTGAGTTTCCCAGGAGCCCTGTAAGACACATCATTTCAAGATACTAGGCATTGTAACAGAGATGGCTCGATTTCCTACAGAATATCAAAAACAAAACAAAACAAAGAAACCTCTTCCTGTTAGAATTTCCCTGTTCAAACTTATTCATGGTTCTTTGCAACCGCTTTTCAATCACGTTATACTAAAATCTTTCTTGTAAGTTGTCAATCAAAAAAAACAAAACAAAACAAAAAAGACAGAATGAGAAAATAGATGAGAGCTATAAGGCTAGGTCTCTGGAGACGTCTGAGTGAAAAGCAAGAACCTTTAGTTCTATGAACGTCAAATATTCTGCAGTAGAGGATAGCATGGTCTTTATTGAGTGGAATTCCACTTCTTACGCATTTATTAGGTCAACGGTATTGGTTAGGTTATTTCCCTTACTCTCTTTCACTCCCTTTTCTGTGAAATGGAGCCAATACCTACTTTAGAAGGCTATTGTTGAAATACGACAGCGGTCGTTTATTCTGTGTTAGTTTTTAAGATTGTTACTGCCAAGCAGAGTTTATATTTACAGATAAATATAAACTATTGTTATTGTTTAGATGTTTCACTTCTTGCACAGTCAAAGTTTAGGACTCAATTTTCCACAATCAAATATAATTATGTTTGAGGTTGGACTCATTGTCACAAGTATTTTTGTCCTGGAAAATTGTTTAGAGTATTTAACACGGGCCAAGTTTAGTCCAAGTGCTAAGGGTGTAAGATGATTCAAGCACTGTCCTCATCCTTGTAGAGAGCACAATACTGAAATCACTGTTGGCACCGGGACTATAGAAACTGTTTCAGTGAAATCCTGAGTAGGGGAGAGGCTGTGAAGCCACCAGGGGCAAACACTGTATCTAGCGTTTGATGCCTCCTTTCTCTATAATGGATGAATGAGAGGTAGACAATAAACTTAGAAATGTGTTCTCCTGAGATGTGGGAAGCCCTTCCCTGAAAAGGTTTCAACTTTGTGGAAGACTCCATTCATCAGTCTCTACATAGGCGAAGCATCCATTCAAACATGGTGCACACATTGAGGTGATTTTATGAAGCTGACCAAGATAACATTAAGGGAAATTGGTAGCAGTTACTCTTTATTCAATTGTCAATGCTTTGACATTTGAAGGAGAATGCCTCTATATAGTAACAGTATGTGCTGCACACATAACACTTAACCAATATCTATTTTTAAAACAGAGAATCTGTCTCGTGCTCAGAGGTTTGGGGGGATCAGAGCTAGTGTTTATGTGCAGAGTGGGGCAGAAGTAAGTTTGCAGTTGTGAGTACGCAAAACACAGACTTTGTTTTTGCATTATTATTTATTGATCACTGTATTATTTTCCATATTAAAAACTATAAGCCTAGTTTTGCCCCACCTTGTATTTTTACTTTTTCACTGTATTTATTTTTAATGTCCTTTTCATCACATGATGCTAGTCTCCCACTAACAATTGGATACATTATTTTAAAATTATATTTTCAATAAATATGTATTTTACTTGAAGAACAGCAAAGTAATGGTATTCTGGTACAGAAAAAGACCAAGTAGAAGGAGGGAAAAAGCAGAAGTACGGAAACTACCCTGCCCTGTGTCTTGGGTCCCTCTGCTTACCAAGTTCCCTCTTCTACCCTTGGGGCCCAAACAATCATCCACTTCCGTGAACTGTTGAAAAGGTATCCCAGAGGATTTCCTTGCACCATTTGCTCCCCTTCCCAATCCATACCTCACCATTTATCATAGAGTTGATATGAGTTAATTTGTATTTGGGGAAGATCATATAGACTGTGAGAATTCAATGATTTTTCTTTGCTTAGAGGAGATGAAATCCCGAGAATCTGTAATAGACACTGCATGAGGTTGCCCCTACCTCTCTATTCAACCTTCTATGGCCTCGCCTCTTCTTCCAAAGTGTCTGTGCTCCCCTGATTCTGACATCCTTCTATTTCGTGATGTTTGCATAGGTGGTTTCCTCTGGATTTTTGCATAGGCTTTCCTTTTAGCTCAGGTTTGGCTCCTATGCCATTCCCACACCAACCTGTTAATTCCCAGCCTTTCTGTAAATATCAGTCAAATATTTATTTAATTGAGAAGTCTTCCCTGACACCCCTCCATGAAGCCAAAATTGTTTATTAACTTTCACATGCTGCCCGATACTTATCTTTTGTAACACTTAGCGACATAAATACCAAACGTGAACACAAGTAAAACCCTAAGTCTGTATCTCAAATTAAACTGCATTATTATTTTCTGGGTGTTCACCATTATGTCTTCATCTCTTACTGCGTGAAGGGTGCTAAAATATATTTATTTTTGAATTAATTAATGGAATTCTCCTGTGATACTCTTCATCTGTGGTCCAAGTATTTTATTTCTATGTAAAAAAATTCATTCAAGAAACTATAGTTTATGTACTTATGATTTACCTCATTAATAATGAGAATAGTTTTTATAAATCTCAAAACAATGTCTTAATTAATCAGATAACTGTTAAACATCAGCTCTAAAGAACTCAGCTTTAGAAGCTACGAAGATGAGCAAAAGGACATGTCCAAAACCTTCAGAATGTCCAATAATATCCAGGAACTGATTTGAGTTTATTTTATTTCTCTGCACATCAAAGCTTTCTACCAGTGAATTCAGTGGATGAATTCCAGCAAAGTTGGCGAATTTCTGTGAAGCCAATCCCATTTTCTCATCGACTTCCATTATTAAATTGGAATTGCACTTCCTTTTGGCAAGAATACCTGCAGTATTCTCTTGCTTAGCACAGGGGTTCATGGTAAAATCATCTCCCTTTTACTGAGTGAGGAGAGAAGGAGGAGCGAGAGGCACGACAGGACTGGTTGACACCCTACAAAGCAGCCGCAGTTAAAGCGTCGTAGTGGTTTAGAAGCGCTTTCAGGCTTTTAGCTTTAGTATAACAAAACGTGAGAGTCAGTGTTTCCACACTAGTTGAATGATCTAGAGCAATTCAGTTCGAGTTCCATATTCTTTAAATATGAAAAGATAATATGGGAGGTCTCATAGGTGAATTGAGAGGATTAAATAAAGTGTCTATGTATTGCTTAGCAAAATGTCTTGCATAAAGGAAGAACTCTTTTGAATACTTCTTTTTATTATTACTAGCAAAAGGCTAGAGTGTGGAGTCTTGGTGGCTTAAAGATATAAAAAACAATAAATGATAGTTGAATTGTGTTAGGGAGGAAAATAAGAGAAAAAAGTAGTCTTGCATCTTGATGTATGTATCTTCATATTGTCATTTTCTTGGCACTAAACCATTAAAATCAAAAGCAATGGGAGACAGACACCCAGTCATAATCTCCATGGTGCTTTGTGTTCATGTCATTTAATCTTTTCAGTGTTGATTCACCCAACAACTGTTGAATTTCTCTGCGCATTTACTAAATAGAGTAAAATCTGGCACCTGACTGCAGTGTTTCCCTAAAGGTATCTTTCTTAGCAAGAGTGACTTCTTAGCTAAAAAACTATTCTATTACCTGTCTTCTCTCTAGAAACTTCTCTCAACACAAAAGTCAGAGAGGGGAAAACAAATCCATTTGGGATCAAAAGTTCTCGCCTTCTGTATTACAACCTGGACCACTTACTGGGAATGGACTGGAGCTCATCCTCTGCAGACAGAAAGTGCGTTATCAGTGATTTTGCTGTACAGCCTCATTTACAGGTCCCTGGCTGTCTTGATTTCAGGCTAGACGTGCTGCAAGAAACTAGGGCACAGGAAGTTCGAGTGTGGCGTTGTGGTTCATGGAGCTTAAGACGTCTTAACTCTGACGTTTACCACAGCGCATCCTTGGAGGCGCTGGTAGACGTCACAAGAGACAGAGTTTCCCGGTGTTGACCTCAGGAGCCATGAGTTAATTATATTTTCCTTGGCTGGGAGGAATCAGAACTTTTAACATGCATATGTGCTGTTTGTGTCTCCAAATGAGAGAGAAGGTCTCGGGTCAACACAGCAGATGATTTTTCCAAAATGCATTTCATCACTTCGTACAGAAGATTGTTTTTTAAAAAACATTCTCTTTTTTCTGCAACTTCCCCCAAGGGAGGCATATACTCTTCTGCCCTACTTTTTGTCAAAAATATTGAGAGGTGAGAGAGAACTTAAAAATAAAATACAGCACTGAACAATTCGAGCACGCTCTTGTATTTAGCGTTTCCTTGAGAGGGATTAACCCCCTGCACAGACTCCGTCCCCGGGAGCCCCGGCTGTGCTCTGGTTGCATGCTGGTAACATCCAGTACATAACGAATGAACAGGGTGTCTAACGGTGGAGAGACATTATACTAGATGTTAAGTTTGGACTGTGTGCTTAAACCCTTTTTGGAGGTTTCTTCCAATTTCATGCATTTTTTAAACCTAAAATGATTTGATCAGAAGAATCAGACAAGCAAGAGATCAGAAATCCTCTGAAGCTAATTCTTAATGCGCAGGCTTCAGCTAGCGTTTTTACACATGGATTATTGTCTTCCTGTTTTATTATGTTAGTCTTTATAGTGTCAGCGCCACATAAACATCTTCTGAGATCTCCCTCCAATTTGCTGCCATCAAGTCTAGTTCAGTCGGTAATTACCGACTGATTGAAGCGCATGTGATTTTTCCCCACGTCGCCATGATCAGACTGGGGTTCTTAATGACTAGGTAACCAGGCTGGCAGTGTGGACGGGGAAGAGTTCACGGGGACTGTTAACGACATGTGATCAGGAGTCCATGTACTCTCAACCACGGAGTTCGACTGTCTCACTGTCACATAAATTCCATCAGATGAACTTGCCCTTGGATTATTTTCATGTCTTTGTAATGTCTACTATTTGATAGCAGAGACATAACAGCCTTTTAAATTGACCAATAGCAATTTGGTATTGAAATGTGAAAGCCTTTTTTACACAGCGTGACATTTATTTTAATCACAGACATAACTTACAATACTCTAGGGTAATGAATAAAGCTTCCTGTAAAGAATGAATTCTAGCAAACATGCAGAATGAGGGGAAAACTCACATCCATAGATTTGGTCTGCAAAAGAGCGTGCTTTTTCATTCAGAGGGAGCACGTGTATACGTTCTCTCAGATTTACACGACCCAAAACCTGGCTTCTATTTTGATTTTCCATTGACTTACATATTCCAGAAGGAGAGAATTGTACCTAGAATATGAACTCCTTAAAGACAGGGGTCATACTCTATTCCTTATCTCTCTGTGTAACTCCTCTGGAAAATAATAGGGACTTGATATTTGTTTGTTTAATCTGTGTGACTCTAAAACAGCTGAATCTAGCTCTGAATTGGCACAGTTATCAAAAATATGTGCCTGGGGAATGATCAGCATTTTTCTTGACACATTTAATACAATTTTTGTTCAGAACAGTCATATTTGCCTTATTTTCTTGTGATCATTGTAATAATAATCATATTCAAGCCATATGTACTTCAATTTAGAAATAATATGTATGGTAGTATTCATGTATGGGGAATAAAGAATAGTTTGGCGTTGTTTGGGTATTGTTTGTGATACTGTTTATGAGTGGTCTTGAAATTCTTGACTCTAAGAAACAAAGAACTGTTTCAAACCCCTCAGCAAGAGAATACTTGATAACTAGAGGAAATACTCTGCTCCAATCGTGGGGGAATCTTCTGCCCAGGATATAGGAGAGTTTAGCACTTACCTGGAAAATAGGTAATCAGATTTGGCCAGTCTTACTTACCCTACAGTCTAATTACAGATTCTAGCTAAATTACTCATCACTTCTCTCTAAAGTCTTCACATAAAATTGTTCTGTACCAGCCAAGAAAAGAAGAGAAATATTGTCATTCAGTGCAGCCAGTATTTATCAAGAGGCCAAATTGTGGAGTTGCAGAATCCGCAGATAACGTTATAGTCTCTGCCTCCTCGGACAAGTTACTTCATGGCACTGAAGGTCAGAAGAATTCTTGCTCCCCCTAAATTGCAATCTTGTCTTCAGAATCAAGAGGGCCCCCTAAATTGCAATCTTGTCTTCAGAATGTGTGAGGGGAAGTGGTGGAAGGAAACTAACATGTATTATAGGCTAATTGTATAGCAAAGAGTGTACCTTTCAAATCTCAGCTTTCTAATCTATCAGTAAGTGTGTTGATACCCATCTTCTTCAGGGGAGAGAATAGAAGCTTGGACAAGCATCAGCTATTGGAGCTTTCACTCAAGTACTGACTTGCCTGATTCTGAAATTTCTTTTTTTTTCTCTCCCTAAATTGCCTCTCCAGGAATGCTGTAAATAAAAATATTGAAAGCAATTCTTTCTTTAGGATTCTACTATGCACCGTGAAGCATACAATTTCTCATTCTAGTGGTTTCCACAATTTCTTGTGGATATCATTTTTACTGAACAGAGATTAAAAACTAGAGTTCCCAATTTTGCTCAGACTTTTTGTAGGGTCTTCAGTGGTTTAATTTTTGGATAGGTCTTATACCAAAAGAAGCATCTAGTATCAAAAGTGTCACTAGACATGTTACCGGGCTAAAGGAATCCATTTGAGTGCACTGAAGCCACAAAAGCCTTCCAGGTATTTCTGATCTGTATCCTGGGCCGAGAACCACTATTCATAGATGTAAAAGCATCTGTCTACCTCATTACGTCTGCTAATATAACTAAGCACTGATATTACATACTGAAATATGTTCATTCATCCAATAATGTACTTATTAATGTCTGCTTTATCCCAAGCATGGCTGTCGACATGTACGACACATGAGTAAATAAAAGAAACATAAATCACAAAAAAGAAAGGTATGAACAGGAGCTTGAAGAAAAGAAAGTAAGGGTTTATTAGCTGAGAAGGTGGCCTACGCCAGGAGATTCAGGTGAACTAATGCTCAAAGACCCGGCTCCAGACGGTTTCCAGGGACTGGGTTACATAGGTGGAAAATCATCCATCATGACAACTAAGGGAGTTGGGGTCATAGGGTCATGGTCTCTACCGATTGTTCGGTGCCAGGGTATGAGGAGCTGATTGTTACTTCTGGTCCTGAAACCACCTTGGCATGGCTTTGTCTGGTATCACAAGGATGTGGTAGGTGGGGATGTTCTGGAGCTGAAACAGAGCTGAGGCCTCAGTGCAATCTCTAGTTTGACTGAAACTCTGTCATGTGCGGTCAAGAGACTGAGGCTTTGTTCCTAAGGTTATTTGACGCTCACCAGAACCTCATTGTTTTGTGGGCTTAATGATGAAGGGAGTAGACGTGCGAAGAAGAGAGAGGCAGGTGAGTGAGGGTGCTGGAGAAGGCCGCTTTGAATCAAAAGGAAAGAAAGAAGAAAGGTCATATTAATGAAGTTTCTATGCAGTTGCAGAGAGAACCCCTTGTAATCGTCCTCTGAACAGTGGGGCAGACTTTTGTGATTTGGGATGATTTTGCTTCCATGTGTGGAGGTGGGGTGAGGGGGGGACAGTAGGGGTGCACTGTGGGTGGTAGATGCTTTAAAGTAGGGAAGTGGCCTCAAATTTTTAGGTGCCTTTGACAGTAATTTTGAGGATGCTGAAATCCATTCTGTCTGCAACTTATGAAAATGAAGTGAAATCACAAAGCATCTTTTGATTCAGACACGTTTCTTTTCACATTTTACAGCCATTCATTCCACAGCCTTCTAAAGGACATAGAAAAAATAGAGGAAATAATGAAACAAAACAAAACAAAATTTCACTGCGCCTGACAAAGCTGTTGCAAAGCTAGTTCTCTGTAAACAGCTTGTCCTCCACCTTTTAGCAACACACATTTGCACCAGCTGGTTGTTGCTAATTTCTCCTCAGTGTCTTGGAATAGCTCTTTTCCTTGAAGCTAATGTTTCAGCCTCTGCAGATGACTCCCTGAGTTTGGGATTCCTAAAGAAGGTGTTAGGTCTCCTCAATGTTCTGTGCTTGCCTGTGCCTCTTGTTTAACTGTTAAACAAACTAAGACTTCATGGCTAACCTTTGAGTGGGGAAGCCCCAGAGACTCACATTGCCTGTGAGTTCAAGTGACCTTTGGGGGCGAGAACGATGGCCTGTCAGAGTGGATAAATCTTGACTCCCTAGCTTTTATCATGCATCTAGGCACACAGTGAAATTGACTTTTTGGCAGGACTATTTGAAGTCCGAGTACCCTGATACCTACTACCTTTCTCTGAGCAGGGACATGTTTTAATGGAGAAGCTGACTTTGTGACCATTTAGATGCAAATTTTATTAACAATAAACAGAGTATATTTGTCTTGTACTACTGCATTTAATTTTCACAGGGGTCCTGCCAGGTGGATGCTCACGTGTGTTCTTTAAAAACAATGTTGAAGGAGCTCCAAAAGCTTACACAATTGCTACTATCACATGGTTTATAGGAGTAAAACCTCAATTTAAATCCATATTGTGAAACTCAAGAGCAAAATTTTCTCCCAAATGAACAACAATGTCCACTCCTCTATTGTCATAAATCTGACTAAATCTGATATACTTGCTGTCCTTCAAACCTATTTTCTTAGCTTTTGGACCATGTTTTCTTTTGTCTTTCCTTATCATTGATAGGACTTTAATTTTACACATATATTTGCATATATTTCTATATTAATTATATATATTATAATGTACATGTATCTTTTACCTTTATACTTTAATTTCCATTTTGGTATTATTGACAGACTCCTTCAATTTGAGAAACCTTGTTTAGGAAATGAGGAATTCAGAGCCACCCCTGGCTCGTTGTCCCTATTTATGGTGGCTTTTGTGGATATCAGTGTCTTTTAATAAGTTCTTTGCATGCATTGCATTCGCTCGCTCCTCACAACACCTAATAAATTAGCCACTGGCATTATTCTTGTTTGAAAAGGAGGAGGGAAGACTTAAATAATTTGGAAAAGGTGACACAGTTAATAAGGTCACATTCAGACTGCTGTCCTGCATGCCCAGTGAAAACGGCTCCTCCTCCAATGGTGTTTGAGAAAAAATTTAATATCTTAATGCAAAACCAGTGAGAACTACAGATTCTTTGATAATCAACATTCCACCACTTTAACTCACTTCTCGCCACTCTGTGCCTTGTAGCCGAGTGCTGCAAACATTTCCTGGGCACGCAAGTGCCGGAGAATGTGGCATTTCATGCTTCACGCCTATTAGCGTCTCAGTCCCACCTCATGGCACTTTGCTGAGCTGATGAGCAATGCTCTCCAAGTCTTCATTTCCCTCATTTGTGGAGGGAGGCAATAAGGAAGCTCCCCAAAGACGCACACTTTATACACGATGAAGCTGGAAGGCAAATCCAGTTCTGCCCAATGTCAGAGCATCCACTCTTTACTGTTATGCTAAGCTGTTTACGTCCTGTGTCTATTTCCATCTCCTTAGGGTCTCCCTCCACAGGCTTTGGTAACTTAATGCTCTTCTTTAGCTGATACCATCCTTGATTCTATTTTTCTCGCTTCTCCCCTCACTTTTAAGTTGCTCTGAGAATCAAATCAGGCATTCACTTCTATGAAGTCTACCCTCTCTGATGTTTAGCCCACAGGCTCCGTAATACTCCCAATAAAATAATTTTACTTACATAGCCTTATTTATTGTCCTACTATCTCCATTAGACTATGAGATCGGAGAAAAGGGACTATGTCTCGATTATGTTGTTATTTTTACAAACCCAATATGGAACATGGAAAACAGAATAAACAGCCATTCAGTACACATCTGTTGAGTGCCTTGCATGTGTGGATCAAGTCAGTTCTCACCCAGACATAGCGGCAGATCATCTGGTATTCGTGTGAGCAACCAGTGTTGACTCAGAGTAAAAGGCTACTCTATCAAAAGCGCTGTACCATTTTGACATGAAATTGATCTGCAAACACCTACCCTGAATCCAAAACTAATCTGAGGGACAGAACATATCCTCTGAATGTTATGTTCCTAAAGTGTCTAGAATCCAGATGACAGAAATTCATTTTCTACCACCATGGTTGTCTCCGTTACACAGTGCCTTATATCAGGGACATACTCTTGTAGCCGCTGAAGTGCAGGCTGAACAAGACAGTTAAGACCCCCTCCCGTGAAGCTTGTGTTCTAGTATTTTAGGTTGGGGAGTAAGGAAATAAACAAGGTGAGGCACAGGGATGCGATATAGAATGACCAGATGATTACTTTAGTTTGGATTGCCTGGAAAATCTTTTCTGAATAGGAGATTTTTAAGCTAAGACATGAATCAGCCGTGGTGCAATAAGGGGAATGAATCCCAAACCTTCAGCAGGGAACAAGGGGAACTTGTTAGGGGAACAGACAGATAGGTATACTGGCTAAGGGAGTGGTAAGCTAGAAGGAGGGTGGTATGAGATGAACTTGAAGTAAGACCAAGGTCAGGTAAGAAGCTCTCCAGGATGGAGATAAGTTTAGCGTGTTTTCTAAATGAGATGGGTGAGTAGTGAAGGGGCAACACCATGTATTTTGTTGTTTGTTTCAAAATGAGCACACAGGCTGCGCTGTGTAGAATGGACATTAAGGAGATAAGAATGGAAGAGGGGAGACCATGTAGGTGACTCTTAAGTGATCCACTCAAGGGATGGCATTTCTTTGACTTGAGGATGTGGGTAGTAATGGAGATGAGAAAATAGACCAGTTCAGGGATATCATTTAGAAGATGAACAAATACTTCTTTCTCTTCAGATGTAGGACTTCTGAGAAGAGGGGCTCAAGGGGGACTTTCAGGTTTTTGCTTTGGACGGTTGGGTAAATGGTATTGCCACCTAGCAAATAAAGAGCAGGTTGTAGGTAAGAGAGTTCAAGGCGTTGAGAGTTCTGGTTAGGTCTTATCAACAGCGAGGCTCCTTAGAAATGTCCATGTGGGACTGTCAAGCACAATGTTGCATATGTGAGTGTCAGGTCTAGAGAAAGACGACTCATTAAACAAGCACTGTCTGGGTCATTGCCTTTGAAGGTAAGATGAGATCACCTAAGAAGGGTGTGTGCATGCGTGAGAAGATTAACAACACTGGCAGAAACCCTGCGCTTTTCAAAAGGAGGGCCCGTCAGCAGAGGAGGAGATATGTGGGAGCTGGGAAAGTGCAGTAGTCTGGGCACCAAAAAAGAGAGAGTGTTTCCAGGAGAACAGGACTCTTTGTTTTAATTGCTCCTATCGTTATTTCAATTACAGTCGTTTTGGGTCAGAGCAGGAGCTACTTGGAGGCACGCTTGGAAGAGATCTTAACTTTCTAAAACAAGAAAAAAATTAATAAAAGGTATTAGCCATATTTTTAAGTCACCTCTCTGGAAATTTCACCATACAACTGAAACTGTTTTTTATGTCTGCACATGAATAAAATAAGGATGAAAGATGAATGCAGTCTGCCTCAACTGCTTATTTTTCTTGTAGGTTGTGACATAAATATTTGAAAACAGTGTCACATTACTGTAAAATTACTATGTATTTTTCTTTGCCAAGGTCAACATGATTGAATTCTTTGTGCCTTTAAAATGATACAAGATTAATATACTTACTTGTGATTCCCATTATTTTCCAACATTTACTCATTATTAGTGTTACTGCTATTACGATTTTTTTTCTAAGAGAGAGAGAGAGAAACATCAATGTGCGGTTGCTGAGGGCCGTGGCCTGCAACTCAGGCATGTGCCCTGACTGGGAATCGAACCTGCGATGCTTTGGTTCGCAGCCCGTGCTCAATCCACTGAGCTACGCCAACCAGGGTGCTATTATGATTTTTATGGTCATCATTTTGCACGTGTTTCTCTTGTCCTTAAGATCTGAGACTCCTTAAAGCTTGAATGTGCAGTTCTGAAAAGGTAGACAAAGACAGGGCAGAGGGCATTTCTGGGTGTGTTCCGTGTGGGATCCTTTTGCCAAGAAGCTGATGTTGAACCAGCCATGGTGATCAGACCCACAGAAACAGCAGGGGTTCCAGGCTCTGTACTGGGTCTCTTTTATAAGATAAAACAACCCATTAGCACAGCTCTCGCAGCAAGGATGAAAACTCTGGCCCTGTTGAGGATCACACATACTCAGAAACCAATTCAAGCCTGTAATGAGATCTTTACTGTGCAAATAAATATTAGATGGTGTCAGGAGCTCAGTGGGACTGATCCTGTGGTGACTCATTTATGTGGCTGTGCACCATTGGACAGGAGAAAGATGTAACAGGAGGTAAGAGTTAGGTGTCTTATTTTTAATATATTCTTCATTTATGTAAAAAAAAAAAAAAACCCTCCTATTGAATTATCCAGGAAAGAGAACTTTTGTTTTCGTTCTGGTGCTTAGAATTTGTGATGTGTTAAAAAATAGTGAATTAGCAAGAAACTATGCCAAATCAGATAATAAATCTCTTTCATTTCTGTTTGGAAGAGAAGATTTGTGAGCTGGACATCTCTGGGTGGCATCCTGGTCTCATCACTTAGCCTGTGTGTGCTCCTGCACAAGTTTCTTGAATTCTTTTGAGTCTCAGCTTCTTATCTATGCAATGTGACAACTCATGTTTATGCCCCTGGAAATGGCGATATTTTGTTAGTGACAGGTATTTATGACATTGTTTTACGTCTTTCTTCAAATGGCTAAACCTTTAGCCTTTCCCTGTAACTTTATATGTAGCAGGAGAGGCAGGTCATTTGCATAGCCCATCATTTTCAGATTAGGGTAGGGCTTGGTATTTAGCTTTTTGGTATTAAAGTCAATTACAAATGATTTATTAGCTACTGGGAAAGTGCAATATAAATAGTAAACTTGAAGGTTATAGATAAATTATGTTTTTAATTGGAATGCTAATAAATTATAATGTCACATTATGAAATAAGTAGCTGGATACTTCAAACATCAGAGTAAAAGTCACCTGGTGAAAATTTATCCAATGATGGCATAAATTAAATGTGGCTGTCAGAACAAAATCTGCAAAGGAGGAAAAATAGTGCTTCCCCATCTCCAAAGACAGTTTATCTGAATTTAGAAGAATGTTTACAGATCTATACCTTAATAAATCTGGAAGGCCCAGAAATCATTTCTTTTCTGGATAAGCTAATACTAATTTTTTTCTCAAAACCCTTTTTCTTTTCTCCTTGAGTTGGGGAAGCCATATTTTGCTGGCAGACATTCCCTGAATTGACATTTCTGACTTCACTGTTATTAGAAACAAGTTAAATTGTTATGATAAATGGAAACATTTCTTTAACCCTTTGTATTTCTGGATTCAATATCAGGACAACATCTTCAAGCAGCATTCCAAAGAGCACTTGGCAGGGAGTCCCACCTCCAGGAACAGAGAAACTCAGATTCTGAATGGCAGATTCGTCCTCACCCTGCAGGAGATCTTTGTTGATTTTCTCATCTTCCTTGGCTTTCTTTTATCTAAAGGACAGAAGGAATGTTTATACGATGCAGTGAGATGTAATAGTATAATGACTATCATTTACTAAATGCTTACCAAATAACTAGCACAATGCTAAATATTGTGCATATATCATCTCATTCAGTCTTCACGAACAACCCCAGGAGATCTGAGCTAGCGGTAGCCTGTTGCCAGGTGAGCCAGTGACTTCGGGTCCCACGGTGGTATATGGATAGCGAGACCAACACACAAACGACCTACTGCAGGCTTCCCCTCAATTCAGTAGCACTGCCTTCAGCGTGAAGACACCTTGGGGATGAAAAGCCCTCAGAGGTGATGCTCTTTGGACACTTGAGTGATTTTGCTTACCTGTGATGGTCAAAAAGAGATTACCAGGCAAATGTGTTTCATGGGTTTATTCCCAGTTTAACGATGGAATGATCATTAGTTTATATTTTGATATTGCTTCTCATATGTATCATTTACTAACACTGACATTGAGGAGGTTTCTTTGCAATTCTTAGAGACATGGCCAAGGCACAGGGCCTCTGGTTCTGTGAAGCAAAACAAAACAGCAGGGATCTGCATCCATCTCCCACAGATGCCAACAGAAGTGGGAAGGGGACGGAGGGCACCTCATTAATATCTCACTGCAAGGAGTAAATATTTCCAGTTTTATGGTATTCTTCTCCACGAATGAACTAACTGCTCCCCTCCTGAAATGATGAGTATGAACATGAAACTCGTGTATATTGTAAAATAAGTGCCATTTGGGGTAACCGAGCAATTAATTCATTCCTCATCAAGTTGTCTACAGCTACTGACGTGTTACATAGATCTGAGCTTCATTAGGCATCCGTGAGATACACAGTCAATGAAACCCTTTCCCCTGTGTTTGGGGAACTTACAAAAAGCTCCATTACTTTATCTCGATGATGCAATGAGAGGTGTTGCAGCTTCCCAAGGCACCTGCGAAACGGGGAATTGCACCATTTGTCACTTTTCAACCACTTTAATTCTATTATGTTTAATAATATTTAGTACTTACAGGATATCTTCTCCTTTCAAATGGAAATGTTAACTGCTGTAATTAATCCTCCCAACATTTCTCCGTCCTACAAATAGAAATAGAAATAAAGCAATTAGGGACAAGTGTACCCTTGATGAGAGGAAACACAATGAAGTGTTCAGCCTCTAACTCAGAACTCCTGGGTTCAGTGAGTGTCTGTAGGAGGGTTTTCCTTTACGGAAGGAAGCAGTTCACGTCATAGAATGGCAGCTTATCCCTCATGCTCGATCAAGTGGGAGAAGATATCTTGTCCCTGTACAGGTGTTGCGGATAAGCGCTACCTTTATGGAGGTTTGACAGTTAATGACAGTGTAGGCTCCTCTCCACACTGAACTGCTGTGATTTTGTTTTTAATTTCTTGAAAATCTTGACTATAAGGTGTCTGCTTTTGGCGATCTTCTCTGGCTTATATGTGGCTTTTCTAAGATCTGAGGAAAGGCGTATAGAGTGAGAGACGGGGGTGGGGTGGGGTCAGATGCAGAAGCAGCAGGTGGTAAACAGAGAGATTGCTGTTTTGGTGGTGATGTCCCACTTGAAGGCTCATCATCTCTCAGGGGAACTGGATCTCAGGTTGGTCAGTTTGATTCTTTCTACACCTTGAACCTGAGCACGGCCTGTTGTCCTTCCATGGTTTCCCTTTGTCCTCAGGAACAAATGCAAGCTCCTTTCCATAGCGCGACACACGCCACAATCAATCACTTTTTCTTGTTTCCCAAGTCTTTGAGGATTGTATGTCCAGGACCATGTTTTCAAGTTTACGTGTCTAAACATGCCAGCAAAAAATTCACATTTCATGGAGGCAATAATTGTACTTGAAAAA
The DNA here is from genome assembly GCA_004024845.1 of Tonatia bakeri. Classification (NCBI taxonomy): domain Eukaryota; kingdom Metazoa; phylum Chordata; class Mammalia; order Chiroptera; family Phyllostomidae; genus Tonatia; species Tonatia bakeri. The sequence continues at coordinate 41,793 of PVIA01000977.1, forward strand.
TCACTGCTTTATAGAAAAGCAGCATAACAATGGTTTTATTTCGAGTAAACAGTGCAATCGCCCAACAGGCTTTCAAAGTACTGATTCCTGGGTGCCACCCCAATCCACGCACGCCTTCTGAACATGGAGAAGTGGCCCAGGATGTTGGTATGGTACAAAGTCTCCTGGAGAAGATGGTTTCAGTTTGCACCCACAGGTTAAAGCCACTTTAAAATAATGCAACATTGTAATAAAAGATAATATTAGTAGTTAAGAGTAAGGACTACGGAATTAAACTACCCTGTAGTTCTTAGTGTGCTCCTAAATGAATTTTTTAATTTAATATTTATTATTTTTTAATTTAAAATTTAATATTTATTTAGAGACAGAGCAGGACTTGGGAAATGATCAGCAAAGTAGGACCCCTGGTGGCAGGCCTCGGGTTTGTCTCAGAGAAGTTAAGCTCTGGACTTCCCCTTTGGCCCACCCTGCTTAGCAAGACAATAGCCTTCAAATGAACATGACCTCTCTTCCTTAAATCCCGGCCAGAGTGACAATCCATTCATACTTGAACTTGCCTCTTTGGGAGGCAGTCACCCTTCCCACTCTCAATGGGTTCTCAAATTATTCTTGCCAGCCACACAGTCCTTTCCCAGACAGACATGCGAGAAATCTAGTGTTTTCCATCTTGTTAAAAAAGTCAGTGATGTTTTGGCAAAACAGATGTACCAGCCCTAGGGGTGAGAAGGAAATAAGGCCATGGTATATGTAGCACAGTGTTTGACAGTGTTAACTGTTTAATACATGTTGGTAGTTATTATTTTCATTTCCAGCGCTCAATAACTTTTACCTGAATGCCCCATAACTCCATGATTCTCTCCTTACTTATAATTTCTGAAGTGCCATGTGCTTCTCTTAGCAGTGAAACACACCAAGTAAAAGCTGACATATTTCGTGTACTTACAATGTAACGGGCATGGCCCTAAGTCCTTTGTGTATATTTAGCTTCTTAACAATTATCATTTATTTTAATCGTCGTCTGAAGATATATCCATTAATTTCAGAGGGGGGGGAGAAATATTGATATGAGAGAGAAAGACAGATCGGTTGTCTCCCATACATGCCCCAACATGGGCTCCAACCTGTAACCTAGGCATGAGCCCTGACTGAGAATCAAACCCATGACTTTTCTGTTTATGGGATGATGCTCCAACCAACTAAGCCACACCAGCCAGGGCATGTTTGGCTTCTTTAAATCTTATACCTGTGATGTAAGTTTTAATATTACCTGCATTTTAGAGGTAAAGGCACTGCGTCACTCAGAAGACATGTACCTTTTGTAGGATGCAGCTGCTATGTGGCAGGTCTAGGATTTGAACTCAAGAAGTGTGATACCAGAGCTCGTGCTGAGAGCTGTCACAAAACTGATGTTGTCACCCTCCTGAGGTCTAATTCTCAGGTGTTATTACTGTGAGAATCATCATGGACACATTCCTCCTTGAAGGAAGAGTTGTTTTCTTCACTGTCTTCTATACAGAGATAAAAATGTGTCTATGATGCTGTATGATGGGGGCCCCCCAAGAAGCCCAGAATTATAGTCTGGAGGGTAGGCCCCTTGTAGAACAGACTTCCCCCACCAGGTGGGTTCTAGAAACCCATCTGTATCTGTGTATCAGCTGGTGGTGTTGTGAGAGGCTGCTTTCAGCTTCAGTGAATGTTTTGAAGACTCTTTCATTGAATGTGCCCATTTCATGATGGGTAATTTACGAGTTGACCTGCCCACCCACACTGAATGTTTAGCAGTTTTTGACCAAAGACAGCATGACCCCTGTGCCCCACCCTCCCTCCTCACCCAATCTTGCCCTAAGCCCCTTTTTATTGTTTCCCTGATAAAGAAAAAGTCCTCAAAGGAAAACGTTTTGCCAGAATGGAAGAAGTGAAACTAAAAACTGCAGAAGCACTAAAAGGCATCAAAGTTTATGAGTTCAAAAACTGTTTTGAGCAGTAGGGAAAAAATACCTCAGTAGGTGTGCTGCATCAAACGGACAGCACTTTGACGGTGACTGGAGTTTAAACATGGAAGAATAAATACACAGTTTTTTATAAATAAGTTCTGTGTCTTTTTCCCCTTGGGTCCCTCCTCCTACTTCATGCATTCATCTCTCAAAGAGCTGAACATAGTCCACTGGAGAAGTACAGGCATGTCTTACTTATTTCTGTGTCTTCAGTCCACAGTGAAGCGTCTGATACACACTAGGTGCTTGATGGATGTTAACAATAGAACCAAAGAGAAAAATGAATAGCTGAACTCATAGGAACTAGCTATAGGAAGGAAGTTCCATCAATGTCTAAGCCATATGAGTTGTATTTTATTTTTCCTGTCCCATCAAAGGTATCCAGATATGAGTTCTCAGTCAGGGTGAGGACGAAGGAAACTTAAATGTCTATTTCCATTCTCAATGCTACATTGCTAAGGTCCAGGTACAGCTCTAGAGATACAGGGTGGGGCAAAAGTACGTTTATGGTTATGAGTGCACAAATCACAGAGTTTATTCTTGCATTGTTATTATCGGTTACTTTCATACTAACAGCTGCAAACCTACTTTTGCCCCGCCCTGGATGTTTTTCAATGACGTGCCACTGTCATATATCACTACTAAAGTTTTCCACTCAGAACTCGTCCACGTAAATCTGTTTTTGGGTCTAATGGAAATTTAATGAAAATTTGTAGGTTAATTCATTTCACAAGAAATACTATGATGGCTGTGTTTTTCTAGTTCAGCACCATACATAAACATCTTAAAGCTCGCTCATGCATTCCAAATAGGATAACTACATCCTGCTTTTACATTCATCTGCTTGTTTGAGGCATACAGCCTGCAAGTGCTCTGCTTTTGACTCTTCCACGGTTAGCCTGAAAAATGTTGGAGCATTCTCATCAATAATGTCATCTAATGCCCCAACCATGCATAATCATCTCCTTCCCTGTAGAGGTGGCCTTCCCCATGGCCACAGGTTTTATGCAAAAGAAAGCAGGATAGTTCATATTAATGTTAACAAATTCAAAATATTTCCAGCAGGCTATGCTCTCAGCACAGTTTGCTCTCTGGACTGCTGACTTTGGGCTTGGCGCGGGATCTCACTTTGGGGCCATGTCCTGACGTGGCAATTATTGCACTGGGAGCTGAAGCTCACATTTTTATCCTTGCAAAGCTTCAGGTGACAATCAGACTTAAATTCTCAGATTTTAGTGCTTGTGATCATCTGGTAATTCTGCGGGCATGTCTTGAATACCGATAAGTTTTGTGTTCAGTTCCAGGGATACAAAGATGAGTGGGATGTGGTCAGGATGTGAGATTCATCTAGGGGAGGGAAGGGACCGTGGTACTCGGAATGAAATAATCTTTAACTGCAGCACCCACTCGTCAATTGCTATATACCAGACATTTACCTCTTTGAGTTCTGTTACTAACTTTATACAGGGTCCGGCAGAAGTAACACCTGCATCAGTGTGGTTGGAAGGACAGTGATACAGGTGTGCTGATTTATAGTTTTAATTTGAATATTTCACCTGAAATGTCATGTGGTGGTGTTTTGAGTGTGATATGGTTATGTTACAGAATTACATGCTTATGATTGTGTGACAAAACAGGGGCTTTATTTGTGCCGGACCCTGTATTTTTCCCACCTGAAAAGCAGATAGAAAAAGTAAATTGTTTAAGGTTAAGTGAGTAACATATGCATCAAATCACACATCGGTGATCTACAACCCATATTCTGAAATGAATGTATATAAAAGAGCGTAGTGTCCTTCCTCAGTCCTAACCTTACACTTTTCTTTATCACTATTCCTCAATTTATGCTAAGTATTCATAGTATAAAGTCACGACGTCCTCAAGGGACCAGAGAATCCCTCTGCAGAAAGCAGAGAGCAAAGACTGGAAGGATAGATGGGAGTTTATTTTGATTTCCACCTGCTCTCATATTTCCCGTCTCCACTTCCTTTCTGAAACACGTTGCTCCCCACCTCCGCTGCACCAGCCCAGGGTTGGGTGGGGGGCTGGGGCCTGCGATATTTATTCAACAGTCAGGACCTTTATCAGATAGAGTTTTGGGATAGACAATTCGGCTTAGGCATGATATGGACAGCATGCAGTGCTTCTGGGAGGTGTTGGTGGAGGCAACTTATTTATTCTGTCTCCATCTTCTTAGTTTGTGCCTTATGCCGGCACCATCCGAACACCCATGCTCTGCCACGGACCCAGCCTGAGGGCGGTGGAGGGTTTCTGCCCCAACAGAAGCCGTGGTGTCTCCACCGTCACAGGTGCGGGTACATTAGCTGCCCTCTCCATTCAGAGAAAAACAAACCCATCCATTTTAAAATGGCTTTCTCTGTGCCACTGAAAATTAATTTGTGTCTCTCCCTTTGGGAAATGCAGAACTAATGGGAAATAGACTCAACCATCTGAGAACTTAGAGTAGCAGAAGATTTCCTGGAACATCGTCTCTTTTGCCAATGTAAAATAACAAAACCCAGATCCAGGCAGATAAAGTTAAGTAATATTGCCCACTAATATTTCATGCCAGTAAATATTTCTTAAATCTCCCCATGCCTCTTTATTTTGCACTCACCATCATAAAGCCACATGTCTTTCCTTGTTTGCCTGGTTTATGTCACCATGCACTTTTAAAAATGCGTTTATTTAATTTTTACAAATGGCTTTCCCAAGCTCAAAATCACACCCTTTCAATCAGTTTTCCACGTTGTAGTTGGAGTGATATTTTAAAAACGCATTATCTGGACGTGTTACTCTTCTGCTCTAAATCCTTCACTAATTTCTTCAAACCCCTCTGGGGAAAAGTCCGGTGTCCTTCACATTAGCTGCAAGATGACCACAAGCCTGCAAATACCACCGCCTACAAATTCAGCCTCTCCTCTGACACTCCCCTCATTATCCTCTGTTCGTCAAATACCATGGACTGTTCCTGGTTTCTTAAAATTCTTCATCATATTAGATGGGACCGATATTACGGTCCCTTTAGCTCGGGACACAGAGAGGTTGGTTACGGAGAGAAAGAGCTTTGGGCCTGGATTCAAATTGGGCTGTGCAATTTCTCTTTATCTAGATGGCTGGACATTTCCAGTAGAGACGAGGAGGGCTCTTTCTCTGGTGACTGTGAGTAAGAAAGAGGAAAACGACCTCCTCGGTAAATATAACTTTCTTGCCGCTGCCCCTCATTTTTGCTCCCAGAGAATGGATTCCTGCCTTGACATTCAAAGCATGTCCTGTGGGCTCTGTGGCTCCCAGCACCATGCCACCTGGGAGCTTCTTAGACTCTCAGGTCCCGTCATATACCTGCTGAATCAATACTGCATTTTAATGAGGTTCCCCAGGTAATCTGGGTACACACTGGGATTTTTTTTCTATTTTTCCTAGAGTCAGTCGTGTTTTTTAAACTACTGTGTCTTCTGTTGTGGAGTTTAAATCAAGTTATTGGGTTGGGTAGGATGTGTGTCTCCGAGAGTGGGGAACATCTATGACTTACTCATTATGGCATCCCAGGGTTTAGAGCATTACACTGAATGACAGTCTAAAATAAAAGAGTAACAAGGCCCAGATATAAGTCAGGACACAATGGCCACCACACTGAAGCCACACTTAATATCCTAATCCTTCTAGCTCTGGGTCATCACATAGACTGGTGTAATATTCAAGACTCTGAATATGTCAGAACTCAAAGAATTCCAGATTAACTGTCCACAGGGCAAATATATACTTCTGTGTGGAGAATATCTTGGGAAACACAAACTCACCCCACATATATCTTGGAGGATATAAATCCAAAAGCTTTGGGTTGCATTTTTGTTTGAATAATGATTTATTATTTTTTGTGTGTGTTTAACGTTGTCTCTAATAGGTCCCAGAGAGCTCTCTTCTAAATTAATAATATGATATGTCATGGAGATTTTCATACTTTCTCATTATATTTTATAACATCTCATTTCTAATCCTGTTATTGATTAGATGTGTGTGTGTGTGTGTGTGTGTTCAGCACAAAACCCAGGACCACACATTTAATACAATTGATTTTTAAAAGAATCTTATAAATGTAGGTTATATTTTTATGCTATTTTTGTTTGACATTTACCACTGTTGCAGTCAGCAAAATCCCTCACGATCTTTCTGACGGACCTAAATGACATTGTGGTTCACAGTTCCTGACAATGGATGTGGGTGTTTCTAGTACCCAGAAAAAGTGGCACAGTTGTGGGGCCGGGGGCCAGTACAGCTATGAGTCAGTGAGATAGTGTTCTGTGAAACCAGGTGGTTCCTCATTGGCCTTGACCAAGTAGCCCAGTAGAGCATCATCCCAAGTACCAAGGTTGCATATGTGATCCCTGATCAGGGTACCTACAAGAATCAACCAATGAGTGTGTAAATAAGTGATTAAGTACAACAATTTGATGTTTCTCTCTCTCTCTCTTTCTTTTTGTCTCTAAAATCAATACATAAAAATTAAAAGAAAGAGAAGTTCCCATTTCAACTTTTTTTCATTTTAAATGACACTTTATTGATCTATTATTTATATCTCAACATTTTGAATTGGTGTAATCAAATGCACAGGAAAAGAAAACATACTCTAATAAATAGCATCTTTATGTGCTGTGACTACTCAAGCCATATTATGAGGAATAACATCAGGAATTTCACTGAGGGTGACATTTAGGGCTTTTTGTTTTGTGTTCCTGCCTTTAACTACCTAGGGACCACTTTTCTTAACTAGAAAAAATTGTAGCTAGAAAACTCCTAATGGTCCGTGGAGAAAGGAATGATAGAGTACAAACTCTTGCTTTAGTTGCTATTTTACCAGGACCAAGAAAGGGTTTATGGTTTATTTTTATGGAATAAAAGGTTCACTCAGTTCTTAAAACACATTCTAAGCCCAAAGCGAGAGTCTCCTATGGTCTGTGAGTGATGAATCCAGATTTCTGAAGGTCAAGGCAAGGTTGCAAACTTACATGCCTTTTGCCATAAAGAAATAAGCTTGTTTCAGACGTTTCTCAAGGGTGCGTTGGCCAATCGGCAATCTAATTGTTGTCTAAGCAAAGACCAGGGACTTAATGTGCCGATTACAAAGAATCTTAGTCCAGTTATCAAACTGACCGTGTATTTAGCAACAGTTGGTTAACTTTCATCTAAAGATAATATGCACTTGAATGTAATCCAACTGTATCTCTCATTTAAAATTGCATATGTATATATGTGCAAGCGTGTGTATTTTTTTCTCTAATTTGAGCTAATTTAAACAGGACTCTCCTGGGCAATTATTCCACAATAATACAATTCTTACTTTTACTATTCACACTTCTTTTTTTTAACTTTAAGCACTTCTCTTTGCTTTGGGTTCTGCATAATGCAAATTTAACTAAGCACTAGCTTTAAAGCAGTCATTTGTAATTACCACTGTGATTACAAAATGATTCATTATCACCCTTCAGTTTGAATACCACCCCTTGCATACAGTAGTCCTCCTTCATCCATGGTTTTCTTTTCCACGGTTTCCGTTACCTGCGGTCAAACATGGTCTGAGAATATTACATGGAAAATTCTTGAAATACATAGTTCTGTGTAGTGTGATGACGTCTTGTGAGTTTCAGCTCCATTTCTTCCAGGACGTGAATCTTCCCTTTTTCCAGATTATCCACGCTGTCTGGATATGCTACCAGGTGTGCATCAGTGGTCACCCTAGAGATCACTAGGATCGTTGCAGTATCGTAGTGCTTTCATTCCAGTGAGTCTTTTTAATAAAGGCCCCAGTGTGCGAGGGTCATGATGCTACGATTTGGGTATGCCAAAGAGAAGCTGTGAAGTACTTCTTCTACACGTAAGGTTAAAGTTCTTGACTTTATAAGGAAAGAAAAAAATATCTATGATAAGAACAAATCTTCTATCTGTGAAAATGCCTGGTTTGTAAGTTAAATTTTGTCATAGGTATGTATGTATAAGCAAAGACATAGTACATTCAGGGTTTGGTACTGTTCATGGTTTCAGGCCTCCACCGGGGGTCTCAGAACGTAGTCCTTGCAGAAAAGACGGTGCTGTTGTATGTTTGCTGTGGAACGGATTCATAGAAGGGCTTTGCAGATATTAAACTCCCCTATGATTGACTTACTGTATTTTGGCTTGGGGCTTCATCATATCATTAACATAAGTTTTATATGTATTAATCTATTGATTTAATAATTGATTCCCTTCTCATTAAAATATAAAGCATGACTCTGTCTAGATATTTCCATTAGTGCACTTATTGGAGATTCCTTCTGGCAAGTTTGGCACAGTAGATTTCTTCCCAAGAATCTGGGATTCATACAGATGAACAGCGATGTGTGGTTGAGAGAGTTGAGAGTGAGAGCTCCTAACTCAGAAAATCACTGTTGTAGAGCGTGGTTAAGGGCGGCAGTTCTGCCGTCAGGATGACTGGGTTGGTGTCAAGGTTACAGGATGGATCGCCACAGCCCCACTGTACACATTAGGGAACCAAGGTTCAGGGTCTTGTACAAGTTCACGTGTAGAAAGTATATAGCAAAGTACCTGACAATGGGTGGAAATTTTTTAAAAGTAAACTGTAAACTGTACTAAAGAACTATCTAATATTTTTAGCTTAACAAATTGTTCTACTTCTTCATATATGTCCCCTTTCTAAATCCATCAGGTGCCATCCTAGAACCAAATATGTTGGCCTCAGAGAACTTAGAGAGAAAGGATATTTTGACAACATGGCTTATAAAACAGCACCTGTACCTTGAACGCCTTAAAAAATGTCCTCACATCACTCACTTTCATAGGATGTCTAAAATATAGTGTTACTTCCCTTGCTCATTTAACAGGATGCTAACCATCTCCTATTGGTGGTTATTAGGGTCATTAATATATAGGCCACTGTTGGAACCGGAGAGGGAGGCCACACTCAGTGGCTGGGTGTGCGGCCCTCATCTCCAGGAGAGTTGGAGGAGAGCTAGCAGGAAGGAAGAGATGGGAGGTCTAATGCAAACACACAATAGATGCAATTACCCAGGCCAGCCAAGGGTCTTCGGAAGCACAGGCTGTCTTATCTCTTTTAGAGCTGACCAGGTTCCTTGATGAAAGAAGTAGAATTTTAAATAGAACATCTGTAATGTGCAATTAGCATATACATATGGTGGGCATGCATTTGAATATCTCAAAAGCAAGGTTCCCTTATTGACAGCAGTGTGTTAAAGCTTGTCACAGGTAAAAATAAATTAAAAAAAATAAAATGAAACAATGACAGGACTATGTAAACAAGTAATAGCCTGGGACAAAGTTATGAAAATGGAAGACAAACAGGAGCTAAGATGGTACGTGTCTACCGGAGGGAAAGGGGTTGGGAGAGGGAGAAGAGGGTGGAGGGGGGAAGGAGATTTGACTTTGGGTGGTGAACACCCAATACAATATACAGGTAAGGTATTATAGGATTGTGCACTTGAAACCTATATAATTTTATTGATGAGTGTCAACCCAATACATTCCATAAAAATTTTACAAAGAAAACAAATAGAAGGCAAATGGCATCATTAATTTAGCTAATATACCAAGGCACACAGTAGAATTGTTATACATCTGTTGTTATTCTATTTGCTAAATAGAGTTTCCATAACTATGAATACCATCAGTTTGCCCCTCAGCTTGCTGGTACCCACTGTGAAGTCTGAAAGCTGATGAGCAGTACACATCGGAGTATCTGTAAGATAAACTCACTTATCTTGAGAAACTTGGTCACTGCCGTAGTGTAGGGAGTAGTTACTGTCACCGAAGCATCTTCTGCCTGCAGTACACCAGGCAGCCTTGTGGGTAGCCTCCTGGGCTTGGCCATAGAGTATCACAGTGAAGTGTTTCATAGGGCTTTTAATTCCTGGCATTCCTTAATGTAGGTCACAAAAGTACAACTACTGCATGTAAAGTGCAATTCAGTGGAACTAACTCCACCAACACTGCGGACGGCAAGGACTCGAGGTACAAACGACATTGCCGGTGGAGCTCAGGGATGATGCTTTAGTCCTAGTATGCAGAGCAGTGATTGTCAAATATTTTTAAATAGCCTACCTCTCTTGTCAAGCAGTGTCTTACGTAAAAACAATTAAAGCTGATAAATTTGAAGCTTCAGCATTGTGCTGCGGGCCATGTAGGTCCATGGGGCCCCTCGTGCTCTGTCTCCGGAGGCATTTCCTGAGGCATTGTCACAAACCCTGCCCCTGGCGTAGACAGAGCTCTGCCATGCATTTATGTGTAGATCGTGCTGATGACTTCACATGTGCAGGTGTGTTTCACACCAACTAAGTACAAGTAGAAATAAAACGATGGTCGTCAAATCAAGACCTGCACCTACCCTACCTAGGCTTTCACCTGCTGACACCTACACACCTACTGTCAGTTAACAGCCATGCTTCTGCTGAATGTGCATCTCACACTGACTCTATGAGATACTCTTATTTCTACGGGGAGTAGAAGCTGAAGCTTAGAGGAGTAAAGTTATTTGCCTAAACTCGCATGATGTCTAAATCACAAAGCCGATGTTGGGATTGAGAACTAAGTGACTTAGAAATCCATATTCTTCCTGCTATATCATGAACAACTGGACAAGTCTCAAGAGTGAAGCTCTCAGACCACAGGGGATAGCTCATGCAATGCCTCCTAATGTGTCTGTTGTTTTTGCCTCTTTATCCTTGAAATTGTCATGGAAGGTATTCATGGCCGAGTTCAATGGCAGTAGTTAGCCATTTGAAATAAAAAGTGCATAATATCTTAAATGAGACCTTTTGTACCCATCTTTTCCTCCCAAATGACACCATTAACTCGGCACACCCTAGATGCCAATCTCCAGCGTTGCCATTACTGTTAATGAGGCTTCTGCAGGCTCACAAAGGAAACAATGGAACCTCCTGAATCAAAGTTATGCATCCTTGAATAGTTCTTCCCTGTGACTGAGCACATCGCCTCCTGGTGATTCCTGTTGCATAGCCAACAATTGTTTAAAGGCTGGGTCACTCGTGGGCATGTGCTCCATCTGTCAGGTGTCACAGAAACCTAAGGACATAAAAAAGCCCTTCTACCACCTAACGGTTTTCATCTGTTTGGTGAATTCAAGAGTTGACCCTTCCGGAGAGATAAGTAACAAGGACAGAGATCAGGGTGTTAGTTTGGAAGGCGTTACAAAGACAGAGAGCAAAGCTGTCTATAAATAAATCAGAGACTTCGCAAAAGAATGTGAGTCAGTGGCAACGAACGGTCTGCTGTCAGGCGTTCTTGGGTTCAAATATCTGTTCTCCCGGTTGTTATCTTGTGCTTTATCTAATCTGCCCAAGGATCAGTTCTCAACCAGTGTGCATTCCGACTCCTTTTTCCCATACTTACAGCATAGATTTTTTTTTTCCAGTTTGACAGTCACCAACAAAGTCAGGAGAAAAATGTAGAGTAATTAGTTATTTGAAATGGAGAAAAAGAATGATCGAATGATTGTGAAGAAATGCACGTGCACACACACCTGCACACACCCACACAGAGGCTCACACGGCTCTGAAGTCTAAGACCAAAAGTGCATGCTCCTGCTTTTTATTAACTTGCGTGTCTTGGAACAGGTTACTTAACTACTGTGTGTCCCAGATTTCTTAAATGTAAAATGAGAATAATAAAGATGGCCTTGGAGTGTGAGGGTGAGGGAATGCATTTAATTAATTAGAGCAGCACATCACACAGGGTTGTTCTGCATGTTTCTAGCTTTCTTTCTCCTCCACGTCTTCTTTTTCTTTCGACTTATTCTGCTAACTCCTGACCTACCCTGGTAAGGGTCATCAGTGAAATAATAATGTTAGAGATATTTTCTTTTACTTTGTTTCCCCCGTCTTTAACTACAATAAATACTTCGGAGGTCAAATCATTTATAGGGTAAACACTTGTCTCTGTGATTTTAACATTTCATGACATGCATTTCCTCTAAGAAACAGTAGGTTGTGCTTTCGCAGACAAATGACCCTAGTTTTAACTCTCCCTGAAGTTCATGTTCTATGGTGCTTTGAAATAAGTGTGAAATGAGTCCTCTGCATTTATACATGATGCATGAGTTATTTCCTAACATGTGCAATTGGAGAAAAATAAAAATGAACAAAGTAATGTAACGTCACATGATTTAGGATGGCTCTTTCTCTAGAGCCATCCTAAAGCACAATCTCTAACAAGTAGAAATAATTATTCTCCTCCAAATGGTCATTGGTTTTGGTAAAAAGTGGGCTTGTGTTTTGGAGCTATTCAATATTGTCCACAATAATACATCAATAATATATTATGCTGTTGACTGGGATAGGGAGAACCAGTGAATACCCCGATTTCCATGAGCTACTTGAAGTTCTCTTAAAACAGCAACAAAAACAGTTCTTTTTGCCTTGTTATTTAATCAGCCTGGTCATGTCTGATTGGCATTTGACAATGTTGCTGCTCCATGGTCTCACCTGCCTTAATTGGACACTAGCGCTTTTCCACGAGAGTAAACGTGGCTCCTTGGTCTGTGTCTGCAATTTCTCTCGCACATACATTGTAATTATGTGTGTACCTCAAAGTGTGAGACTATAAACATATGCTATATATTTCAGTAAGGGTGCTTGTCAACACTTCATTTCAGAAGTGTATTCATTAGGACTGAATAATCATGTGGATGCTAACACAGAGCAGCATCCTGTGCCTGGCTGATACTTACATCACCCAGCACGGCTCAGTCTCATTCTCAAAAGAAGGAATTTTCAGGGAAGGTACAATTAGCAACCCCACGGACTTGATCTCGTAAGAATGTCTTACAAATCATCCTCAGCAAGACAACGAACAGCTCTTTATTTTCAGTTGTGCCTTGGCCTAAACAGGCAAAGATGTTAGAAATAGAAGGTTGGGTTTTAGTCAGAGTCGTAGCAACTAAAATGACTGCATGCCTGGATAAGAATATATTTAGGTGTCCATGGCTTTTTATTAAAGTGTTTATAGCTCTTTTTAAAGAAAAATGTAGAGGCTAATATTCATGTATCCTGATCATATTGCTCCACCAATCACCAAGATCCTGTAGAGTGAGGAGCAGTTTTTCACTCGGATTCTCTTTGACTTTTGCATGTGAACACAGTGCTGATGCTGGGACTAATTATTATTTTCAGCAACCTTCAGTAGTGAGGGTGAAAGTTAGGGGTGGGGAGGGGGCTTGTTTTCAAATATCCCAGGTGCTTTGCATCTGGGTGAGCAGGTATCTCTGACTTGATATTTAACTCTGTAAGAACAATCTTCCTTTTGGGTATGAATCAACTGTCCTCTAACAAGAGCATCAGATGAGAACCTTTGTGCTGGGCACAGAGTCAAAACACTATAAGTATTTGCTCACTGTGTTGCAAAATAGACTATGTAAATAAATCTGAATGAGTATATTTCTACGTAAATGAAGTGCTCTAGTATTATGGCAATGAATGCTCAAAAGTCCCTATAAAATGTTCAGAGCCTAAAACTGATTATTTTCTAACAGACATAATCTGAACTGTGTATTAAAAATGGCACTTGCCATTAGCGAATAAAACAGTTCCATGGAGAATAATTTAGAATTTTGTTTTTTAAAAGATTGTATGTATTTATTTTTAAAGAGAGGGGAAGGGAAGGAGAAAGACAGGGAGAGAAACATCACTGTGTGGTCACCTCTTGTGCCCCCTGGCGACCTGGCACGCAACCAACGCATGTGCCCTGACTGGGAATTGAACCGACGACTCCTTGGTTCCCAGGCCCGTGCTCAGTTCAGTAAGCTACACCAGCCAGGGCTAATTTAGAATTTTGAAAAAATCATAGAAATAAATTATTTTTGATCTGTAGGTAAGTAGTTCTCAGAGTGTGGTGGCTGCACCAAAAATTTGAGCAGTACCTGTGAACTTTCTAGAAATGTAATTGTTTGGACCCCCCCCCCCCAAATTGATAACTAGGGTCCAGAAATCTGTGCTTTTGCTCAAGTTTCTGATAGTCATTAAGTATACAGTGCTCCAAGCACTCCTATGAATCTCTGTTCTTACCTATTTTCTCTAGCTATCTGGATAGATTGTCAAGGCTTCATAATAACCTGAGATAATATTTACCTGTGATTTCAGGTGAGTACCCAGCATCTTGGAAGAATTGCTTTCATGTGCAAATTATTAAGTTTGCTTCAAAGAAGGACATTCTGGGGCAGAGAACTCGAATATGCTAGCTTTGTACTTGAATTTGACATACAGCATTTCATTTAATATTTACAAAGTTTCAGAGAAAAAGGAGTTCATTTTCCCATTTGTAAAAAAAACAATGCCTCATATTGAAACCAGATGAGTTTGTCTTTACCCGGATTACACATAGAAACCTCCCAACCCAGGTTTTATGATGCTAACCCTATACTTTTTTTTCCAGATCAGCAGCCAGTGTTTACAATATTAAATTACATTTGTTTTAAAAATAAACTTTATTAAGGTATAATTGTATTCAATTTAGATAAGTGGATCTCAAAATTTTTGGTCACTGGATACCTTTATACTCTTAAGACTCATGAAGAGGTGCAAATTTCTACTCATAAAATAAGTCAGTCACGAGATACGGTATACAGCACAGGAAATACGGTCAACACACTGTGAACTCTGTAGGGAAGGAAAACGCCTTCGACCTCCTGGATACTCTGGAAGGGGCTCAGATTCCCGGAGGTCTGTGGACCTGGGCTTTCTGACCTGCTGCTCCAGACCGTTCTGTTCCTCCCAGGGCTGCCCTCTACAGTCCTGACGAAGAAGGCTCCTACAGGCATAGGATGGATCTACAGCTTTGCTTGGAAGCTTTGCTTCTTGCCAGAATTGTTCTCCTACCTGACAACAAAGACTGGCCTAAAATGTAACTGTAGGTGATTTAATGTTAACCACCGCAACCACCGCTGCATCTTGTCTGGCTCCCCAATACCGCCTCCACTGCTCCCTAACTGCCAGGTTGCACACACCCAGGCACACACATGCACACAGGTAAATAATTTACAAGGCCGAGCTGCATCAAACTTTTATCTCAATATGTGGTCACTTTCAAAAGACCCTCAATCTCACATCCAAAGATAGCCTAAAAGCAATTTACCTCCTTTAATGTAATCACCCCACAATATGACAAAGTGAAATTGATATTTTTTATTGTGCACTGAAACCTTTCAGAAACCTGGCTCCTTTCTTGTATCTCTGAAAATCTTTCCCATTAGTGATAAATTTCCCCAAATTTCTTTTCTCTCCTCAAACACACCACAGTTGAAAGTAAACAAATAGTACACTTTAAAAAAAAACAACTCCTCTAAACCCCACTGTAAACTCTGGTCCTTCCCTCGCCTCTCCTTATCATGTCTATTATTTTTTTTGTCATAGCTCTTGAATTTCTCATTGCAGATAAAACTAGCAAATCTGATTAACAGGAAGAAGATTAAAGGGACCATTCAATCTATTTTCAGTGGCGTGAGAGTCAACCAGGACTGACAAAACTTTTCTTATGACCAGAGTGAGTGAAGTGGTGAATTCCTTCCTTATCCCAGTTTCATAGAATACCAGGAGGAAGAAGTGATGGAGAGTAGAGCTTCGTGCTGTGTTCAAAATTATATATTGAGCATCCATTATGTAGCTAATCAATGTGGTTAATGTTAGGTGTGGAGGAATATGCATTAGTTTAATTTTTTTAGGAAAGGTATGGACAGATGATCATTTCAATGGATATTTCTCATGGATAGATTCTTATTTGCAAAGTGTATCTAAATAATCCTCTAGCTTGACATTGTTTTTTTTTTTTTTTTTTTTGTAAATCCCCCACCTCTCCTCCCAACATCAGCCTCCTAGAAAGCTTTTTCTACTGCCACTTGCAGTTCTCTCCCCACCACCTTCTTCCCCGCGGAGGTTTCTATTATTAAGCTCCTCCCCCAGGGGAGGTTGGGGATCTCCGACTCTGGGGTGTTAATTAGGTGTTGCCGAGTTCCAGAGGTCTTGAGATGCCCAACTCTCATTCCCGTTCTGTGCCAGAGCGATGACCTTGACTTGATTTCTGTTAAGCCAACAGGTAATATGTGAAATATATGCTTTTGTAAGTTATTTATTTACTTATTGCCAATATTTCTTTACTTTAAGCATAGTTGGAGTACAATAGCGTATCAATTTCAGGTGTGCAGCCTAATGATTTCACATTTTCCCACCTTATGATGCAATCACCCACTAGGCCTACTCATCACCTGTCACCGTGCAAAGTGATCACAATATCGACTGTATTCCCCTTCACCTTTTTTACCCCATGCCCCCACCCCGCCCCCACCACCATGACGATCAGTTTGATCTCTGTTTCTTTGTGTCTGAGTTTTTGTGTGTGTGTGTGTGTTTTAGATTCCACATATTAGGGAAACCATATGGTATTTGTATTTCTCTGTCTAACATGGGTGGACCTAGAGGGTATTATACTAAGTGACATGTATGTTTTTTAAAAAAATCACTAAAGAGGTTATTGCTTTGTGAACATGGAAGTCTTTGGTTTCAGGTGGTTTTATTATCTTTTTCTCTTACATGTTGTTCTGGCACAAAACAACAAAACAATCAAACGTGAGTTTGAGAAGCAGGTACACCTGGATCTGGATTCTTTCTCCATTGCTTGCTGTATGTGATGTTGAGTGATTGCTTATATTTTAATCTTCAGTTTCTTAATCTGGAGATTAATAATGGAGAGTCTAGTATGTACCTCGTAGGGTTGTTGTGATACTTCAGTGAAGGAGAAAATGAATGTATCTAGTGTAAGGAAACTCTCAATGTCCTTAAAAACCATGTTTTCTCACAGTGTTGAGAAACACTGTTGTGGCTAGAAGTCCACAGTCAAGGTATCAGCAGGTTTAGCTGCTCCTGATGCCTCTCGCCTAGGCTTGCTAATGGCTGCCTTCTCTCTGTGTCCTTGTCTTTTCCCTGTGCCCAGGTATCCCTGGTGTCTCTCTGTGTGTCCAAATTCCTCTTCTTGTAAAGACACCAGTCAGAGCAGATGAAGGCCCATCTTAGCTATATTTTAACATAATCATCTCTTTAATGGCTCAGTCTCCAAACACACTTACATTCAGAGGTACTGGGGCTTAGGGCTTCAATTTATGCATTTTAAAGGGAAACAGTTCAGCTCATAACAGAGGACTTGAAAGGATTATCCTTGTTTCTGTTTGTCAATGACCTGTTTATTGCCCCTATTTACTGTCACTGTCAATGTCCTATTTATTTTCACAAAGTATTAATATTATCAATAAAGCAGCCAATTTACAGATTTCCAGCAAATCCATAGGTCTGTTCACAGTGTGAACTCAGGGCACTTCCAGCTTTCCGATCTCCCTTGAAGTCGTGTTGTTGTCATTACTGTCGTTACGGCTGCTCTTCAGTATTTTTCTCAGCAGACTTCCAGGTTGTGCTGGCAGAATGGAACTGAAGTAGATGAATACACATGAACACGCACACACACACTCAAACACACACACATTCACAGCATTGCAGGCTACATTATTGGGACCTAATTCTGGTGATCTGTGGCACGTTAGGTTTCATTTGCAAGTATTCACTGTAGGGATAATAATACTTGGAAGAGTAGGAGTTCAGAAAAACTTCTACATACCTGCTATCCTTCCAACAATCTGAGACAATATTTTTGATAATGGTGTCAATGGCCTTGTTAGTGTCGTTTAACAAGTGGAAACTAAAATAGGGAAAATTTTGTAACTTGTTCACGATCATATCTAATAGCTGTAATGCAGAACAAATCTTCGTATTCTCATTCACCTAAAAAGAAGGATGTTTGTGAATGTAGTCAGTTAGTCATCATCTCATCCACTCTTGTGTGCACCTATACATACCAAATACAACACTTTACCTCTTGTCCTCCTCTTTCTAATTCTGTTATCAACACAGCTATCCATCCATCCATCCATCCATTCATCCATCCATCCATCCACTCATTGAGTACTCATGCCTAAAACTGGAAAATGAGATTATTTTTGTTAAATCGGGGCTTTGTTCGTGACCCTCTGCTTTCTTTCAAGACTCAGAACAGGACAGTTTACGATGCTCAAGGGGTGGGCATGGGTGACACAGCAACGTTATTATTATTAGGCCTTTCGGTCACATAAGAAAGATGATTTGCCAATGTCACATCCATTCCAGAGCCCAACTTAAACTCCAGGTGTACGTCTTTAACTTCAATTGCAACATTCTTCCAAGTTCATAGCATTAGATCATCCCACAGTTTCCTCATAAATACAGGATTTCAGAGAGAGTACGTGACTGTCATTTGGTTATCCACTGTGCTCTTCCCCACAGTGCTCTTGTCAGTTATTTGAGTAACAAGATACATCCTGTTTGGCAAGTAATTGTGATTACCACATTGGAAACCTATCTCATACTTTTACCGCCTGTTAGTGCTTTGGTGAAAGTTCTTTAGAAACATAAACAACACCAGCACGGCATTCTCTTAACTCTTCCCCCTTCTTCCACAGTATGACTAAATTTTCCACTGTAAACTGTCCTTTGGAAAATATCATGAATATCTGTTTTAAATAACCATCTGTTTCAAGTCCACTTCTTTTGTTTGGACAGTAGTTCTGGGTGTCTTTCTTTAGTCCTATTCACCTTGCCTACATGGTGTATTACTGCATTCTGTATTTATTTGGCATAAAATATTCCCCACCCATATGTCCATCTATCTATTATCTATCTATCTATCTATCTATCTATCTATCTATCTGCCTACTTTATTAATAGAGATAAAAAGTTTATTTTTTCCATGAAATTTTTGGAGAGGTTGTGTTGAAAATTAAATATGCACCAGTAATCTTCACATAAGAATCTCTTATAATTTATTGTTGAGCTTCCAAGGACTATGTTTACTTTAGTGTAAGGCAGAGAAT
Organism: Tonatia bakeri; assembly: GCA_004024845.1. Classification (NCBI taxonomy): domain Eukaryota; kingdom Metazoa; phylum Chordata; class Mammalia; order Chiroptera; family Phyllostomidae; genus Tonatia; species Tonatia bakeri. The sequence goes on from PVIA01000977.1 coordinate 60,753, forward strand.
AGTACTCTGAGACAGAATAATTTATGTTTTTTTCAAAACCAATCTTTTAGTGAGAAACACTATCACTTTTCCAGCCTGCCCACTCACCACATGTCCATCTGCTTATTCATCCATTGATTCATAATATTTAATATGCGTTGGAAGGACAGCTAAAAATCGTATTTAGTCAGCCATCACTTTATGTGTTAATTTCTTTATCCTTGCATTCTCCAATAAAACCATATATCTAATCATCATCTTCCCTTGTCAACCAATTTATCCACCTGTCTATCCATCCACTCCTCAATCCATTCACCTAAATCTCTATTAGTATTTCTTAATACTATTAGTATTTATGCACACTCTTGTCCACATAAGCATTTATTCAATGACCTTCTACTTCTAGACTTACAGTTACTAAGTAACAGGAAAGAAAAACAATCTAATACAAAATGTTTTACAATTTTACTTAATAAAGCTGAATACAAAGAAATAAAAACTTCTACTACCATGTTTATTGAATAAGTGAATAAGTACCAGATATGTGATTATATGGTGTGCCCAATGTAAGAGTTTCAGCCTGTATTGTCCCAAGATCATTTCACTCAAGAAGTGGCATTCTTTTCTTTAATTGAATTTATTGGGGTGACATGGTTAACAAAATTATACAGGTTTTAGGTGCACAGTTCCACAACACATCATCTGTACACTGTATTGTATGTTCACCACCCCAAGTCAGTCTCCTTCCATCACCATTTATCCCCATACCCTCCTCTAGCTTTCCTCTTCCCCTTTGCCCCCCAGCAATTTGACAAAGGAGACAAAAACATACAATGGGGTAAATAAAGATAGTCTATCCAATAAATGGTGTTGGAAAATTGGAGAGATACATGCACGAAAATGAAACTAGACCACCTTCTTACACCGCAAACAAGAATAAAGTCAAAATGGATTAAAGACTTCAATGTTAGACTTAAAACCATAAAAGCCCTAGAAGAAAACATAGGCAGTAAAACCTCGGACACTTCTTGTAACAATATTTTTTTCTAATATATCTCGGTCAAGGGAGACAAGGAAAAGACTGCACAAATGGTACTACATCAAGCTAAAAAGTTTTTCTCCAGCAAAGGAAACCATCGACCAAATGAGACAACAACCAAATGAATGGAAGAACCTGTTTGCTGATACATCTGATAAGGAGTTGTTTCTAAAATTGATAAAGAGCTTATAATATTCAACACCAGAAAAATTAACAATACAATTTAAAAATGGGCAAAGGACCTGAATAAGTGACATTCTTATTTTTTCTACAAGTCAATATTGTATGTTGAATCCAGACCCAGAATACATTGTTAGGTATATTTTTCTTGGAAAGCATTTCCAGGTTTGGTGGAACCCACCATTCTCAAACTCAAGCTCCACCAGTACCCATGCATTTTTACTTGGATATCTTAGTTCCTGGAGCTATCAGACCTTTACCTATTGTCTATTGTCACATTTCAACTATTACAAAAAAACCTGTAGGTAGGGTTATGGAAACCTTTTACAAATAATGAAACTGAGTTTTGGGGAGGTTAAGTACATTCCTTCGTATCTTACAGTTTGTTCCGATCTGACTGTTTCTTATCACGTGTTCATTCCAGGTCCCATGATCTCAGCTACTACTTTGTACATTTTTGTTTGCCTTATGGAAATGTATTGACATCCAAGCCTGCAACATGTAATATATTAACTAGGCTGTTATCAGCACACATAAGAAAAGATACCCAACAGAAGCAGGTCCACCGCCTATTTCTTTCTTTTTTTTTCTCTCTCTTTTCTGTAAGTGCTTGTTTAAATGAGGATGTCTCCACCTCAGTACTTCAAGGGAAAAAGAATATCTGAGAATATGTAATTTAAGCATTCTTGGAGCCTTTTTAAGACCATTTTTTATAAGATAGGCAAACAAATGATTTTTCTATGGCATCATTATGTAATTAATCCATTTAATTCTCCTTTCTCTGAATCTTATCAACAAGGATGACTTGGCTTTGAAATGCTATTTACTATCAATATTTCACTTTACAAAAATTAGACTAAGTAACTTTCTTTATTGCAGTCTGGCTCAGAGAGATGGATTTGCTGTGGGGTGGATGCATCACATTGCCAACCTGTAAAGCCGTGGTTGGCACAGAAGATAGTAGCAAATTTGCCAACATCTTGGATGTCAGCTGGGGAAATCTCTTGGGAAACATCGTGCCATCCTCTCCTCGTCAACATTCTGTCTTAGCATTCCTGTTAGCTGACCATACTGCCTTTTTATTTCCATGTCTGTTCTAGTTCAAACTTCTGCAGGATGTATCGGGTTCACAAAAAGTGTCTGTACTATATGGTTATATACACATGGTTTCTACATGAATATATTAAACCTCCGTTGCCATTTATGGATGAACCAGAGGATTCTCCATTCTGTAGTCTTTATTTAGGGGGATAAGAGGCCCCCAGACTAAATAGTTAATTAAGGTTTCTGGATAGTCTCTGTAGAATTCTGCTAAAATGTGTAGGCTCTGGAAGCTGATTTAGCAGGAGGTATCTGGTCTTGTCATTTGTTAATTGTATGAGCTTGAGAAAGTGAATGCAGTATTTACTGAGCCTGAGCCTGTTGTGCATTGGAAATGCCTGGCAAGGTGTAGAACATGAGGCCAGGTCCTGTGCAGATATAGATATGAATTTTAATGAGCATTGTTTACTATGTGCCAAGTAGGATGCTTGTTGGAGATTGTGTTGAATAATGTACATGGAAGCCCTGCCCTCGTGGAACTTACCATTTAAAGAAGAAGCGTGAGCCATACGTTTCTTTTTCTAACTGTATTTTCAGGTCTTTGCAGCCAAAAGCAGCATTGCACTTGGACTTGCTTCTGATTTTCTGTTTCTCCAGGCTCTTGTCCCCATGGCCAGGTCAATCTGTTCAATACTCACACCGGCTGCTAACACAGGATGCAGAGAACCCATGTCTGAGACAGCAAGATGCTACACATTGTCCTGCTGTGAAATGTTAGGAAATATATTATCTTGTGAGGCAGTCACTATTTTCAGTGTGGGATGTTCCGTTTCATCCTTTTAACCAGGGGTCTTTTCTTCATTTGCCTCTCACCTCTTAAGGTGACATATTTGAGGGTAACATGGTTTACATGTGAATTACTTTGGTAACTGTTATTATTTCACAGTTATTTCTCATAATGTGTGATGATAAAAGTGATTGCACATTCCTGACTCGATCTTACTGGCAGGGTGGGGTGTTACTATGCCTGTTGCCTAGCTTTGGTGTTATATAATTTGTTTCTGTAACAGATTAAGAGCAGGGTGGCTGGATGAGAGCTAACTGTGCTGGAATTATTCAGGTTTTCTGTGGTAGTATCACGTTGCAGGATATAAAGGCACCTGACAAGTCATGGCCCCATTTCCCCTCCCACCCATCTACCACCGTCATACGATGCTGTACTTAGTTCTAAGTCCACACGGACAAGTGGTTTTCTCCATCTGGTCGAATGCAGTGATGGGACCAAACCCTTTCATGAATTGGGCCATTTCAGGTCTGGTCAGCTTTCTTCAGGAGAAGGACTAAAGTTCAAGTCGAACTCCTGATCCTTAGAGAAGAAGGAACTTCACATACATGAAAAGAACTCATATCCTCTGGTTGTTTCTCTTTATCTGCCCTTTTATTCTCCTGGCCACCTAAATATGTACCTGATGTGGATTGAAATCCTGTATTCTTATCACCACAGAGATTTAGGTCAAGCACTTATAATGTGCCAAAGGGCCTGGTGCCATCTTTGATAGTGAATGGTTGTGGCGTAAAGATTCCATTATCAATCCGTTCACTGATAGACTCATAGCTCATACTGTAGTTTCTCCCTGACAGGCACTAGGTATCGAGAATATAGTGCTGAGATGCACATTCATTCCAGAGGGCTACTTGTGTTCTCCAAGGATGAGCAGTTTCACGAAAATCAGACATTAGTGAGTGACAGAGATTCATGCTGCGGTGACCCCTGGTCACCTCTTTTGGTTCCAAAAGATGATGGTGATGACACTCTTCCCATAACTTAGATCCTTCCCTAGAGGAAGACAGGCAACTTGAGAAACTCTCTTATGATGTCCTCTGGGTAGAGTGGAACTTCAAAATCAGTTCTGATGCCAGCGCTGCCAGGTTTTCAGATGAGGAAGTGATTTTTCTCCCTAGTTCTCAGAATCCCATTCCTCATCACCCACTGGAGAGGAAACGGTGCCCAGGGCGGTAATTAAATCATTCTTCGGTATATTAAAATAGGCACTCAGAAGAGACTTCATCCTCTCTAGGCTCTGCTCTCCGAGGCTGCTTTAGGAATCCTGGGCAAGAAGGAAGGAAGACAGTTTGTGCACTTTTAGCTTCAGTGTCCCAGGACAGAGGTGTGGGTGCTCTCGGAGACTGGGGTGAGGTGGCGCTCTTACTGAGAACAATGATATCTGTGTGAGGTAATGGGCATCTCTCCCATCTGTTACCCACCCATTACCCATCCATTCATCCATCTATCCACTCTTTCATCCAATGGCGTCCCATCTACTGTCTCGGGTCTTATGCAGGGCGCTCAGGTTGAATGCATATTTGAGGGGACTCAAGGGCTTTGCACTTGGAATGAATCAGATTTTAGCTCATGGGGCCTAACGTTCCTGAAGTCTTTGCTCCCCTTCTAAAATCATTGTTTTGAAAATCAAATGAGAAAATGTTCTTTTCTTTCCTTCCTTTCCATTCACCTTACTCCATATTTATTGTGCTTCTGAGAATCTGACAGACCCCTGACTAGGCAGGGCGAGTACAAAGGAGAAGGAAAGTGCAAATGTCTCCTACCATGACTTTTAGAGTGTGAACTCCTACTTTAATTGGGGGGCGTTATGCAAATATGTGGAAGATGGTGAAGGTATAATTAAACTGATACTCACAATTCAGCTCAGTTATGTAGGAGTCCTGTTTTGATCCCTGAAATTGAAGCCTTCATATAAAATTCTGGGATTGTTTGTTGCACACCGGGCACTGCACTTCTTCAGCCAGGCCACCGTGAATGACCAGAGGGGTCAGAGGTCCACCTGGTTGTAGATGTGACGTGTTGGGTGCAGGCGCAAGTTGAGAATCGAAATCAAAGCAGCTTTGAGAATCCGTGTCTAAGTTTTCTCTCTGACCCCCTCTTACCCTCTGATCCCAAGACCTTGGCTTACAGGCACACTCTAACCACTGCGACATCATGAAAACAAAATTATTACTATCTCCCGACCGAGCCTCGTGTTTATGGCCTCTCTTGTTGTTGCTTATTTATAACTGGAGCCCAACTCAGCCTCTTGGTTTCAAAATTCTGCATAACATGGTTCTGCCTTGTTTTCTATTCTTACTTCTTGCCATCTCTCTTCCCCCTCACCTCGACACTTCTTTCATTTCTCTGACTCAGTGTGCCCTGTCTTATCTGGATCGTCACCCCCCCCCCCCCCCCCCCCCCGCTGTCCCCAGGGCCTGGCGTGCATTTCTTCCCTCCCTGAGAGCTGCAGTTTTAATCCTTTCTGCTGTGGGGAGGCTGTTTCTCTCCATCCACAGTACACTTTCTGGGTGGAGAAACCTTTCTATTCACTCTCACAGCCCCCTGTTCTTTTCTCATCATTGCCTCTGGAGCATGTGTGTGAACCCAGGAAGTTTAGTTCAGCGCAGGCACTGTGAAGGTTGTCACTTGCTGATAGTGCATTCTGTGGAAAAGCCCCCTAAAAGTCTCCGAATCTCACTCGTTTCATTGGTGAATGGAAAAATGTGTGAGAACACCGTTCTATTTATCCTTAGAACATGTTTATCGAGTGATAAGTAGTCAATATACGTAATAATAATAACTACCATTATTATACTTCTAACTGTTCTGTTACTTGTGTATAGCCCCCTGACTAGGGGTCTTTGAGAGCAGAGCATGTCCGAGCTTTCTATGCACACACTCTGAGCATGTTTAATACATGAATGGATGGGTCTTTCTGTATCACAGCCAGACCAAGGAGACTTCCACCCCAGGCCCATTGGTGTGTGTGGCCTTTGTCCTGCTCTAAGGAGCAGAAGCAGCCCTTGGGAGAGACGGTGCTCACACTCCTTGATGAGGTACAATGTGTGGACGTTTGGTACATTTGAGAGTATCCTTGGCCCTGTCATCTCAGAGAAAGGGTCCCCAGGCGGGATACATTAATAGGGGCTGGGTCGATTCATTGAAGGGAGCAGATTCTGGCAGACTGTGTACCATGAATCCTTCTGAGGTCCAGACCCAGAGTACTACAAACATTTGATGCCTGTCAATTGCTCTTCTTGCATACCTAGGTTCCTTCATTTGTAATGTCACATGGGTTACTTCAACAAGCCATGTGCAAGTGTGTGAGAGAGAGATACACAAATAATAGGATGAAATGAATGAATAGAGAAATACAATATTCTATGCTTCAAGGTTACCATTAGCCCAGGGATGTGGATTTTACTGAGATTTTGCTAAAAATGAATTTTCAGAAGAAAGAAGAAGCCTACAGTGTTTACTTGTTTTTTTCTTTCCCTGCTTTTTCAGGAGGAAGTCTTGGGAACTTGCTTTCACTGAGGTTGCAGCTGGGCTTATTATCGCAGTGTTTTCTGACACTTGTGTGTAGCTGAGTATGACATGAAGTAAAATGATTTTCGTTATTTAGCACTTAATATGTCCGCCTCCATTTTTCTCGTTTTCAAATAGATTATAAATTCTTTTTAAACAGAGTTCTAAAATCAATTCTTCAGGGTGGATGTTTCATCTTCATATTATAGGCAGAATAACTGAAGTTCAAAGAAAAAGTGTTACTTTCTCCAGTTTACATAGTTAGAGAGACCTGAATCTTAGCTTTGTCTTGTCTTTTTTCTCTTTCAAAACACTGTTTTTCTCTTCTTCTCTCTCAGTTATTTCTAAACACAAGGGACCTAAAAATCTTAGTTAAGAGTCTAATTATAATTTAATAATTAATAAATATTATAAAAATGTGGCACAAATAAATTCTAACATGATGATAACACTGTTTTGAGGACATAATTTTTAATAGCAAAAATGCTATTGATAAATGTAACACATACCAATACCTTCTGTGTCTTAGGAATGCTTTGTATATTAATGGAAACCTCCAAGAATGATATATTATTCAAATATTCTTTTTTAATAAAAATGCTAATAGACATGTTAAAATGCACATAAATTAAAATGATCATAAATTAGGATTAATATCACATTAATGAATTATAATCCCACATTCATTAAGATAAAGTGGCATTTCAATATTTGCTCTTGTTAATAAATTTGATACAATAAATGAAGGGGATACATTTTGAGATTCAATAAATAATTGATGTAATCTGAGGCTTTAACTTTTTAAAATATTCAAAAGTAAAGTAGGAGATCTAGATGCATTTAAATTCTTTGTTACTATTTTATGTCTTTTTTATAATCTTTTCTTTTCATTTATTGAAGCGCTAAATACAATTTAATTGGCAAAGGAAGTGATAGAGCCTGTTCTGAATGAACACAGTCCCAAGAGGATACAATGTCTTCTGAGTTTCTAGGAGTTTCTTTCCACACGACAGTTTATTTTTTTAAAGGAATAAATATTTGGAATCACATGGTGTAATAAGTGGAACTATATTGGTATTTAAATAATTGAGTTAAACTGAAAACGTGCACTTTGTACGTTCCAACTATCATTCAATGACTTTTTTTTAGAAAAGCAAACTAAAGATAAACATTTTTGTTTTATTTTAGTTTTTTTAAAAACGGGAGTAATGTAAAATACAAAGAAGCAACATGCATCAGAACATTCCTGTTTCCCTCTTGAGAGTAAATTGAACATGTTATTTTTATTTTTTTAATCCCCACCTAAGGATATGTCTGTTGATTTTAAAGAGAGAAAGGAAGAGACGGAGAGAAACACTGGTATGAGAGAGAAACATCGACTAGTTGCCTCCCATGTGCTTCCCAACCTGGGATCGAACCTGTAACCTAGTTAGGCAAGTGCCTTGACAGGGAATTGAACCTGAAACCTTTTTGGTGAATGGTGTGACACTCCAACCAACTGAGCCGCCTGGCCAGAGCTCAGCTGAATGGTTTAAAGCCAGTGTGGTTCTGTACCTATGAAAATGGTTCAGGCGGGGTGCGGTCAGTGAGTGCCTGTTGCCATGACCTGAGGTGCATGTGGGGTGCTGCTGAGAAGTTTCCACTTTTCTAAGCATTCTTATGTTTGGGAATCATGCTCTCCTACTCTGGCCTCAGCGTTCTACTTTATAAAAGGGGAATGATTTTCCTGGACTTGAAGAACTGTATGAAACAAAGTAAAAAAAAAACCTAGACAAATGTAAGGTTTTAATGTACACCAGACTATTCGAATTAATTTTGCTTTTGTAGATGGAACAGGCAGATCTGAGTTGGATTTAAGATCTACCAGGCTTGATTCCAAACTATGAACCTTGGGGAGGTTATCATTTCAAACTTCCTTTTTTTCAACTTTCATATGAAATATTTTAGTTCATTTATTTTCTGGTAAAAATTAAAGGAATTATATGAAAAATAATTCACAGAGTTCTTGGCATACAAATAGTGATTTATAAAAGGTAGCTAATAATAACACCTTTAAATAAATGTACTCGTAAGTTGAAAAAATTTGTATATTTTTGTATTTTTCCTTCACCTTTTTGTCATTCTAAATGCGTATCAGTTTATACTAAACAGGTCAGAGTATTCTTTAAGCATTCAAACTTAATTTCATTATGTTTTATTTTGATTTATAGACATACAGTTGCATAGACTCTTTGTACAGCTACTGTTGGCAGAAATTGATGAAGTTACAACGAACGTAAAAAGAACCAACCAGATATTCAAGCAGGAGGTGGTTAAAAAAAAAAAAAGGTTGCAAATTGCCCTATCACTAACTGATGTCACTTTTCATTTTAGCTACACACAGACCTGGATCCTGGGAGCAAAAAAATCAAGTATATCCTATCTGGTGATGGAGCTGGGACAATCTTTCAAATAAATGACATAACAGGAGATATCCATGCTATCAAAAGACTTGATCGAGAAGAAAAGGCTGAGTACACCCTCACAGCTCAGGCAGTGGACTGGGAGACCAACAAGCCCCTTGAGCCTCCTTCTGAGTTTATCATTAAAGTTCAAGACATCAACGACAATGCACCAGAGTTTCTTAATGGGCCCTATCATGCCACCGTGCCAGAGATGTCCATTTTGGGTATGTATGCTTCCAATTTCGCAGAACTATTAGGAGTCATCTTTAAAATAGCCCCTGGCATCAGGGATAGTGTATCGCTGAATAAAAGACATTTATTACTGTCTTATCTCTAATTTGCATTTCCAAATCCCCTTTTTTGGGCTCAGTGCCACAGCTCAATAGCTTTCGTCTCTTAGTAATAGGAACTGGCGAAGCAGTTGTATTAAAATATCTCTTTTTGCCCGACAGTGCTTCAATAGGCTGAATTTGTATGCCTCTCATAGACTCGTAGTTGAAGTATTGTTACTGAGGCGGATTTATCAAGATTTGTTCCAATATGCCAGACTAATCCTATTGATATTTGCTTGATGTTTAATTATTTGTTTGTGTGTATTCACAGGCAGATGCAGTGCACAGGGAAACGGGGGAGCATCTAGGTCTGTAGTCAGCCAGATACTGAATTGAACTGGTGGGTTGAGTCGAGAGTGGATTAGGAAGTCGGTTACCAGACACTTCTGTGCTGTGGCTGACTTACCTTAACTGAACTGTTTTTCAGGAGCGCTACCATCCCCAAGGGCCCACTCCCAATTTTTCTGAGCCATTGAAGTGTCTATGACACTTTACAGAGCAGTATATATTTCAAAACGTGATTTTCTAGTCCTTCCTTTTTGTTGTTGTTGTTTTGGATCTGCTGCTCTCTCTATCCAAACCCTGGCCTTGGTCCTGGAAAAACCCCTGATATCTCCCAGACTTGATACTAGACAGCTCTTCCTTAGCTGACCAAATTAGCAGGCAGGGTCCAAAATTTAGAGGGCACAGCCAGCGGAGTCATTCTAATGTATGGAATACAGACCCTACTTTGTTTAAATTATGGTTGGGGCCACCTGCAAGGATACATACATCAAAATTAAAATGCAACAAAATGATATAAATTCAAACAAAGCAGGAGAACATGATGAGACAAATAAAAACCACATGTAGAGACATAAATTGAAGGCCAGAATTAGTTAAGTAGCTTGGCTTTATTTGATAGCTTCTCTTTTACTCACAATATAGCTTTGGTAGATACACTCACTGCAGCCGCAAATCAGAATTGATTGTGAGCTTTCACATCTCACCCAAGTATTTCTCCTGCCAAGACTCTACTTTGTCTATCTTTTGTGCAAGGAATTCTACTTTTATTAATTCTTTCTTCTTATCAGATCACATGGTTTCTCTATGGATGACTGAAATGACACTATTTCTAGGGAAACTTGTATTGCTTTTTAGCAGAAAGTTATCTCTCTACTGTTACTATTACCACAGAAAGAAACCCACAAACAAGCAAAAACATCTCCATGTGTCTACTTCTTTCATATTCTGACATGCAAACAGAAACTGACGAACACTAGATTTTTTTCTTGTTGTTCTTGTTTGACCACTCATTTAGGGCAGAGAACTTGCCTCCTTCATCTCTTCATCTGGATTAGAGCAACATGGTTTTAAAGGGCTGTCGGCACCTACAATACACAAAGAACCCTCTATTTTAATTGCTAACAAATGGCGAAAAGGGAGCTGTTACTTTTTCCTCGTTATTGTGATTTGTACATCTTCATGGCCAAGTCTATATCTATTTATTGTAAATGTGTCAGAGGCTTCCATTTCTGTATATATGAGTCATGTGCCTGATAAACATTTGGAGAAAGAAGTTGCCCCACTCCAACTGCGGCAGACTCCAAGGTCAACTTCAGCTAAGGAAAGGATTGTAAAGATATTATTAGCTACATTATGCAGCATGTATGTGCACCTATAAATACACAGCATATAATGTTTTCCTATCTAAAAGATTTTTCTTGATTGGAAAGTAGAAACTAAAAGAAATAACCTACACTAACACACACAGTTATTTTTCTTTAAAGAAATACCTTGTCTATGACATCTCTTTCACAAACTGCATGGGCTGCGCTACAGTTCAAACTATAGGTTGGAAAGTTAAAAAGATAGTTTTGAATCCCGGTTTTATCCCTTATTATTTGGCTGACTTTGAAGTTCAGGGAGGTTAAATTACTGCTCGTTTTCCTTAGCTACAATGTGAAGATAATAGTTTCCATCTTGCTTTCATTGTGTGAGAATTGTGTGGTAACATACAAGGTCAAGGTGTGCCAGAAAGTAAACAAGCATGCGATAATTGGTTGTGGTGGTGGTTTTCACAAAATTATTTTTATTAATCTCTTCCCCACCTTCCCTTATGTATCGATTTTATGCATGGGCTGTATGGTAGCTGTTTGACTCCAGCCTCTTTGGTTAAAGGAAGCAGAGGCAGCTGCACTATTTTATTGTCAAGTGTGAATTATTCCCTTCATTTCTCACGAAGGTGAATATCAGGATGAAGGTCACTTCTATCTCCTTTCTCTCCTCACTGTGCTCTCCCAGCCTGTCTCTTCCCTCCCCCCCTTCCTTCTTTCATTTTTCTTCCTTTGCTACTGCAGAAATGCCAGCCCCTGCACCTGTGCGTCCCGAGGAGTGCCAGCCAGGACCGGGGGAGTTCACTGCGCTGAACATGAGAAATAAAATCCTCATTGAGAAATTTACCAGTATTCAATTGAAATGAATGTGATGTTCAAGAACTGACTGCCAGTTGACAGGCTGTCAAGACAAAACACACGTATATATTTGCCCAAATGGCAGCTAAATTATTTTAGAAATATCTTATTTGGGAGCTGGAGATGCAGCTCTTTTATATTCGACTGTGAATTGCAGAACTTGATGAGGATTCACTTTTATAGTAATGCGACATAAAGAGCGGCATGCGAGCTTGTCTGATTTTTGCTGTGGATACGAAGCTAGCTCTGTTGAAGTTGGTTATTCAATGAAAATTTACCTGTATTTATTGATTTTCAGATAGTTTAAATAGGTATTTTTCAATGCTATTGCATGTTGGAGTGAGGGGTGTTTAACCCTGTTTTTATGTCTACACCTGGGTTTGGGTAAAATGAACTTTTTATTTGATTTAAAAATGGAACCTGAGATTATATGGCCTGAAATTTGCCTTTTGCTCACATAAACCATTTAATCTCACTTTCTCGATCTGTCCAACATGCACAATAATACCTACCTAACAACCTATGTTTGGGAAAGTTCAATGATTATTTTTAAAGAGATATTAGTTTCTTTCCATCTGTCCATTTGTGAGTCTTACTAGTGTGAATCAAAAAATTGCCTACATGATATACATTGCCTATATAATACAAATGCTCAAGAGCCTTCACTTCATGTTTCACAAATGTGCATATTGGAATGAACTCTATTTTATTCAAAAGCATGTATTAGTGAAGATAGAAGTAAAGAGATAAGAAAGCCAAGTACAGTATTCTCCCTTCGTCTACGGGGGATGTATGTCAAGAACCCTAGTGGATGCCTGCAACAGGGAACAGTGCTGGTCCTTGTACATCCTCTTTTCTTCCTATGCATACATTATCTAGGATAAAGTTTACTTCCTAAATTTGGCACAATAACCAATTAACACCAATAACTAACAATAGAATAGAGTAATTATAACAATATACTTTAATAAAAGTGATGTAAATGCAGTCTCTCAAAATATCTGGAATTTTCCATTTGATATTTTCAGACTGTGGTTGACTACAGAAGCCACAAAAAAGCAACACTGTGGATAAAGGGGGACCGACTTCTGCAGTGCTTAAGCTGGTAGGCATTATTGCATTGTTGAGTACACAGTTATATAAAACACGACTCTCGGGATTTTCCGAGTTTACTTTTAGATTCAGGGCACTTCTAATAATGACTGATATGTAATGAAAAGTTTCCGTATGCCAGAAGCTATGTTAAATGATTCCAATATCCACAACAATCCTACAACACTGGTAGTGCTCTTAACTTCCCTACTTCTCATTATTTTTAAATCAGAAAACCGAGGGAAATGATAGCTAATCCAAATCCAGATATTAAGTGGAGGAGCAGGGATTTAAATCTAGACATCCGATTTTACCTCCTCTGGGTTTAACCAGTATGCTCGACTAATCTTTCATAATATCTCTAGGGAACTGGGTTTATGCGAGCACCAAGATTCCGCTGCATATTAATCATCGGTAATGTTTTTCCGAGGTGGAGGTGCTCTAGGGGCCAGCATGCTTTGCAAACTAAATTGAAGACCTGGGATGGGATTTGGACAAGGAGAAGTTTAGGGGGAAGTTTTATACAACTGTCAAGCTAGGAATAGAAGCACTTTAAAAATGTAAGAACAATACATCACCTAGGAATTTAAAGCAATGAAATTAAGAATAATGTGGGGAACGACTGGGGCCAAAGTGCCATTCATATAATAAAGGAAAAGACTAGAGGGAGTAAACGGGAATCAAGTCTGGATAATGCAAAAGGAGAATGCACTCTCCACCGAAAAGTGATGATCGGAATAGCAGCAGTTCAAGAGATGACTTAGTCAAAAAATATGTTTAAGAGGCTTATAACTGAGAGGTTCTGAAAGTCAGTACACAGTATACAAGAGAACTTACTCTTCTTGAAGAGTAACTCAGCCAAAAGAAAAATGTTCAAAATTGAAAATAATTTCAGGCTCCTTCCTTCTATGTGCTATTCTCATTCTTCTGTCTTCTCTTATCTTTAATATTATGCCTTTTCTTTGTGACCATGTCTTTTTATGCTAAACATCCTTAAGTCTTCCTTTGGCAAAAGGCCCATACAAAATATATGCTACTGCTTTTCAGTTTTTTTATTACCTTTCATCTGGAACACGTTTTATCATAGAGTAAAGTTGCAAATGCGGTTGTCCAAGTCTGTTTTTCCCAAACTACTGGAGAGTAAGTGACTGATAGGATGCCCATCGCCATGGGAAGCCAGAGTAAGTCCTTCCCACATGGAGGTTTCTCTACACAGCACAATATAAGCATCAACATAAGGAAGTTCATTTTGCTGCATCATTGCTGTGGAATGCACCACTCTCAGTAAGATATCTCCAATTGTCCCAACAATGTCCTTTTACAGTAAAAGGATCAAATCTGTGCTGTACCCTGAGGTCACCTCTCTCTGTCCGGATCTAAAGCAACACCACGTGGTTCATTCCAATTTTTTCTTTTTCCAACAGTGAAAAATTGGAGGGTTTTTTTTATACTATACATATTTATTATTTGAATAACCTTTGCACCTTCTGCTCATCCTCTGACTCCTGCGCACAAGTGTTTACCTGGTGTCCCACTGTTCCCTCCCCTTCCTGCCCTCACGTGGATTCGTACCTTGCCCAGCCACACCTACGAGCTTGCGCAGTGGATAGTTCAGATGGCAGACAGACAGTCCGGAGTAGAGGCAGGAACCTATAATACTCTCTGCTTTTGTTGTCCTCTACACCTAAATCACTTCTTAATGTATAATAGGCCTGTGGCAATGTCTTTCAATAAGTATTCAAAATAGGTTGACTGAAAAGTCAAATTTGATTGATGAACACTGAATTAAAGAAAGCAAAGTGCTCTCTATACTTCAGTCTGTAAAGTATAAGTGTATCATAATTTAATAATAGATTAGATTCCTAAACCCAGTTGTGATTTGTGGGTATGCTTACGTGAGAGGGGGCCTTCCCACACAACACCAAGCGATTCTGGGACAACTTCATGGTGTCTTACAATTCAGCTCAATTCTGACACTGTCATCCCAGAAACAGCATTGGATTCCACAGGTTGAGGCAGTCCTACCAGGCTGTGTACCCACCCCACCCCACCCCCACTTCATAGGCCAGTGACAAGTCCAGGTTGTCACCTGTGCTTGTAATCAAGAGGCTATAAATCAGAGGCCCCCCTAACCCATCACCATGGGTTCAATTAATTTGCTACAATGGCTCACAGAACTCACAGCCACTTGCTAGAAAGGCTCACAGAACTCACTAGGTTATCAGTTTGTTATAAAAGGCTAGAACTCAGGAACAGCCAGCTGGGAGGGACGCATCAGACAAGGCACACGGGAAGGGCCATGGCACTTCCGTGCCCTCCCCAGGTGCATCACTCTCCCCAAACCTCCAGTTGTTCACCTCTGGAAGTGCTCTCTGATGCTGTCCTTTCAGCTTTTATGGAAGCTCCCTCCCATGGTTAGGAGTGATTGCATCATGGGCCACTGACTGTTGATTCCATTGCCAGCCCCTTTCCCCTCCCTTGCAACCATCTCGATGCAATGCCACATGGTAATTTAGCATGCAATTAAATAGTGAAATTTGCAATTTCTATGGACTGAAATGAAAGTTATAATAGCTATAGCTTACATGGATTATTAGCTTGTTATTCTTGTCACTGTGCAGTACATATGTTAGTCTGATATAAAGGAGATTCCCAAAGTAATAATTAAACAGATCCATTTTTATAATCATTTTTGTTATTAAAGAAAAAATTCATGTCACATAAGCTTAAAAGATTAAAAAATGTTCATACTGACAAACTATCTTAAACCTAACATAATTTTTTCTTATAATTTAGAGGGTGTGGCTTGCTTTCTCTCTCTCAGCTAGATGTGAAGAGAATCCAGCAGATTTCTCTGTTTTAAAGGGGAGAGAGGCAAAGTCAAAAATGTATACTGGTGATTTTGATTATATTTTTTGTCTTACATTCAATTCAGAGTGATGAACAAAATTGAAATTCTTTAGGAAAACATGGGAGGGAAATCACGAAGATTGAAATAAACACCCTCACAAGACATCCAGCTCGCCTACCTGATGTGAGTGCATGTAGCAGCCGTGGTCCCCAAACCCTGAGATGGGGTGAGGATTGTGCAGTTTCTCTTCTGCATAAAGAAGCTGAACCTCTATAGGGATATGTAGACAGTTGGCTTGATAGCTCATTTCTTTTTGGTATCGAGTGATAATCCATTGTCTGGATTTACCATAGTTTGTCTGTTCACCTGCTGAGGGACATCTTGGTTGCTTTTAAGTTTTGGCAATTATGAAGAAAACTCCTATAAACAAGCAAACAAACAAATTACTAGAGTATTCAAATGGGAAAGTTACTGGCAATTAACAGTGAGAGGTATCTAAAATGTATTTGTCTTCTCAGAGGCATTACATTGCTTCTACATTTTAACCAGGAACAAGGCGGTATATAATATGGGAATATAAACAAGATTTATTTGAATGCCTTCTGAATGTGAGGAAATTCCTTCCATCAAATTTTACTTTAATGCTTACTCCTCTGTTCTCCCCAAATTATAAGGTGCAATTTCATCAATCATTGATAGCACAGTAATTTAATTAATCAATTTCATTATCCCTAATGAAACTCTATTTTTAGGAACTCATAATTGTTAACTCATATTTCTGATCTCTTTAAAGTTAAGGTTCTTTAATCTAAATATCAACCTATAAAAATATGCTGACACAGGTAGAATGGCTTAGGGAATTTTATTATAAGTTTTATATGTGCTTCTGTTTCTCTTCAGATCAAATTTTGTGGAAATCCAGCTTTTAGTAAGTTGAAAAGAGTTAAAATTCTAGAACTATTTGTTATAGGATTGGCTCAGAAGCCTCAGGTTCCATTACCAAGATCGAAAGAATGGATATTTTCCATCAAGAGTGATATTGCTTCTTGTACATTTGGTCTATGGATGTAGGAATTTCAAGTACGAAGTTGAAATCTTTGAATTATTTTTAGAAGATGAATTCTCAATCACTTAGCCAGTAAAAATTCTTTAGAATGGCATAAATCACCAGAAATATAGTGAAATATCTCATTTGGTTTTACATTTTGCAATATTGACATCACTTTTTATCAGTATGATAGAATATTATGTAAAAACGTATTTCAGTAAGTTATATATATGCCTGGAACTTGAACCTACTGAAAACAAATTTAACAGTCTCTGCCCTGAACCCCACCGCCGCAGATGAGCATGGGGTCTGTTGCCTCAGTCTAATTTAGAAACCTGTCTGTCCCATTCATGGGTATCTCATAATTTAAACTGATGTTTCAGAGGATTAAAATTAAAGCATTGACTCAGCGTGAACGATATCTAAGTAAAGAGGCAACATTGATTTTATATCTCAACCTGTGCCTTTAAACCAGGTCAACCAATCAATATTCCAATTAAACAATGGTTTACCGGCTTAGTCATAGCAGGTGCTAATGCTAAAGTTCTGTTTCTGTCCCTTTAACTTTTCCTCCACCATGTCCCTGCACCTGCTCATTAGACTGAAACCCGATTTAATCGAATAACAATTTGATTCTCAGTCTGGTTATGGAGGTGTTGTCTCTTTAAATTTTTCAGAAATATATCTTTTACCCACTCACATTTTGGCTTCTTCCTGTTTCCGGATTTATTGGTTAAACTTTCTGAAAATTACACCTCACTCCTCTCTACTCAGAGAAATATCCTATGGCCAACACTTTATCCAGGCCTATCTACAGCCCTTCTGAGGAAAATGAGATCTGCTTTCCACTCAAATAATCTTCTGGTGCTTCAAATACTGAAAAGTATTCTTGCATCAGTAAATCTGCATTTAGCATGGGAAAAAATCAAAACACTCAAGAACAACTTTGTGTTACAAATGGAAGGTGGAAAACCCCAGGTGGGGTTCCCCCAGACAGCCCCACGATCCCGTCGTCTCTCTTGTCTCTTTGTTCTCATGTGAGATCTGCCATTTTAGGATCCAACACGTTTATTGATTCTAGTGGCAAAGGGCAAATTGTTCTTAAATTATTCAAGCCGTGTCTGTGTGTACAGCTCTGTGAATTAGCATCAGCACTCGCAGTGTTATGAATTTCTTGTTACATAGCCATTTCAGGAAATCATGAATTAGAGGGACTGAGGAGTAAAGAGCTTGTAGAGTGCAGCCTTCCCTCACGTCTGCCCGTCAGAGAAACGAATCCACTGCATGTCAGGGCGGATCCCAAACACGCATTCGTGAATTTCTGAAGTTTTGGCCGAAAATGAATGTGGGGCACCTTTGTCAGTATATATTTTTGTGTGTGTATGGCAGCAATTTTCAATGTCTTTCATCTCATGGCATACATAAACTAATTACTAAAATTCTGTGGCATACCCCAAAATATGTCTTATGCTGATCTGACAAAAAAAAGTAGGTATGATTTGGATTCGTTCGCACCAGGCAGCTATTGTTCTATTGGCTGTGGTCATCTTATTTGACAATCTAAGGAAAAAGAAGTCAGTGTGCCTGACTAAGTAGTCAGGTCCTGCATGTTTTAAAAATTCTTGCAGCCTGTGGGCTAAAAATCACTGCTATATGGTGTGCTCTTCCAGGACCCCTGCCTCTCAGAGCTGCTAGTGCTTCCCGAATCTCTCTGCGTGTATTAATATTATTCTTTAACTTCAATATTTGGCTGTCATGGGCTTCATCGTTGTACTCCCTGGATTCACTGAACTTTAAAAGTTTCCATTAGATCTTTAGATCCCTGTGGGTGGTGGGAACACAAGCAATGTACTGATCATGTATCAGAGAAAAGTGCACTTGAAACCTATGTGATCCTATTAATTGGTATCAGCCAACAAATTTAATTTAAAAAGTTCTTTTTAGACCAAGGTACTTTTATTTCTTGGTTGGTTAGCAATCACAGTTTTATGAGATATGTGCCTTTTTCCCTTATTCTTTTTACCAATATCTTCACAGAGAGAAAAACAGGATGAAATTTATGTGGCAGAACAGCTACATGCTTAGATAAACACAGAGATCAGTACGTAGAGAATGGTGGAGAAGATATGCAAACTATTAAAAGAATGAAGGATAAGGATATGGATGTAGACTTATAGAGAAAAAAGATATAGATTGTGTGTGTACTTAGTATATAATTAGATATCCTAAAAAAGGCAAAACTAGTTACATTGTGAGACTGTGAGTGAGACTGTGTGGATGGTCTCAGATACATCTTTTCTTCTAAGGGGACGAGATTTCATTCCTTGTATCTGTACTCCAAGAGTTTAAAGTCAGTAAAATCATATTTGTGGCCATGTTAGAGATGATTTTACTCATTTTCTTTTTATCAGGGAGCGTGAGACCCAGGAATCTTCTCTTTATAACCATGCCAGACTTTTCAGATGTCATCATTATGTACCAATTATGAATCTTTGCAAACCATAAGAGTGGTCTGCACTCAAGAAATATGATGGGGGGAGGGGAGGGTGGAATTCATAAAATAAAGATCCTTGAAATAGGTGTTGAAGCATTCGTGCATATTCCTTCTGAAATCCAAAGCAATGTTATTCACTTGAGGCTAGCATAATGAATAATTACTTTATTCCTACATAGTAATTAATATTTAATGTGTTTATGCCAAACACTGTTCATGTGCATTCATTTAATCCTAACAACCTTATGAAGTGAATTTTGTTACTGTCATTTTTAAAAAGAGAAAACAGAGGCATACAGCCATAACATAGCTTACTCCAGCTGATATTATTGGTAAAACTGAGAGCTTCCCATCAGACGAGGAGGATCACTGACAGTCTGCAGAGTAAGAAGGGAGTTATTACAGGGATCAGACCATTTGCAGTTACTGAGCTGCTAGAGAAATCTAGGCAAAGCTGCTCTCATCACTTTGGGTGTGGGTAGGTGAAGTGGCAGAAGCCAGAAATACAGTGGAATCTAAGATGATGACCTGAAGACTATGTCTGTCTCTCCTCCTCAATTTTCTGTGGCATGGATAACAAGAGGAGGGGGTGCCTTTCTCATAGGACTGCACACATATCTGGGCCAGGATTTGGGGAATGGAAGGAACAGATCCTATAGTTGTTGAAGGAGCTGCAAACTTGGATTCTGCCCTCTGCCAACATGGTGAGCTTGAACATCGGCTGAATTTAGCATGAGGTGCCCCAGTACCTAATACCCTGTGCTGACTTTCTACCTGCCTTCTCCACTTCTGTCTTTAAAATCTCAGGCTAAACCTAACCAGCACAATACAGTCATCCCTTGGTGTCCACGAGGGATTGATTCCAGGATCCACCCTCCCCTGCTGCCAAGGATGCCAAAAGCCAGGGATGCTCATGTCCTTTGGCTGGTCCTCTATTGTCCTGGGTTTTGCATCTATGGATTCAACAAATAACAGATCCTCAGATGCACAACCCAAGGCTGACTATGTAAGGAAGGGAATTCTGGAAATGCCATCCCAGCTTATCTAACTAGGGATGGAAGCCATGACAGATACTATTTATTTAGCTTCCACTGTAGGCTAGGTACTGTGTGAAAACACCATACAGATTTTTTAAAGGGTGTATTATATATATCAAGTATATAATGTCAAGTGTAATTATTGTACATTATATATTACATGAGGATTATATAGCATATAGGTCAAGTGTTACTATCACATTCATACTGTACAGATGTAACTAGAATGGATTCATGGTATGAACTGAAACGTGGTCCCCAAAATTCTCATATGGAAGCTCTCACCAGCTAGGACCTCAGAATGAGACTCTATCTGAAGGTAGTGCTTTGAAAGAGGTAGTAACTGAGGTTAAAAGAGGACTTACAGGCAGGCCCTAACTCAGTCTGACTGGTGTTCTTACATGAAGAGGGGGTTTGCATGCATAAAAAGACACAAGGGGCACACATAAACAGAAGGACAACTGTGTGAAGAGGCAGCCGGAGAACCGCCATCTGCAAGTCCAGGAGAGAACTCAGGAGACATCAACTAAGCCAGCACCTTGCTCTTGGACTTCTAGCCTCCAGGACTGAGAAAACACATTTCTCTTTTATAAATCATCCAGTTTGTGGTATTATTATGGCAACCAGAACAAACTAATGCAGTTTGACCAAATTAACTTAATTAGGATGTCCTAGAGTCAAAATTCAAAACCAGAGATTTAGTCAATCAGGTACCAGTGTTCTCTCTTCTCTAACTGCTGGGTCCCTGTGTCAGCCTTGAGGTAGAGTCATATGTCCACAGACAAATTGAGTACAAACATCTTTTCTCCGCTATGGGATGGTTTAAAGGGAAGTTGTATGTTCAAGCATGTAGAACCTCTTGTTTTTTAAATAAACCTTTCATTTCAGGATAGTTTAACATTTATGAAAAAGTTGTAAAAGTGCACAGAGAGCTCCCACATTCTTTGCCAGTATTACTAACATCCTATGTCACTTTAGGACACACTCGTCAAGATTAAAGAGCCCATATTAACACAGCATTTTAGCAGTTGTGATGAGTACACATTAAGTGTTTTTGTAGAATTTCTCTCATTTTGGATTTGTTTAATGTTTTGTTCATAAGGAGATTGGGGTAATGTGTTTGGGGAGGAAGCCCACACAGGTAAAAGTGCCATGTTATTACATTATCTCAAGAACATACTAATAATAGGTTTATACCTGTCGAGGTTAACCTTGACCACATGGCTGAGGTATTGTTTGTCAGGTTTCTATAATATAAATTTACTCTGTTTCTCCTCCTCCCATGCTGCACCCTTGGGAGGAGTTCACTACATGCAGCACGTACATAAAGAGGAAGATACACTCCCCACTCCCCATCTGATCAACCACACTACTCATTTTCCCCTCTCCCTCCCTCCTTCCCTCCCTCCCACCTTCCTTTCCTCTTTTCTCTCTCTTTTCTTTCTCTCTCTCTCTCCCTTCCTCCCTTCCTCTTTCCTTCCTTCCCTCCCTCTTTCTTTCTTTCTTTCTTTCTTTCTTTCTTTCTTTCTTTCTTTCTTTCTTTCTTTCTTTCTTTCTTTCTTTCTTTCTTTCCTCTCTCTCTCCCCCTTCCTGCCTTCCTCCTTCCCCCCCTCCCTCCCCACCTTTCTTTCAATATGAACTCAGAGTTATTTTATGCTTTATATTTGGGATTAAAATCTAATACAGCTTTATTTCCTTGCTTGATTTTTTTCATCTTTGACCATTGGGAAGTCCTTTGATGGTCTGACATATGTAGATTTTCTTTTTTAGAGGGGGTTTGTTTTTTAGAACATATTTTATTAGTTTCTTGCACTGCGTGATGCTCTGTGCTCTTCTTGTATATTTATCACCTCAATTATAGAATTAGCTATTTCTCCGAAGAGCCCTGTTTTCTTTTATTGGGGTGTTAGAAACCAAAATCTAAGCATTAAGTGTACTTGCTGCTACTGGGTTGATTTTGCTTCTAGGTCCCTCAGCTGTCAGAAGGAAAACAAATATATGTGGGGATACTTGTATATATGCATGTATATATACACTAATTTATGTGTGTATATATATACATAAATGTATATGTGTGTGTTCATGTGTATATAAACACATAAATGCATGTATATACACATAAATGTGTGCATGTGTATATGTGCATGTGTACATATGTGTGACATATGCACAGGTATATGACATATACATATACATAGCAAAATAATATAACCATATTATAAACATACTTTTGAAATGTACTGAAGGGCTTAGGGATAAAAGAAGCAGATATGCACATAAATGTGTATATATGTGTTTGCATATGTATATACACATAAATGTGCATATGTGTGTTTGTATATGTATGTACACATACATGTGAATATGTGTGTTTTTCTGCTTCTTTTATCCTTAAGCCATTCAGTACACTTCAAAATTATATTTATAATATGGTTATATTATTTCATCACAATTTGCATTCCCTCCTGGGAAATCCCAACATCCTAATTTTTAAAAATGCATACATTAAGGTTCACTCATTGCTCTGTGAAATTCTAATGGTTTTGATAAATACATTGTGCCATATGCCTATCAGTACAGGATCATATTTGTACTACCTCGAAAACAATCTCTTGAACTTTCCCTATTAAGTTTCCTTTCTCCCTGAGTCCCTAGCAACCACTGATCTGTTTACCGACTCTGTAATTTTGTATTTCCTAAAAGGTTATGTAAATGGAATGATATAGTATGTAGACCTTTAACTTAGCAATATACACTTAAGATTTGTTTTCACCTGGCTCAGTAGTTCATACCTTTTAACCACTAAATAGTATTTCATTGTATAGATTACCACAGTTTTTATTTCTACTTAGTCCATTCACTTACTTAAAGGTATTTTGATTACTTTCTGTCTTGTGTGACTATAAAATGGTAAACATTCATGTACAGGTTTCTGTTTAGAAGTAAGTTTTCAGTTAAATTAGGAAGAGGGCTAGGGATATGACTGCCGGATCCTATGGTAAGATTATATTTAGTTTTGTGAGAAATTGTAATTATTTTAACCAAAATACTGACCACACAGCCCTATCGCTGATCTACAAAATGCTGTAAAGATATCCTGTATTGGTTATCAGGCAAAAAAGAAAAGAAAAATGGTAGGAAACGTGGAATAGGAAGTAATCCGTCAATGGAGAGACAAACAGGACTCCTGTGGGCTCCGGTGACTGCCTGCTAAGCAGGAACTATCTTAAAATGTCAGATCTCGTGCTTTGGGGAAACGTCACCCAAGAGGGCTTTTATTTGGCCTTTCTTCTGATTCAAATTGGCCCTTCAGCTTCCATGCTTTGACAATGCTCTCGAGCACAGGCTGCCAATTCCACGGTCACTCTGCTGAGCCCTGCTTTGGGAACGTTTGTGGGGAAAGGGAATGAACACATGAGTGAGTAGTGTGCTGTCCACAGTCCTCTCTGGAGAATCTCCCTCTTCTGAGGCTGCAGTGAAGACCCTCTGAGTGTCTAACTCATGGTGTGTTTGTTCTCCACGGACTGTCCACCCCTCATGGATAATATGGACAGCCAGCCACCATGTATACAAAGTTGCTTCTGTTCTGGGACACAGATGGACATTTGGGCAAATTTGGTTCAAGTAGGCGTAACCCCAGGTGCTCGCCATGAAGACTGAGGTTGTTGAAGACATATCTTTCCAAGTAGCTCGACATAAAAATATGAGAACTGAGGTTCCCATTGGGTAAGATGTCAAAGACATGACCTTTTCATAAATATATATGTATACGTATATGCATAAAACAAAGAAAAGCTACACTTCTCAGAAAAGGGAAGAGATGAAGCAGGTAATAAAGAGAAGAAAAGTGAGAGACTGTGAGAGTTTGTGTTAGAGTTCTCAGTCTCTGTTTCTGGAGACATACTGGGAGTCTCAGACGATTCCACCTTTGGCTCCCGTGCTACTTCCACTCATCCGCACACGGTGGTCAGAAAGGGGAAGGACACACTATACTTCTTAAAAGCAAACATTTCCTAGGAAATATTCTATTGTACGTTGCAGGTACTGGTGGAAAGGAGTTGTTCAAAGGCATTTTAGTCTGTTAGAAAGGGCATACAAAAGTATCTTTCTCCCTGGCTATGTAAACAATGTGCAAAGATGACAACTATTCCCACTCAGATTCTGAGCAGTTTCCCCGTATATGGATCCAGACAACAGATTATTCTTCTTGTGTCTCCTTTGTGAGAGATCACGGCTCCCCACGGCCAGGCATAGTATGGATATTAGTAATATGTGGTGTGTATCTTCATAATACAGGAAGATTAAAAGAGGAAGTTATTTTCCCCTTTAGCTGCCATTGAGGGCTGCCTGCATAAAAAACAATGAACTGAAATGTTACATTCCTGGGAAAATTAGAACCAGAGCGGGGGCTGGAATACCCCTCCGTGGGGCTTATGAAAGGATCTTGCTTCTCTTTGAACTGGGAGCAAAAGAGAAAATGCGAAAAGAAATATTCTCAGTTCAGTGTGAAAAAAGCCTCTTCATGCTGAGTGCCACGCCACTTCTCCGTCCATTTGTATTCACAGACCCTAATAATGGATGTGAGATAACCTACAGTCTTTGGTGCTTTGTGCTGTTGAAAATTACTCTGACAGAGAAACCAGTGGATCAAGACTGAAAACAAAGGACAAAATTCATTCCTCACCGTGTCTCTATTGTCCTTTTCCTTACCTTAACGGCGTCAACTGAATAATGATGATCACCCCAGGATATATATATATTTTGGCATTACTATCCCTAAGTAGTTATCAGGGCTGCTGATACCATCAGGTGACAATGAAAGAATACCAAACAATCCCCCCAGGTTTATGTAAGTGTAAGAAGTTACACTGTTACAGTTAAAGGAAAGGAGAGGGCTGACGTCTGTCTGTCAGGCTCTTCTGGTGTTTCCCAGTCTGATCAATGCTACAGAAATGCGTGGGGAGGGCCTTCTGGGGGACACCCCACCAGGAAAGTATAAGACCATGTGATGTGAACCGTTGCCTCCACTACTTGATTTCGCCCTGAGGGCTTTGGCAAGGTGGATATTTTGAAGCATAGCCAGCAATTCCTCTTCCTGTTCAGGCTCTTCTTTTCTTGTCCCTGCCCCCTTCCATCTTTTTAGATTTTGCATTGAAGAGTAACACCCAAACGGTAAAATGCATATGACAGCACCAGCACCCATGTTAAACGAACTCGTGCAATCAGCACCTAAATAGAAAATCAGAACTGTGCCGGCCCTGCAAAATTCCTCCGGAAGCCTCCCTCCCGTCACCGTTCCCGTAGATTAGCCAATCTCTTCACTTCTAAAAGCACAGAGAACTGGGGGCCAGCTTTGTGTTTTCAACAAGTGGGCACACCCACTGCTTTTCCTTTTGTGTCTGGTTTCTTCCTCTCAATACCCCAGACAAGCTGGAAACCAGGTCTGCTAAATGTATTAGATGTGCAAACGAATCAGTGAGTGTATCGGTTATTATATTAATTTATCCTGTTCCTCTCATCCCTTCCCATCTTCTCTTTTTCTAATCCTGGCTCTAGAAGGTGACTTTAGTATTTGGTATGTTAGTTTGTGTAGGCTTTCATTAGGGACCTAGCTCAAGGCGGTAAGTGGGGACTCCCCTGCCAAGGCCAAGGTTGTATCTCTAGCCCATCACCAGCATCACCTCTCAGTTCTGCCCACGGTCAGTCTGTACCAGGGGGACATCGAACAGGTCTGTGATCGGCCTCAAGTGAATTTCACCCTTTTCCCAGTAGGAATTCACTTATTAAAACTACATTCATTTCAACAAAAATAATACAAAAAGACTCTTTTGCCTCCCCCAATTTCTTTATTTTTGTTTCAACCCCCATGTTTCCACTTTCTCCAGTGTCATTGTAACAAGGTGCAGCCAAAAGGGGGGACCCCAAATAGGAATTTGGAATGGGGTCCAGAACTCAAGGTGCCCAGGAAATATTAGAATGTCCTCACCCCCACCCACAGGTGTGGGTTGGGGGAAGGGACACATGGAGCAGAGCCATGGAGAGCTGTTTTGCACAGCAACAGCTTTGTAGCTGACCTCTGGTGTGGTCATTTAACATATCTATAACCTTTGACTGGTTGCATAGATATGTTAAATAGCTGTGGCCAGGCTCTGAGCCAGGGGGATGGAAGTAACTTCCACCCAAGATGTAACTGGGAGGCAACTCCCCCTGGTTACAGCACCTGCGTGAGAGCTTGGAGATGATTGGCTCCATGACATGGGGCTATGCCTGCCCACACTCACAATGGCAGCCCAGTAAAGCTGGAAGGATATGAGAGTGCTGGCAGGTGTAACTAATTGTGGGAGGAGTCAGAAATGGGGCTGCAGAGGAAGATTGGTGCGGGGATTTAAACCCAGATATGGCAGCCATTGGGGGGGGGGGAACCATGCAATTTTGGCAGAGTGGGGACTCCTGCAGCTATTGTACTGAGAGGACCACATGGCTATGGACGTGTGGGGTAACCAAGCGGTTTTGGCT
Organism: Tonatia bakeri; assembly: GCA_004024845.1. Lineage (NCBI taxonomy): Eukaryota > Metazoa > Chordata > Mammalia > Chiroptera > Phyllostomidae > Tonatia > Tonatia bakeri. Next base: position 87,613 of record PVIA01000977.1, read on the forward strand.
GAGTGGGGACTCTCTCGGTTCTGGGAGAGAGAACCACACTGTTCTGGCAGAGGGACGACCTCCTCAGCCATTGGAGAGAGAACCATACAGCTTTGCCAGAGTGGGGACCCCCACAGCTTTAGAAGGGAGAACCACCACCTGGCTTTAGCAGAGATCCCGACAACATAGCTGATGGTGCCGGGAACCGAGGGAGGCCTACCAGCTGAGATGGGAAGAACCGGGGGCTGCCTGAGCCATGGACTTATATTTCTTTTCCTGAGATATGGTACCCCACACTGGGCAAAGGGGGAAGGAACTGTGTGTGTTTGTGGATATTTTAAGGGACTTTGGGATTTTGATGAAGACATTAGGTCACTACTTTAAGTTTGTATAGCATTAAATAAACATTTCCTTTCCTTTTCACGAATCGCTGGCATTGAGAGACGTCTTTCCTCTGGCGGTGGACATAAGGAACCTGGGGGGTTCCTTTCAGTAATAGGATATCGCCCTTTGTCCCCCAGGCCCCTGTGTTCTGTAACATTGTCACAGGACACACTGAACACCCACTGGTGGGGCATCAGCAGTGGGGCCACAGAGATAAAAGCCGTGATTTCAGGTGGACAGACCGCGGGGTTAGGAGTAGGAGTAGTTTCTGGAGTCAGTGGGCCTTGTGGCAAATCCTGGCTAATTTTCTCAGAGTGCTGAACCCCCTTCAGTCTCCTGAGATTCACGTCCAGACTTGTGTCCGGTGTCAAATTTGTCATTAACGGACATGGAACCTTTCATGTTAGAGAAATCTTGATAACTTTACTTGTAGAAACTCATTTAAAAAGGAAACTTTATCTTACTACCTGTACCATAAATAGAAGATCAATGCCAGAAAAATATAACTGGATAAATGTAATAAAATACACTCATATTATTAGATGAATATAGTATAAGCTATAGGGAAATATAGAAGTAAATTAACTTTAGTATAGATGCTGCTGCCTGCTGGAAGTTCTTGTCCCCAGGCCTGCTTGGCTTTCGCTGTGCGAAGCGCTATCGGCAAACGTCAGAACGGTGTTAAACACACTGGCACAAAACTGAGAATCTGCCGTTAGTGCAGTTAGAACGGTGGGAAGGAGAATTGAGTGGACTCACCTCTGTCACAACGGATTGAATTCATCAGTGCTGATCCTCGTACACCTGGGGTGCCCTGCAGGAATGCTTCTCGTATTTTGCAGAGCAACACGTTATGCAAAATGCATGTTCCTGGTTTGGTTTATGCCAAGCAAAGCCTCATGCGGTCCCTGTTCAAGCTTAACCATACCGGCCTCCAAGAGGCATGTCGTTGGCACCGCAGATATCGCCTTACCCTTTGTTTCCGGGACCCCCACCTTCTCTTTTGTTATTTTCTATATTCGCCTTCCCAGACTAACGTCTTGTTTCTGACCTTTCCTCTGAGCCCCAGGCCTATAGGAAGTGAGACTGAGGGGCCTTCACAATAACCAGCACACTTAGAACTGAGTGTGTGTATTGTTGCTGCCGTTTAACAGTATTGCCACAAGCTTCATGGTTTTTACCAACACGCCTGTGCTGTCTCATGGGTCCTGTGGGTTGTTCCATTCAAGGGGTCTGTGGGTCCTCTACTTTAGAGTCTCACCAGGCTGGGACCAAAGCATCAGCCAGGACCAGACTGAGGTCTCATCTGAGTCTCAGTGGGTTATGGATCCGATTCTGCAGTTTCCAGGCTGCTATCAGCATTCAGGTCCTCAAGGGTCCCAGTTCCTTTGCTGTGCTGGGGGGCTGCCCTCCTGCCTTGCTGCATGGCCTACCCATCAGGCAGCTCAGAGCACAGCCAGCAAGAGAGGGTGTGTCTGGCATGACATACACCACCATGTCGTGGATCATAATCACATTCTCATGACCACAGGTGACTGGTCACTTTTGCTGTATATTTTATTCCTTAGAAGCAAGTCCCAGGTCACCTGTATTACTGGTCACCTCCTCTCTGGCTCTACAGTAGCACCAATGACTATTTCCAAAACCTGGTTTGGAACGTGGCTCTCCCTGGCCACACACTTGTGTGTGTCTTTCCATAGCTCTTAGAAATAAATGTAAGTGGACTTAAATCATTTTATAATTAATGAGGATCACCTCTTTTCTCTCTGTCTTCTCTCAGCACCTTAGTCCAGGAAAACTGTTATATCTCACTGGGACCCCTGCCTAGCCTCCATCCTGGTCACTGCACTCACTGTTCTTCATGTCCTAAAGCCTTCTCGGCTGCATTCCCTGTTCCAATGCATCCTCTGCAAACAGAGCTTCGGTGTTTCTCCACTGCCTTTTAGATATAGTTCAAACTTTATACCCTGGCTGTACGAGAATCTCTGCACAGTTTACCCATCCTCCCCGTGTTCTCCAGCCGTGTACTCTGCCTCGCAGACCTGCTCTTTGTTCCTCGTGCGTGAAGGCCTTGGAATCTCCACACCTTCCATCAATATGGCCAGGGCGGTTCTACCTCCTGTTCAGCCAGCCTTCCTGTCTCAGCTTATCATCACTTCCTCCAAGCCTGTTGAAGGTGTCGTCTCATTTTGTCTTTTCCTTCATACAAATGATAATTGGTTAATCATTTGCGTAGTTGTCTGTGCTTGGCTGTGAGCCCCTGCTGGCAGAGCCTGTGCTTGTGTTGTTCCTCGTTGTCTTCGAGTGCCCGTCACAGAGCCAAACACATAGCAGGTACCTCCGAAAATACGTCCGAAACAGACACAATAAGGAAGGTAAACCTGAGTTAACGAGCAAGGTTCTCTCTAAAGATTTCAAGTGCAGTAAGGGAAACAGACAAATAACCTTTCTGCAAAGAGCTTAGGTGTGCACAGCATTGCTTTCTCATGATGTGCGGTCCTCAAAGGTGCCGAGGGAGAGACGGAGAGAGGTTGGGCAATGACCGCGGCCCAGAACCATTTGTGACAATGCTAACAAGTGGCCGGTGCGTGGACAGCATCCAAGAAACCCCGTGGTGAAGTAAACTTCAATGTCTGTTAGAAACATGAGGCCTTTAGGTGTTGAAATTTTATCCAGATCCATATTGCTCCTCAGAGTGACAAGGCAGCTGATCCTGAGATGTGACAAAGAGGGAATTTCTTTTAGATGATACTGTGTCTTCAGCCTTCCTGCACCAATCAGACTGGTTAGAAACAAGGAAGACACTCTCTGCCGAGCTGAGAACATGGGCATGGCTCCCTCATTTGTTTTTCTTTTGACTCTCAAGATTCTCCCTCCTACTTCAAAGAAATCCATCTTCCACCAGAACATTCTTTCCCTTGATGAACCTATAGGAATGAAGGTGATTATTATTATTTTAATTCCTGGTCACTAGAGGTAAAAACATTGTGGAAAGTTGAGGAGTAACCATGTAGGGGTCCGTGTCCAAGGAGACTCATTTGTGTAGGACTTGAACAATGAAATATGAGACTCACTTTATGGTCTTTTATTTTTCCATGGCTTTAGAAACTTAGGTGGTACATGGGGATGAATACATTATTTTTATTCAGATACAAGGGATCAAAATCTTCAGGCAGTAGTTTAGACAGCATGGTATAAACTAGGATTTAATGCATAACCTGAGATGCTGAATGAATACTCACCTGGCACAGCAGAAACCGTGTGAACTCCGGGCACTGAATCATAGACCATGGAGGCCACTCGTTAAACATGTAAATTTGAATTCATTGCTTCTCTTCTCTGCACATCCAGTTTACTTTTAAAATGGTGTTTTTTATTGTTATTTTGGGAACTAGTGATGTGCATGAGTGACTTAGGAGGCATTCAATAACTGATAAGTAGGAAATAATATCATGTATAATACCTAAGTTAGTGTGTTACACACAGTGTGTGCTTAGTGAGTCCACACCATTAACATCATCATTGTCATTCCTGCTGTTGTCAACCAACACTGCACTGGGCAGTGTCATTTGCTCTCATGTCTACAACAGCTGTGCCAAGCAGGGTTTGGGTTTTTCTTTGTTTGTTTTCTTCTTTTTCCTTTTTCTTCCTTCCCTTCCTCCCTCCCTCCCTCCTCCCCTCCTTTCCTTCCTTCCTTCCTCTTTCATGTATTACAAAAATGCAATACAGCAGCGGGCTCAGAGTCTTACAGCCAAATATTCGGTGAAGTTGGGATTCAACTCTCCGGTCTCACCACAAGCCCCTTAGCCTGGCTAAAGCATGATGCTCTACATCCAGAAGGAGCATATCATTGCATATTTAATATGGGCATGTTTTTACTGTTATCAAAATCACCCCTGCCTTTAAAGTAGATATGGCATCACTCATTTTTCATTATCCCCAGATGGGAATCTCTGTAGTTATGTTGAAATTCCTAAAACCAGGTGAAGAAGTCTGAAGTCCTTCCTTAATTTTGGCATGGCTGATTCAGGGTGCACCTTGAGCCATGTTTTCCAGGATACCGTCCCTAGGGGTAGGAAATGGAATTCATTACTCAGTCTCCTGCCATTCACTAATAAACATAAAATGAATATTCAAAGAGAAGTTCAAGGTCGCCTGGGATCTGACTAGATGGCCAGATTTGTGAAGGCAGGACCATGGCTCACGTGTCTTTGGCATGGTGTTTGCATGAGTGCCTTGCACACAGCAAGCGCAATGTGTGTTTGTATATAATTTTTTCAGCTGTGAAACAGAAAAACTTGTAAGAGCTTCATTATAGTCCCCATTCTTCTTAGTTTTAATGTGTTGTTTATAAATTGCAGGTTAATGCAGTTTCCAAAAGTATTTCTCTTAATCCTTGAAGGAACAAAATTCTGTAATATTTTCTTTTGTATTCATCCTCTCTCTCTCTCTCTCTCTCTCTCTCTCACACACACACACACACACACACACACACACGTGCACATGTGCCTTGTCCCTAGATTCTCTTATTTCTATATGTTACACTGTACGTGTGTTTGTGTGATATATACTGTCTAAGTTGGAGAAAAATGATGCTTTATTTCCAAATCAAAGAGAAAAATGTGTGGAGTCTAACAAAAATATCTAGCTTGACTCATACTCTACTCTGAAATATAAATTCTGTCCTGAAGGGGATTCTCTTTTCTGTCTAATGTAGTCTTCTCTCCACACATACACACATAGAGAAAATGTGCAAATTCTAAAGCCTTCACAGAAACATGAGCAATCATTAATATTGTAGTATCTTTGCAAAAAATGTGGGTGAGAAATTATTTATATTGCTAGCTCTCATTTGAGGCAATCAGGTTCCTAAGGATCGAGCTTCAGCAAATGCCTAGGATGCCTCTGTTTTAATATTCCACATTACCCCACTGACTTCTTTTCCTTTATGAGTTTGTCAGTGCCAGCCCTAATGTACAGCATTAGGTGGTTTTGCTCTAAGGTGATGAAATTACTGCTTTATGTCAGTGCTTAAGGTAATCGTGTTTGATTTCAATGGGTTTTAGAAATGTAGTAAAAAGGGGTGTCTAAAAAGGGACATGTGCCAGTGATGGAGACAGAGGTTTAGGTATAAGGGACCTGATACCTAATGTGGGTGTTACAATGATCTGTGTGGATTTCTTAACGTCTGTACGAGATTTTCATGTTGTGAAACAGCATTGTATATATTTGTTATCCCATTGGTTCTTCACGATATTGCAGTCAGGTGGGTGAAGTAAATGCGTGACTTAGACTCAGAGGTTTAGTGACTCGCTCTAAGTCTGCCCGTTCCAGCCATGATCCACAAGCTCTGCATACACTGATCGGTATGCCAGATGTGCATGCCATGTGGTCTCACCAAATCTGGGAAAATGACGCTCCCACCAGAAGTCAGGAGAAGGGGGCAGACAGACACAGATGGAGAGTCAAGCTTAACTTGGTGGTGGTGGCAGAGGAGTCGATGCTTGTTCAGCGACGAGAAAGGAGAACGTCCTTGTTGTGAGAGTGTACGTGTAAAGGGATTCTTCTGTGGTCTCCGCTCATGGTCTTGCTTCTTCCTCTGTCCCCTGAACAAGCATTCAGAAAGAGAAGAGCTAAGCCCAGGCAGGCAGAGGCTACTTCCCTGATAATGGATTAAAGCATGCTTAGGCTTCGTTGTGAATGTTATTTGAAAAGTGTCACGCAAGCAAAATGTCCTGGGTGTTGGTATTTAGTTGTTCCCAAGCCCTAACATGTGTGGGTACTTTGCAGAATGATTGGGGGAGCAGGAAGTTGACAAAAAAGCTGAGAGGTAGTCCAATCTACTGTGGGAGCTGGGAGAACAGCAGTTGTCAACTGTTAAAGGGTTTGTGAAATCCTGTGCCTGGAAATTTATGCTTATTTAAATTCTTGTACAAAATATCACAATGTAATTTTAATGACTCTGCTTAAATATGTTGTAATATATTAATTTTGGAAAAAAGTATAAATAGCATGAAAATGATACTCTATCTTGTATTTCTTAATTTACCATAAAAAAAAAACCTAGCTATTCTGGTCACGACATCCTACCATTTGGCGGTAAGATACTATAATTACTGGAAAGCATTGGGTGGAAACAAGGAGATTTATTAGTTATATCTTTCCTACACCAAACCAAAAATGTAACACATGCTAAAAGGTTACAAAGCATCCGTAGACATATTCCCAGCATTCTTAGCATCAGTATTTTCTATTCAACCTTTGAATACAAAGAAGTTAGGGGAAATTTTCAATCTACTTGTCTATAAAATTAACAACTTCATAATTGTCTTACTTTACTCACAAAGTTGTATGGTTACCAAAAGAAGCTGAAGCATTATCTAACACATTCAGTGAGTGGCTTCTTTTTTATGCGAACATAGATACCTATGTCGATCAGGTGTAATAGTACTGGTGCTGTTACGGTTACTTTTCACTTAATACACTGGTTCCTGGATTAGAGTATGCATCCCAAGGTCATGGAGAGCTGGTTAAAATGCAGTTTCTCAGCCTCACCCTCAGAGTTCATGATGCAGAAGGTCTGGAGTGGAGCTGAGAATTTACAGGTCAAACATTTTCCCTGCAGGAGGCTAATGCGGTGGTCTAGAAACCACACTTTGAGAACTGCTTGCTTTTGTGAGTGACTAGAACACTCTGATTCCCTACTCGAAGCCCCTGGTAGTGTGGCAAGGGACTCTGCATACACAATGAGACAGGTGTGACACATTTATCAGAATAACTGTAAAGCTATTTCATATTTTAAAAAATAGTGCTGCTATACATTAAGAAATAAAGTACAAAAAATCCTGCATGATATATTCTGAAAAAAAAAAAGACAAGACTTAAGAGTTGTTCCAAGTTTAAAATCATCTGCTTCTCGCTATGAGATGTGTCACCTGACACGCTGTCGAACTTACTAGAGCATTTTCAAACACGTCCACCCGAACATTCTAAAATGAAGGACTCCACAAGGTCAAGTGCCATGTTTGTTTTCCTATCCTTGAATCCCCAGTTCTAGCTTCAGGCCTGGCAAGAACAGAGGCTCAACCACTTGGTTTAACCTCTGTGTCTAGTTGCCATGTGAGGAAAACAGAGCCAATGATAGAACCACATCATAGCCCTGGCTGGTGTGGCTCAGTGGATTGAGAGCTGGCCAGCAAACCAAAGGTTGCCCGTTTGATTCCCACTCAGGGCACATGCCTGGGTTGCAAGTCAGGTCCCCAGTTGAGAGCATGCAAGAGGCTACCACACATTAATGTTTTTCTCCTGCTCTTTCTCCCTCCCTTCCCCTCTGTCTAAAAATAAATAAATAAAATGTTTTAAAAAATGGTTGGTAAGATAATTTTCCAAGTGGGACTTCTGGTATTGATTGGAGACCATATTTGCAAGTACCCAGTGTAGTAACTGTGGGGAGGGCTTTCTCCGTATCGCACAACTAGTTTGTTACAGTGCAGAGACGAGTTGATGCACATGCCGTTCTACCAGAAGTCCTTGGTGCAGGCCACCTGGATATTTCATGTGGGACCAGCTCTCAGTAGGACTCTTCATTAAGTGGCCTGTGTGGTTCACGGTTCAGAAGACTTCATTCCTTCTAGGGACAACGCCAGCCTGTGGGGGAGGAATATGCCAGCCAATAAAGGTACAGGGGTAAATACAGCCGACCTCAGGCTTGTTTATGTAAATTAAGAGTCTACTAGACACTCTGGTGCTTGCCTAAATAGCTCATCTTTTTATTATTTATCTAATATTAGCAACTGTATGCATCATTTCTTTCTATGAAAAAACACGCCTATGCATACAAGCTACTCTTTATTTAGAGAATTAGAAGTGACTTCATGCCTTGGTACCGCAGAAAAATTGCATCGGTTTAATACTTACAAAACTGAAGTTTAAGTTGTTGCCTTCAGTAATTTTCCAGGCTCTCCTGGTAGCTTTTCAGTGGTGGATGCCCAATCTGCCCTAAATTGTACCCTTTGGAATTCAGGTGCTAATTAACTCCTTAGCACTTCTTTGCACAGCCCTAAAAGGCGAGCCTTCTCACTTCTGTGCCTTCTAAGGTGTCTCTTTGAGTCATCTGCTAAAAAAGACTTGTGTTTCCCAGTATGTATTGCTTTTGTAATTCAAACCTGAAATAACATAGAATCTTTTGAAGGGTGGAAGCACCTCTTTCTCTTTCTAACTCACAAACACAACTGTTCCAAAGGCCAGTGTGTTGTGAAGCCGATTTATTGCCCCCTCTGCTGACTTCTGATTTGGTTTCCATGGGACAGGGCCTGGGAATCCGCCTGCATTTTCAGCACAGCCTCCCAAGGGGATTCTGTTCCTGGTGGGGGAATCATTCATCCAGAGCAACTGGACACGTCTCCGTTTTTTTCTGACATCTTGTGTACTTTGTTTGATAGTTTCAAAATATGCCCAGGGACGGTCTTCAGATTCTGATTCTCAAATTGCTGACGATCCCTGTGCATTTCAGTCACACGGGATCAGTATAGCATCGTGCATGTTCCGTGGTGCACAGCACACAGCAGCTTGCACCACCCTTCTGCTGTTAGAGCCAGCTTCTGACTGCACGTCCCACGTCTGTTGGATCTGGGAACCCAGGCTAGTGACCCAGACATTTCAGGTTCCTTGTTCTTTTTGTGGTCAGTATATTTCCTCTTGCTTTTCTGTTTTTTTTTTCCCATTTTGTGTATCCTATTTTATATCTAGCTTTTCTCCATTTAAATATCTACTATTTACTATTTACCATTTACTATTACTAATGATATTCTAACTGCTCTTAAATATTTATTTGTTCTATCAGAATGTAGCAAAAAAAGTAAAAGGCTTGCTCATGTTTTAGGTGATTTCTTTAGGGTAACTTCCAAATGGTGAATGACTAAGTCAAATATTTTGAATATCTATCTATTTATCTATTTATCTACTATCTATCTATCTATCTATCTGTCTGTCTGTCTGTCTATCTATCTATCTGTTTTGTTTGTCTGGCTGAACTATCAGCAAGTTTGCTATATAATTATGCTACAAATATAGCCATGGAAAACACATCTGTTACTGAGCTGATGAAAAGATTAAGCAAATATACATATATGTGTGAGTATATACACATATATATGTGTGTGCATATCTCTCTGTGTGTGTATATTTACATATAGACACAGACTATATTATGGTGGTAAGTGGAAGGAAACGGAAGCAGGTGGGAGCTGGACAGTGGGCAAAGAGGGCATAAATGGGCATGGAAAGAGACTTGACTTCGGGCATGAGTACACCATGCACTATGCAGATGTTCTACCGAGTTGTGTACTTCAAATCCATATGGTTTTCTTAACCCATGTCAGCCCAATACACTCAATAAAAAATAAAAATAAATAAAAAACATTTATTGGATACCCATTTATTGCTATCAATTTTTAGGAATCTAAAAGTGATCTAAAACCAATTTTTAGGTTTTGCATGAAATCTAAATAGTTGTATCAGGTGAATACTTGAGCCAGAAACATAGCGGTTCCTCTATATTTCATAGGAATGATCAGTGTCTAATTAAAAGGACAAATTGATATTTGAATGTAAAACAGGAGATAAACAATGGATTACAAACTTGGAAATTAGAATGATATGGAACTAGAGAAGTCTGTGAATGTTTCCTTTTAGGCTTCTCCTTTTTTAGGACCATCATGTATGGAATTTGTATTTCATGATTACTCTCGTTCCTAATTATTTTCTTGGGACATCTGGAGGGCTAATAAAGGTAGCTTCACCTTCTGTATGAAGTCGTTCTGGAACCATCTCTCAAGGAATTCGAAAATAAGAAAAGGCCAGATTCCACTGGTTTCAGCATTTATCCCGGTGCTCCTCATTCCGCACATTTATACTCAAACATGTACAGAATCCTTGCTGCCACATTTTTCTTTCTGCCTCGAGAACAGCTGTAAAGATATTAATTGTGCTTCAGTTATAAATGGATTGCCAAAAGGGACTGAGCGGGTTATGTATCTCATCAGCAGGTCCTGTCTGGTATAAATAATGAGACAGGAACTTGGTAAATTGGAAATTTGTGATAAAAACGAGATGTGATATTATGAAGTCCTACCAGTTCCTTCTTCTGGATGCATTGATTTTTAAGGCATTCTGCAAGAATGCTAAATCAATGGTTGTCTGTTACAAAATGTTGGTTAAAAGGACTCTATTACTGGGGTCAACTACAAATTAGCCCAAAGGGTAAGCACAAAGGTAGTAGAAATGTTAAAAGGGGAAAAAAAACTCACAGATGTTATAAAATAGAGCTGGAAAGGCACAGATATTATAAAATTTAACTGGAAAATATATGGAATCTTTTCTCCTATTTCACCTGAGATTCTTAAATATGATAAGTAGGGAGAATTAGAAGTGGAGATACAACTGAATTGAGTGAGGCACCTTATTTTATCAGTTCAGCTATTTTTAAAACCAAGTTGATAGTGTCATCAATGTTTCCCAAAATTCTCTGTGTGTCTTTCAGGTCTGCTAATTTTTGCTTTTACCTTTTGTTAGTGCCTATCAAAGTCACGCTTTCCCAGTATGGTATCATGATTAAAGTTTAAGTAAATCTAAATCAAATCGATATCACCAAATGTGTTGTACAAATAAACTGATGTATTTTGAGTTGTTTTCTAAATGACACCCAATTTTGGAAGAAGACTTACTTTAATGTAATCACCATTTGGGGATGGGATACAAACAACTTCACATACCTGCCACAGGCATGTATACTATTCATTTCTGATGGCAATGTCAACATTCCTAAATTATAGAATACCCTTGAACTTAATCTACTTGTCATGTCACACCATCAGGGAAGGGTTTATTTACCCACCTTTAACCTGCCCTTCACTTTTCCCCAGCAGGACTAGAGGCCAGTATCCTCTGTACACACACCACTTCTTGGACACATCTTAGCTACAGACTGTGCAGTGACATTTCTTTCCAGGCGTCTCCCCCTGGTAGTCTGTGAACTCACCAAAGGCCAGGAAGGATGCGTCTTTATTTTTGATATCCCAGGGCCTCACACAGTTGGAAAGTGTACAGCAATCAATAAACATCTATAGAATGAGCAGGAGACACGCAGGAAGGGAAAGTAAACAGAAAGAAAGGTATAAACAAGTAATGAAAGGGCAAGATGAAGAAATTAAACATCAATCTTCCTGCTAATGTTTGGTTAAACTACTTAAAGGCACAGTCCACATCACTTTCATCAGTGCTTCTTCAGGGCTAGTAAAACCTGTCAGCCCCTTTCTCTGTCTTCCTCTTTTCCTTTTTCATCCTCCCAATCTGAAAAACAAACAAACAAGCAAACAAACAAAAAACTGGAGAAGTCCCTCTCCTTTCGTGCATCTTTGCGGAAGCACATAGCGGGAAAGAATATAGGCTCTTAAGTGGCATCCAGGATTCCTACATCCAGGAACGAACTGGTCACACCAGAGTTACAAAGGATGGGGCTAAGAATTCATGCGAATCAACTTGATTTCAAATCAAATTATTCATTTTCTTTGAGGTAAGGATTCTTTACCAAGGCAAATTTTCTAATAGCAGCCTTCATCACACTGTTGGTTGTTTATAAGGATTATATATGTGTGGATTTCTTGGTTGTATGATTAAGTTTCAGAGAGATGGGTAACTTTGACTGTTTATAGGAAGGTGCCAGAACTTCAGAATTCAACACTCTAGGTGTGAGGGGGAAATGAGACTGAGTTAGAATAGTACTAACTACATGTTTTAATGCATTTATTCAGCTTCTTTGAGCATGTTTCCCCATCTAAAAATGAGGATAGCATCCACTTAATAGGTATATTTGGAGTGTAAAAGTATGCAAGGGAAGTTACGTAACCCTGCATACTTCATAGCATATAGTTGGAAATAATTCATGGTAACACTCTCCTTGTCCCAACTAGAATTTGGAAGTACGACCAGGTGATATTTCACTAACTCTTTTTTGAATGAAAGCACTGCTTTCGTAAGAAGTAAAATTTAATTTAAAATATACTAATATCAGTCTACAAATACTATATGCCTCCTCTTTCTAAAAAGAAAATAGAGTAAAATACACTTTGCCCTTCTTCCTAGTTCTGGGAGGGAATTTATACCTGTTAATGATACTTTCCACCTTCTAAACTGCCCTCCCCCTGCAACCAAATAAAGTCATTAGTCAATAGGAAATTTTAATGAACTCCTATGAGTTTGATGTCCTACTAGCTTTTGTTTACATTATAGCTACAAAAGTAGACCTATTGATAGGAAAACAAGATCATGACTACTGTCCTAAGAGGAGGAAAAATTCCTCTGTTTCTTGTCTAATTGTTTAATTTCTGAAAACCCGGCAAAAAAAAAAATGGAATCAATGCATAATTTAAAATACCAGTGGACCAACTTGTCTTATTAATTTCTGAATGTGCCTTCCTAAAGAAAATAACTATTTATTTATTTATTCACTTAATTATTTAGCAAATGTTTACGTGCAAGAGAGCAATGTAAAAAAATATTGGACCATGTCTTATGCACTTTACGGTGTGAAATTTGGAGCCAGTACAGTGTTTGTGCGGTGGTTGCAAAGACCAGTCTGGGAACCTCTCTGACTGGTTTTGGATACAGGCTTTCTTCCCTTCTCTTTGACTGGAGGTAATCGTAACAGATGCTCAAAGGCTTGTCGCAAAGATTAAATGAATAAATATTTTATAGCAGACATTATTCTTAGCATTTGTACCACTAGGACAATGTAGGGCTATGCTTATGATGGAAAAATAAGGGATGAGACTATGGTAAGAAGGAATGGGTTGTTATCCTGATATACAGGTTTGCGGGTATGACCCCTGGTCAGGGCACAAGCAAGAATCAACAGATGAACGCATAAGTGAGTGGAACTATAAATTGATGCCTTTCTCTCTCCTCCTCCCCCCTTCCTCTCTGTCTCTAAAATCAATAAGTAAAACAGAAAAAATAGGAGGAATGGGTTAATTCTGGAGAGGAGGATTAGATGGGAACGTCAAGAGAATAAGAAAGAATATTGTTTTTCTCTGAAGGGGAAAAATCTGTCTGCACTGCAATTTATATATAAAAGTAAAAGGTGCCCCAAAGACAGTCAAATAAAGTATTTTTAGAGTTCAGAAGAGGAAACGATTGAGCTTAGGACCGACTACATCTTAATCTGTATCTGAACAAACTAGGGGCAGGGGTTGGAGAAGCAGAAGAATGCTCTTGCTTGAGCAAGTGTGTGGGTAAAAGACACAGTTGGGGAGGTTAGAAAACTCCTGTGATGGGAGTAAAAGAGCTGTGCAAAATCCTTTTCTAACTTTCCATTTTCTTTTGATAATCTCCAAACCAATTAACCTCTTTTGTGGGGATTCTTCCTGATTTGTAACCCCACCTGTCAACTTTGACTCCAGAGCATCCTTTTTCTTCGATCTTATCTCGGTATCTTAATCTAATCCAAATCCAATCTCCTCCTGCGGCACCTGGCTTTAGCTGTTTCCACCTGCCTTCCAGTGTTATCCAGAGTCTTCCTTTCACCTCCACACTTTATCACATCTCTTGTTAGTGAAGTGTTTAACTTTTTGCCTTCCCACTAGTCTGCCCTTCAAGAAAGCAAGAATCCTCTAACGGGGAAGTTTCTTAGGTGCCTGGAAGAAGACTTGACACATAGCAGAAGCTCCATGAAGGTCTCCAACAGGAGAGATGCCCAACCCACCTCCCATTTAGCCACATTATGGATGGTGCCAGGGACAGGATGGTATGTTGTGGGTGAGTTAGTGAATACTTATGTTTAAAAAGTCTCCTTGAAACTATAGCTCTCTAATGATTGCCCAGTAAAACCTGTTGTGTCCGGGACTTTCCTAGTAGCCCAAAGGTGCAGTGGTATTGACTCAGACAGGTTTGCAAGTTGGTAGGATTGCTAATCATTTTCTCTTTCACATTTAAGAGGGAAAAAAAAACCCAACAACCCCAAACTGTGTGAGGTGATAGATGTGTTAATTTATTTGATTGTGGTAATTATTTCACAATGTATACCTATAGCAAATCATCACATGATACACCAATTTAAATGTAACATAATTTTTTTTTCATCAGTTATACCTTCCTTAATAGAGCTGTGGGTTGGGGCAAGAGAGGCAAGCCACAGCCACACTATGGCCGTTTTTAAAAGTCTGGCTTTTAACTAAAATAATTAAGCTTACTTTAAGAATAAAAAATATGAACAGTTGCTGCAGTGGGTATATGTATTTTTTCTCCTGCATCTTAGCCTCAAATTCACTTTATCAAACATAACTAAAGTGATGTTACCTAGATAGGCCGGGCTGTGGTTCTCCACTCTCTCCCCTCCCCCAGGGGTCACTGGGTGTATGTTATCTTTGCAAAGCCTCAGAATAAGAGTAGGAAGTAGGTAGTATCATTTTCACTTTTTAGTTTGGTAAACTGAGTCTTTTCTTTTTTTAATTTTTAGACAGAGGAGAAGGGGGCAGAAAGGTAGAGAAACACAATGTATGGTTAGTTGTCTCTCAAGTGTTCCCACAAGGAACTTGGCCTGCATGTGCCATGACGGGGCATTGAACTGGCGACTCTTTGGTTCACAGGCCAGCATTCAATCCACTGAGCCACACCAGCCGGGGCAGTAAACTGAGTCTTAATGTTAAAAAAAAATTCTTGCTTCCTGAGAGTGACAAGTCATTGATATAAAATGTGATCTCAGTCTTATAATGTGAACAAAAACTTCTGACATTATAATTGTAGTATGTAAGTGATTCGTTCAACAAAGACTTTCAGTTTCCGGTAACAGCACACAACCATGTGGAAGCATCGCCAAAATGAACCTCAGGACACAAACTCTGACTCTGCTGCATGTCCTTGTGCCCACATCTGCCTCGGCACTCCGCACTCAGTGCACACTGGGCAAGGAGCCGTGTGTGGCTGAATGGATGAGTTTCTATAATGAAATAGAATGAATGAAGCGTGCACCTCCTGCAATCCTGACACACTGTGGAAGGCCCCTGCGGTGCCCCGGGCAGCATCGTTTTGTGAGTTCAGGGTGGAAGCCGCTGCCCGTCCAGAGCGCCAGTGACGCTGGTTTACTTCTGGGGCATTCAGACGGTTTCATTCCATAGGTAACCAATGAGCAAAGCTTGATTGCTGTGAAGAGGCTCCCTAAGAAAAAGAAAATATGCCCTTTTCCCTTTGTGTTCTAAAAGAGTCCTTCCGATTCTGGAAAGCTTTATTTATACACACGGAACTGTAAAAACAGACAGCTTATTAGTTTTCACAAGCAGGCCTCCGATCGTCCTCATTATCTGCAAAAGCAGTGGGTAGGCCTACGTCCCGGTGTTTCTGGTGAGGGTTGCAGAAGGTACTTTTCTCCTGTGCATAGTAAACATGGCTGGGACTTCACAGTTACACGTTTTTGTACAATATTTTCCATCTCTCTCACCCGATGCACGTTACAGATGTTCGCCGCAACGATGCACGGATGACTAGAAGACATCTGTGTGCTCAAATGCATTTTCTGAAGGGTTTAATTGTTCCAGAAACTTTCAGGCTCATTTGAAAAACAACGTGTTAAGTGTGTGTGGATGTTTCATTAAGTGACAAAACTGTTTATCCCTCTAACTGCTTCAGAATAGAATATGGAAACCGAATTTCATTGCCCTAGCCTGTGTCCCAAGTCAGAGCGCCAGGGAAACGACAGGACCCATTTCCGGGCTGTCCGCTTGCCTGACGCCGTTAAGAATCTGTCCCTTTTCCTGTAATACATCCCATTTGGAGCGGGCAGCATTTGGCGGCAGCATTTCACTAGGAGCTGAGTGCTGGCAGGGGAAGAGGACACCCAGTGAGTGGCAGGGAGGCCTTTGCGACAGCAGAAGCTCACGTGATGGTTCAGGGTTTCATTGTGCTGCGGACGTGTTTTTAAAACGAGGTTTCTGAAGTGAAATGGCAAGCACTGTCTGCCTCTCTGCCCCTTTTTCAGTTGGCTTTTCTCAGTCACAAGATTGATCCCCAGCAAAAGGGAAGGATTTGACCTCCTGTTGTCACCCTGACATAACTTTCCTCATTAACCAACAGCCATTCAGTGCAGAAGCTCCTAGAAAGGAGGGAATACTTGCTTTGCTGCTTATGGGTAAGGGGTACAGTCCCCTGCTATGTCCCCTGGAACTTGGTTGGGGAAGAATTCTCCAAACACAGGATTAAAGAAACCAGTTGCAATTTGCACTGATTCATGTTTAAATCTTCTTTATCTTTCAAAGACCCCCTACAGTGTCCCTTGGAGGTTTGGATATGTGGCATTTGTCCTCCTTCATTAAATAACAAAACTGAAAAAAATACTGCTGTGACTTAGGCCATCTGTCCCACCGGAAGATGTGCTTGGAGCCCTTCCTCGGATGTTGAAGACTATGGTGTCTGTTAGAGGAGGGAAGAAGAATGCGTTGGCTACTCACATATATTTCTTTCTACTGAATGTGGGTTCTGTTGTAACTGGGGGTTGGGGTGTGGGGAGGAACCACGATGAACAGACAAACAAATAAACCTTGAGAAGTACATGCCAATCAGGTATTCAGGTATCTCAGAGCATTGTCCCATTAAACTAAAAAAATAATGGTTATGTCGTGACATTTAAAAAAACTCAGGGCCAGAGGCTTCAGCTTCTAGTAAGCGATAATTTAAATATCAACACGTTGTAGAGGCCCCACGAAATTATTGCTCTGGTATTCAACAACCACCACAGAGGGTTTCCATGGCAATGCCTGCACTGCACCATTACCCCGTATCACCTAATACTTGGGAAAATTAATAAGGAGGATGAGGGAAGGTGGGGGAAGGGTTGAGTTTTATTAAAATAATCAAGGCAGTTGCGTTGTTGCTAGACCTGTGAGGCCTATGATCTTCGATGTATGGGGATGTTTAAGTAAGACATCTTCAGAGGATGATGCGAAGCACTCTGTCTGTGGAGTGTACATTTTGAACTTGGATCAACTAGAATGTCGCATAAAAAGTCTGAAGATGGCCCAGACTGGTGTGGCTCAGCTGGCTGAGCATCTTCCTGCAAAGCACAAGGTCACTGGTTCTATTCCCGGTCAGGGCACGTGCCTGAGTTGTAGGTTCAGTCCTTCATCGAGGTGCATGAGGAGGCAACTGATTAATATTTCTCTCACACATCAATGTTTCTCTCCTCCTTCCTTCTCCTTTGAAATACATGCATACATACCTACATATGTTATTCATACCTTAAAAAGTTTTAAGGTGGTAGTAATCCTGGCTGTTGGCGAAGGTGTTGTGGCTCTGTTTCCCCACCTGCCACTGGGGTGCTTATTCTCTGAAAATGTCCTGCAGGGCTGTCGGTGCAAACGGGGTTGGTGGTGTCCTCACATGAGCATTTTCGCTGTTCCAGCGTGCACGTTTTCACGCTGCACCAAGCCTTTGTTTTCCTGCTTGGGTTGTTGGCGCCAGCATTTTTCTTTCTGAATAATGTGCAGAACCGGTGTGCTGACTTGCTCATAAAAAAGGATAGCCTAGCCAACAGAGCTGCACTGCCCCAGACCTCCAAACGTCTTATTTTCTCGAAGACCTTTTGTCTTCGTCTGTCAGCAGACTGGAACCTCTAACCCGACGGTGTAAAGTTCTTGATGATTAATTTTGCTTGTAACACTTGCTTTCATTATGGCAGGGGGGCAGGGTGTATGCATCCCACTGTTGATGGGAGGAAACTTCAAGGTGTTGTAAGAAGCAGATGCGACTGTGAGCCCTCTGTTTGTTCAAGTCCAAGCAGCACCCTGGCCAGTCTCAACTGAAAAAAAAAACGGAATGCAGAAAAATGGGTCTATTCAAAGCAGAATTCACCTTGGAATGGACGTGTTCATACTTGACTTGTTCCTGGGAGGATGAATTGCAGTGACAGGGATCATTTTTGTTGACAACAGCTGGAAATACAACAGCTATATTATTATAATAGGATCAGCATCGAGTTGGATTATAATAGGGGCTTTCTTGGAGAAATGGCACAGTGTCAAATTTATAGTCACTCGCTAAATGAGTCTCTTGTATCCTCGACAAAGGGACAAAAACTGTTCCAAATGAAAACACAAACAGAGAATCCTGTTATATTTTGTGGGTATTACTCAGGGTCCCATTTATCGCACAGCAACACTTGCTGCTTTGAAGAAACATTATCCTGCAAGGTTTACACTTTTCAATTTGCCTCTGTGGTCTGCCGTCTGCGTGCATTTCCAGAGAGAAGCCTATACCGCAGCTTGACGGGAAAGCGTTTCGCCTGCAAGATTAACCTCCAAGCATCCATTTTCCCCTCTCCGGGTAATCACTTGACAAATGCATCCACAAAACCTCCACACACATCTATTCCCACGTACAGGTGCATCAACAGTCTTGAATCACCATTAGGAGAAATATCCTTGACGGAAAGTCATGCTACCTTTTCATTTCCAGATGGCTCCGGTTGAGAGATGCGGGTTCCCCGAGAAGCCGCAAAGCAGGCGGAAATGTCCTGGGTGAGGATGAGGGTCAGAGCTGGCCTGAGCTCTGTTGCCGTCCTCAGCCCAGCATTCACCTTGGCCAGAGTCTGTGTGGGATTTGCCCAGGCCAGGAGATCGGAATGATGTCCATTCAAATGACATCAAGAAAGTGACGTGGACAATAGTGGACCCGGTGCCTGTCTTTGTGCTCATGACGTCAAAACACATTTGATTTTTGAGCCCAGAGCACTTTTATATCACAGAGGAAATGGACATGCGCTGGAATGGATGGGAGAATGGGACATTGTGTTTGTGTGTGGGTGTTCCCTTTTGTAAAAGGGTATGAACATACTGTTATATTTAGGAATGTCTTTTTGCCTCCCTTCCCCAAAGTAAGGAAATATCCTACTATGAAAATGATTAGGCAGAACTAGGCTTATGAGTTGCAACTTCTCCACCACTTAAAATTGGCATATTATTCAGTCTCACACGTGCATACACGTAACGTACCTAGATTTGTGACAGTAAGCTTTCAGAAATATTGTGTTAATAACTCTTCTGTACCCTTTGCCTAAATTATTGCATTTAATTATCTCAACAAGCCCAGGATGTAACAATTACTATCATCTTCCCTTTTTTTTTTTTTTGCAGATTAAGGAACTGAAGCTTAGTAATGCTTTGTTACTTGGCTCAGGATGCGGAATTAGTAAAAGTTGGGAATGTAATACAAACCAGATGATCTGGTTCAGATGGTTTGACTCTAAATTTACCTTCTCAGCCAGTTTTCTACACTTAATATTTTCTCATTGCATCCTCATGCAAATCGTTGAGATTTGCAGAATAAAAACTACCATCTCCGTGCGTGAAGAAAACTGAACCGCAGAGCATGCGGACGATGGGGATCTGTCTCCTTACTCCCGTCTCAGTGCTCAGTGATGTGGCCACGGGTGCCTCCTAGCGTGAGCTGGCATCCAGTTGCAGTCGTCAGCACAAGTAGATACGACGGTGATCAGTCTGCGGCAGTAGGCTCCGGAGCAGACACCCCCGACTCCCATTTCACGGGAATAGTCTCCATGGTCCTTTATGCAGTAGGCGTGGTCTAAAACAGACTTCACGAGCACATCCGAGTAAGCGTTCTTAAAGGGACCACAATAGAAATTAATGTTCCTGTGGCAAAGAGTGATGTTAATTGTTTTAATTCTCACCTGAGGATATGTTTGTTGATTGGAGAGAGGGTTGGGGAGGGGGGAGAGAGAGAGAGAGAGACATAGATGTGAGAGAGAGACATTGACTGATTGTCTCCCATATGTGCCCTGACCAGGGATTGAACCCAACCCTTTGGTGTGTGGACAATGCGCCAACCACCTGAGCCACCCAACCAGGGCTGAAGTTAATTTGTAAACAGTCTGGTGCACAGTATAACTTTTCAGAATCATAGTTTTGTATCGGAATTGCCTGAGAAGATTTTTGAAAATCTTCTGCCATCATCTTCATCTTGCCACCTCATAGATCTGAAAGGGACCACAGGGATCAAAGCTAGATTCTGATAAGCAGGCAGAGTTGCTACTCCCAGGCTTAGCACGTGGTAATTGCTAGGCCCCGACATACATGATTGTGTTTAACCCTTCCCCACTAGAAGGTCATTTGGGTGACAACAGGGGTTTTTAACTAGCTCTTCATTCTCTTTTTCCAGTGCCCAGGCAGTGATTGGAACTGAGTGCTCACACTCATTAATTTCACATCATATTGAGAATAAAACTTGACTTTATTTTTCTGATAATGTGTTGCTTCGTGGTGGGAGGGAACATTTCTTTTCAAAAAGAAAATTGGAGAAAACACACAACCAAACACAGCAAAACAAAAGAATTGGGGCATGTCCTTCTGCATGGTAGGGCTCCCCCTTCTCATCCGGCTCTGACCTCTGTCAGCTCTTTCAGTGGCTCTTGAATTCATTCTTGTACCTTTTTGCAACTAATTTTAGACTCAGAGAAAAGTTGCAAGAAGAGTACCTGTATACCCCTCACTCAGTCTACCCCCCATTGAATGTTTTATATACACTTAGTGCAAGGGCTAGAACAAGAGTGTTCTCACTGAAGTCCATCTTTGTCGTCATTCCCTGGTGTCAAGGTTTTATCACTTCTCATCTGGACTGAGGCCATAACTTCCTAACTGGTCTGATCGCTAATCGCCTACATCTTTGCCTCCAGTTGAGTCTGGGAGCACGAAGAGAGAGAGGCCCACCATGTAGGTCTGAGCTCCAAATGAAATGCCTTCCCCATCTTGGCCTTCAAATGCCCCCTATCTCTTATTCGCAGCTTGTGTCTCCAACCTTAGCTTTGATGGCTGACTTTTCCAGTCCTCTCTCCTCTTATGAAATTATTTTGGAACTTTTATCTCACTATGCTCCTCTCACCGGGAAAGTTTTTTGCTCCAGTTCTTGGCCACCCCACAGAGCATTCAAATAACCATACAATTGTCCTTTCACATGCTTACTTTCCCCAGTGAGTTGATGAGCTACTTGTGAAAGCGAGTCTCGAGTTTGTTTTTATGATGGGGTTCCCAGTGTCTGGTGGAGTGACATTCAGTGTGTTTTACTTCTAACGGTAGATTTTATAGAACCTGTGAATCATCCTTCTGAGTAGAAATTTAAGAGGTACAGACCTATTAACGGCTCAGAAAATATTATGTTACATATTTCAGTGTAGCATCCATAATTGAAAATGCGTCAAAGATTTTGACTGGCAAGATCTTGAAAAAACTCTTCCTTATTTCCGTAAACACAGAAGGGTGCGGCTCAGATCCACCACTTACTTCCTGCAGCAGAGAAACACTCTTGCCTTCATGGCTGGTAGTGTTCATATAGGTGGCTCAAGGCTGCTTGTCCTTAAGCCGAAGCGAGCTGCCTGACCCAGGGTCAAGGCTCCCTTCCCAGGGGGGTTCTAGGAACCTGACCTCATTTCCACAATGGCGTCCCAGCTCTAGAGTCCCCAGTGGAGATCACTGAAGCCTTTGTTGTGATGGCATCACAGCCCAAGTGCTCCTTCGGCCCAATATTATCCTCTCACTTCCCTACATACTGTTGGAAGAAGACCCCCCAATACAAATTCTGCAAGGAATCTCTAGCTGAGTCTGCTTTCCAGGAAACTCACCTGGGATGCTTCCCTGCCATTCCTCCTGACATCGTTAGACGATTTATTCATCCATCCACTCATTCCACTAGCAAATGTATATTTGATAATTATCACATGTCTGACAGTTACTGGGTCGGGAAGACGTTGATGCAGCCCTTGTAGAACACGATGCTTGCCATCACACCCGAATCTGATTTCTCCCCGCTTTCAGCAGTTCCCAGAATTACCCACAGTCTCTCAGAGTCTTTTGCCTTCACTTATACGTGACTTATTGCTTATAATTTCTTCCCTGCCTTTCTTCTGGTTAAACTGTACCTGCCTTGAGTGATTTAACTCAAATGCTATGTCTCTCAGAAGGCTGCTCCCGACCACGCTCCCTACGGGACAAAGTAAAGATCCCAATATGGTGCCATTGCATTCAGCTGAATTTCTCTCTGTGGCTCTCTGTCCCCCCACTTCCTTCCCACCACCGAACTGTAAACTTCTGGCCTCTAGATTTTGTCTTAGTGTATACACTTCATATCCAGCAAACCATATGTGCTTAGCTACTGAATGAGGAAATATAAAATAGATAATTAATCTGAAAAAAAGAAAAGATTTCACTTCTATTATCCATAAGGCCTCATTACCTAAACATATGGATGAATTGGTGGTTCCAATCTCATTTTATATTTTGAGCAGTGAAATAAGATGGATAAACTATCCCTCTGATATTTCTGGACAGGTTTTACCAGCAGCCATTTTTTTTATATATTCAGTTGCTCTTTTGCAAAACTTCAGTGCTACATGTTATATTGTATTATTAAGCTTACGTTTCGTATTTCTTTGGTATATTTCCTTCTCAATATTCTCCAGGCCTACATGGGTCTGATAGTAGCTTTAAAATGAAAACTACAAAGAAATCTTAAACAATACAGATTCTAAAAGGGCTATCTTTCTATAATACTTCGATCCAGCAGTACTCTTCCTTTTAAAAGACTTGAATAAGTTATGATGGAGTAGTTCTCTCCATATCTTTAAAAAGATTTCTTTTCTTCCTTATTCCTGCACATGGGTTTCTGTATGATATGCTTAGCAAATTTTAGCTCTTGGCAAAGAATCATGTGTTAATTATTATCTTTCTCACTCTCTCTCCTTTTTTTTTTTTACTTTTTTTTTTTTAGGTACGTCTGTCACAAATGTAACAGCCACCGATGCTGATGACCCAGTTTACGGAAACAGTGCCAAGCTGGTTTACAGTATCTTGGAAGGGCAGCCTTATTTTTCCATTGAGCCTGAAACAGGTTTGTGAGCTAAATTTTGAATTCTATTCACCATGTTATTGCTTCAGGGAAACATTTTTCTTGGGATTTGGATTATGAAATGTTACGGTTAAGTACTTTACTGCCTGTATCAATAATATTTGAATGTGTTATTTCTGTGCAGTGTGAGGCACTTGGCAAGCCCGACAATCATTTTGATACTGATTAAAACAAATTGCAGCCCCTTTGCACAATATCACCTATTTAAGAGATGGCCCGCCACCGTATTTTATCCTGGAGGGAAAAGGGGCCTGTACATCGGGCAGACTTAAATATCACATTTAAGAATAAATTTAGTTACTGTGCATTGATTGGCTGCGTGATGCTGAGCTTGTACATCTTTCTAAGTTTCAACCTGCACATCTGTAAAGTGGGCATGGAACCTACCTCATAGTGTTAGGGTCAAAGTCAGATAAAGCAATAAATTTCAGCCATACAGTTTATGACACATGGTAACAATTCAATAGATAGATATTTTATTTGCTATTATATACCTGTTTTCTAAAACAGATACATCTACCCACTAGAGTTTTTTATGAAGATATTATTATGTATTCTAATATAATATACTGTTATATTATAGATAATATATTATTATTATTATTACCAATATTAACCTAGCCAGTATTCTTGGTCTGCTGGTACAGATTTTAGAAGCCATAACTTTATAAAATAATAGATATTACAAATGATAAATCTTTTTATTGTTTAATTTTAATAATATACTTAGTGAAGCCATTCTCTTAGACTTTCTATAATCCATGGGTTATTTTGGTGGCACACTGAAAAACTATCGTAAATAACAATATCTTTTGTGTTTATTCTTCTTCTGTATTTGGTGGTCTAGTCTGCAAATTTCCAAGTAGAAAAATTTAATATACAGCCACATATACATGTAATATCATCTCTTTGATTCATGAGTTTTCAGCATTATTGAAATAAATTTTCATGTAGTACCATGAAGTCAATTATTAATTAAATTAAAAATTTAAAGCCTCTCTTTTATTAAACTCAAAGAGTAAAGTCTCTATACATTTAAAAGTGAGAAAAAATGCTTTTGTACATAAATAGGTCATGGCTTAAAATTGAATTGAGATTTGGAAACAAGAAAGAACTCTTCTAAAATCTCTTAATTAGCGACATAATTACGTGTTCTTCCTCAGTGAAGGAGGAGTCTGCCGTAAACCCCATCTCATCTGGGCTCCTCGGTGACCCTGGGGAAGTGGCGGAGCTCTGGGTTTTACAGAAAAAACCCAAAAGTCTGAATATGTCTCATTACTTGGCCGAAGTCACAGTACAGAATTGAGATCAGAACTGACACTCACAGCCAGGTCCTTACTTTCAAAACCACTGTAAGATGTATCTAAACTTCACTTTTTAAAAAAATTGTTGTTCAGTTACAGCTTTCCCCATATTACCCCCATGATTCTCCCATGCCCTGCCCATCCCTCCTCCCACATTCAATCCTCCCCCCCTCACCGCCCCACCCCCATGTTGTCTTTGTCCTTGGGTCCTTTAAACATGTTCCTTGACTTAACCCTTTCCCTTCTTTCCCCTGTTATCCCCCTCTCCCTTCCTTCTGGCCACTGTCAGTTTGTTGTTTATTTCCATGTTTCTGGTTTTATTTTGCTCCTTTGTTTGTTTTGTTGATTAGATTCCACTGGTAGGAGATCATATGGTATTTGTCTTTCACCGCCTGGCTTATTTCACTCAGCATAATGCTCTCCAGCTTCACTTTTCATGGTCAATAATTATGATGCAGGGGCTTCTGTAAAACAGAGACATGTTGACTATTTAAGTGGAGTTGAATTATTTTCTCCTTTGCTCCTCGACTATTTGTTCAGTGGGATCTTTTTTTTTGTCATTTCCAGTATAACACAGATATTAATCCACCCCATATCCATTCTGCTTCACTCTGTGCCAGACACTGAATTAAACACAAGGAGAAAAAGTCACAAAGGTTAATCTTATCATGCGAGTATCTCACAATCCATTTTGGAAGACAGATTTTTATTTTCAACATAAATAAGAAGTGTGGTGATGTCGTGTAAATAATTCATATCTTGAAAATAAAGTACTGGGTGATAGAGATAATACAAGACCTCCCCGCCCTCCACCACAAAGTTAGAGAGGACTTGCTACTTCTAAGTCTCATTGACTTAATGTGGTCATTTGCTTGATGACACATTGTCAGCATCACTTAATTAATATTTACACTGTACCCAGCATATGAGTGTCTGTCTCTACATTCCTTCATTTTAGTTTTATCATTCCCAGTGTGACAGATACAAAATTATTTGATTTACATTTTAGGAAGTAAATTCTGGTACTGTTGTGAAAATCATAGTGGGGAGAAATGATACTTGACCAATGCACACAGTAGTTGCTCAATGAATATTGGTTGAATGGCATTGAGTTTTTCCACTAAAACAGATACAACGCAGAAAGAAATAGAGACTAAATCAGATAACCAATAAAGAGTCATCCTGAGTCCTTCCACTGAAACATAAAGGCATGGCAGTGAAATAGAAGCATGGTGTTGATGCTGGTGCAGTTACACTTGAGTGTACTCCAGGGAGAGCAGAGTGTCGCTTGTTCCCATACAGTCTAAGAGGGACTCTATCTGGGAGGCCTTTTCAATCTTTAAAGAAAAAAATTGAGGTTGGTGTGACAGTGTGTGTAGGAGAACATACAAAAAGAGACATGCCAAAAATAGAATTTATTTATAAAACATTGTTTATTTATTCTTACATGTGTAAACTTCAGTCACCTTCAAAGTACTCTCCATTTGATGCAACACACCTACATGGACGTTTTTTTTCCACTGCTCAAAGCAGTTTTTGAACTTGTCGATTTTGATGCCTTTTAGTGCTCCTGCCATTCTTTCTGTTTCATGTCTTCCACATCAGCAAATTGTTTCCCATGGAGGAGTTTTTCATCCTGGCACACAACAAACATCTCTCGGGTGAATGGGAGGGTGGGGTAAAGGGGTCATGCTGTTTTTGGTCAAAAACAGGTGAACACTCAGGGCAGTGTGGGTAGGTGCATTTGCAAATTGCCCATTGTGAAGTGAGCAAAGGCTTTGAAAAGTCTTTAAAAAAATCACTGAAGCCAAATGCAGCCTCTCACAACAATGCCAGCTGGCACACTGATACAGATAGGTTCCTAGATCACTCACCTAGAAGAGGAATCCTATACTACAACAGTCCCACCCTACAGAAGATAATTCTGTTTTTGGGGGGGTTCTCCCTCTTAAGTGCTATGCAGAAGAAGGTTAAGAACACTTTTATAAAGGTTTGTGTTAGAAAAACATAGAGAAATGTACAAAGACCATTGAGCATTTGGCTTTTTCATTTTGTAAGCAAATGAAAAGTGACTAAAGGTGTGTGTCAGGTGTGTTTTCTGGGGAGTAGACTCTGATACAGAGTTAGGAGGAAAAGTGGTTCATTGGGATTTAATGTCCGAAAGATAAAAGTACTGTATTAGTCCATTCTGGCTGCTGTAACAAAATACCATAAACAGTTTGACTTAAAAAAGAACAGAAATTGATTTCTCATAGTTTTGGTGGCTGGAAGTATGAGATCAGGGTGTCAGTACGTTCAAGTTCCGGTGAGGAGGGCTCTCTCTGGTTTGCAGATGGCTGACCTTGTATCCTCATGGAAAGAGTGAGTTCACTCTCTGGCCTCTTATTATATTGGGCACTAATATTCTTCATAAGGGCTTCACCCTCATAATCTAATCATCTCTCAGAGCCCCCACCTCCAAATACCATCGTGCTGGGGTTTGCGTTTCAACATAGGGATTTGGGAGCGACACAAGCATTCAGTTCACAGCAAGAATGAAACAGGGTTAAGACGGGAAGCCTGTCAGACAGTGAATGCGTCTGATACCCGTGCAAGTTAAGAGGAGAGGAAGCAGGATTGTGCGGTACTGATTTAACTGCATCACCGTCCAGTCTCTGGGGTCCCTGGAGCAAAGATATTTTTAAGGAGTCCCATGTCACACAACAACATCCAGGCTTTAATCTAGCCTGCTGTGCTCAGTCATTGGCTTGGCCATGTCTGGGAAGAGGAGAGACTTGGCTTGAACCCCGAAACCAACCCTGAAGATGCTTCCGGTGTAAGGTGCCAACTAGCCACACTCTTAGGCAAGTTCTTCCTTGAAGAGAAACCAAGCAGGGGGCCTCTGTGGCCACCAGAACATGTGGAAAAATGAAAGCAAAAATAACTTTCACCCTATCAAGTCCACGAAGGTGTTAGAAAGAATAATGGGCAGGCTTAGTACATACTTGGTGAATTACTCAGTCAAAACCTGAGAGTGGCAATGTTAATAGGTACATTTAATGAAAATACTTGAAGGCTATGGATCGAAAACATTAAGAACGTCCACTAATTTTGACCTAGAAATTTAAATTCTAAAAAATAAAGAATTTCAGGGATGGGCATAGATTCATTGCATGAGACATCCGTGACTCTGACAAGAGTGCTTGAGGAGCTGGTCCTCCAGGTGGTGGGTCTGCCCGTGACGTCAAGAAGCGGCACAGCACAACTCAGTCCACAAGTGTTGGCTGAATACCAGTACACATTGCTACTGATGTGAGATCATCCCTCAGTTCCTTTCTTTCTTTTCTATTTTTTAAAGACCCAGGACAATGACATTTGTATTTGGGTAATAATTTTGAAAGGTGACTTCTCGTTAAGTTAAAAAATGTGTTTGACTTAATACTTTTAGTATTTGGTTTACAGTGAAATTGAGAGGAAGGTACAGAGATTTCCCATATATCTGTTGCCCCCAAATGTACACGATTTCCTTCATTACCAATATCACTCACCAGAAGGTACACTTTTTACCAAGAATCAACCCACATTGACATATAATAGTCACTCCAAATCCATTATTTGTCTTAGGGTTCATTCTTTTTTTTAATCCTCATCCAAGGATAAGTTTTTTGATTTTTAAAGAGAGAGAGACAGAGAGAAACATTGATTTGAGAGAGAAATATGGATCATTTACCTTTCACACATGTCTCAACTGGGGGATGAACCCGCAGCCTAGGTATGTGCCCTGACTGGGCATTGAGCCTGGAACCTTTTGGTGCATGAGACCATGCTCTAACTAACTGAACCACCCAGCCCGGGCTGAGGGTTCATTCTTAATGTTATACACTATGTTGGTTTAGACACATGAATAATGACATATGTTCATCGTTACAATATCCACAGTATTTTCGCTGCCCTAGAAATCTTCTGTTCTCTGCTTATTCATTCTTCCAGCCTCAACTCCCCCCACCTCCTGGCAACCACTAATCTTTTGTCTCTATATTTCGATTTTCCAGAGTGTCGTGTAGTTGGAATCGTAAACTATGCAGCCTTCTCAGATTGCTTTCATTCACTTGGCAATATGCATGTAAGGTTCCTCCTTGTTTTTTCATGGCTTGATATCTCATTTCTTTTAAGAGCTAACTAATATTCCACTGTCTGGATATATCACAGTTTATCCATTCACCCATAGTAGGACATCTTTGCTGTTTCCAAGTTTGGGAAATTATGATGAAGCTGCAATAAACATCTGCACACAGGGTTTTATGTGATCGTAAGTTTTCAACTCCTTTGGGTAAATGCCAAGGAGCATGATTCCTCACAGTTGTATAATAAGGCTATATTTGGTTCTATTTGCATTCGAACCAGTAACAAATAGGAGTTTCTGTTGCTCCACATCCTCACCTGCATTTGGTGTAGTCAGTGTTTCAGATTTTGGCCAGTCTGACAGGTACAGGGTGGCGTAGCATTGTTTTAATTTGCATTTCCCTGATGGCATACAACAGAGAGCACCTGTCTGTATTTGTGAAGATGTAAGGCCTGTGTTTAGGTCTATTTGCATGTGGATGTCCAGCATCAGTTGCTGAAGACTCTGTCTTTACTCCATTGCATTGTTTTTGCTTCTTTGACACAGATCTGTTGACTGTATTTATGGGGATTTATTTCTGGGCTCTCAATTCTGTTCGAATGGTCTATTTGTCTGTTCTTTCACCAATCCACCCTGTATTGATTACTGTAATTCTCCAGTAAGACTTAAAGACAGGAAGTGCCAGCATTCCAAATTTCTTCCTCTCCTTTAATATTATGTGGGCTATTCTGGATCCTCTATCTTTTCATATGAAATTTGGAATTAGTTTGTCATAGCCCATAAGATAATTTGCTGAGATTTTGATTTTGATTGCATTCAATCTAAAGATCAACTTGGGAAGAATTGACATCTTCACAACATTGAATCTTCCTACCCATGAACTTGGCATATCTCTATTTATTTAGTTATTCTTTGATTTCATTGATCAAAGATTTATAGTTTTCCTCATATAGCTTTTGTTCATGTTTTGTTACATGTATACCTAAGTATTTCACTTTGGGTGCTAATGTAAAAGTTATTGTTTTATAATTTTCAATCGATTGTCTTTATGTAGAAAAGCAATTGAACTTGTGTTCTGCAATCTTGCTGTGATTGCTGTTAGCTCCAGGAGGATATGTGTATATGTGTGTGTGTGTGTTTGTTAGTTCTGTGGGAATTTCTACATGGACAATCTTGTCACCTAAAAAAAACCACTTTTATGTCTTCATTCCCAAACTGCATACCCTTTCTTTTCTTGTCTTATTGAAGTAGTAAGGATCTGTAGTACAATGCTGAAAATGAGTCATGAGAGGGGACATCCTCTCTTGTAGCTGATCTTAGGGGGAAACTTTAAGTTTCTCACTTTTAAGTACAATGTTAGCTGAAGGTCTTTTGTAGATAGTCTCTCTCAAGTTGAGAAAGTTCCCTTTGACTAAGAGTTTTAAATCCCGAATGGGTGTTGGACTTTGTCAAACACCTTTTCTTCATGTATGGATATATCATGTGATTAAAAAAAAATCTGTGATATGATGTAGCACATCAATTAATTTTTGAATGTATGATGTCTAACTCTTCTTATATTTTTTTGGATTTCATTTGCTAATATTTTGTTGAGGATTTTTTACATCTATGTTCAAGAGATGAATTAGTCTGTAGATTTTTTTTTAATGTCATTGTCTGGTTTTGCTATTAGGGTAATGCTGACCTCATAGAATGAGTTAGGAGGTATTCCTTCTAAAAGAGAGAGGACAGAATTGGTATAACTTCTTCATTAGATGTTTGGTAGAATTTACCAGTGAACCCATCTGAGTCTGACCCCATTTCCTTTTTATAAGAGGACTCTGGCCTTACCAGTGAGCATTAGACCTTAGCTATAATAACCCATATTATGACAGTGATCATAATATATTTTGATAATATAATATATTATAATATATTTCGTGTTCATGTGTCACAGCCTATAAGGCTACAGCCTATGACATGAACACATTCAACTGTCATAAAGAAGGAAACTGTCCATCAACACTGTCATCAAGTCCTTGACACCAAAATACTTTCAATAAGGGCAAGAAACCAGAGGATAGGAGATAACAAATCTTTTATGTGTCTTGTTGTATCCTCACAGGAATGCTAACAACAGAATTCTGGACTTTGGAACAGATAAGTTCTCCTATCCTCTAGCTTGTTACATTCCAAATCTACAGAATTAATTTCTGTTGCCATAACACATTAATCTCTCTACCTCATGGAGAGCTTCTTCTCCTGTTTTAAGTACAAGCTTAAGACTGTATGAAATCTGCTATTTGTTTGATTAATTTTCTTCTTTGAGTGTATACCATATTTTTCGGACCATAAGACACACCTGGGTTTTAGAGGAGAATAGGAAAAAAAAATTTGAGAAAAATACTTAATAACATAAATAACATAATATTTCACCAATGTAAATGTAAATAGAACTCAACAGCAGCATTAACAACCATTATTCCTCCCAAATTTGAGTGGGGGGAGAAAGTGAATCTTACAGTCTGAAAAATACTATAATCATTGATTATCTTATATATTGACTTATTTATATTTTTAAGCCACTTCTTATGCTAGAATGCTTAGTGTATGAAACAAAGGGGGTTTGTCTGGTTTGGTTATTTTATTTCTTTATGCCTAGCAGAGTGTTTGGCAACTGGAAGTCCTTTAATATGTGTTTTAGATAAGAAAGTAGAACAACAAAAGAAAAGAAGCAAAGGAAGAATAGAAGAGGGGAGGAAGGGGAGAGTGAGTGAAACAAAGGAAGGGAAAAGCTCGCACCAACTGGTAGAGAAGATGTGTGGTGTACCCTGTAGGGAGTACCGCTGGGCTTCTGGTTTATGTTTCTACTGTCTGTTGTTCCTCTGGTGGAAAGAACGTCCTTTCAACCTCAGACGTGGTTCCTCTTTTTGTTGTTGAGATTTACTTGGGACTAAAATGTTTGCCATTTTCAAGTTTCAATACTATGTCTGACGTATCTAGCTACTGCAATGCTATTCTTGTACTTGCAAAAAGGAGCCTTGAAACTGTGATAAGCTGTTGCCCAGATTTAGTTCTAGATCACAGGTTGAGATAGAAAGGCTCAAGGGCCACTACACAAGGCAGGAATGGTTACTAATATGCCTTATTTCAGAGGTCCCTGTGATAGTAACAATAACTACAATAAACAAATGGAGCATATATTTGTGTTTCCACAGTTCTCTAGATTTGGCAGAACACTAAACCACACTGGAGGAAAGAATTACTCTCTCCATGTTGCAAATGAAAAAAACTGTGCTTCATAGAGAGTAAGGCAAAATGACTTCCATGTTTAAATCAAATTCCCTGGCAAATTATAACAACAACAAGAAGAATAAAAACAAAAATGTAAACAACAAAAACCTCATTTATTGGACATATTATGTTCTTGGCATTGTGCGAATGGGTTTGCATGAATTATCAATTTAATTTAATTTAGCTCTGACTGATGCGGCTCAGTGGGTTGGGCAACATCCTGCAAACTAAGAGGTCGCTGGTTTGATTCCCAGTCAGAGCACATGCCTGGGCTATCATTGGGGGTATGTGAGAAGCAACAATCAATGTTTCTCTCACACATCAATGTTTCTCTCCTTCTCTTTTTCTCCTTCCCTTCCCCTCTCTCTAAAAAATAAATCAAATCTTTAGAAAAATTTAATTTATTCCTCACAATATTTTAAGATAGATAGTAATGTCATCTCAGTTTTTTAGATAAGAGTACAGAGGACCAGAATTGACAAATTTCTTGCACAAGATGTTTAATTCAAAGTGAGTCTGTGTGATTTCCAACTCTCATTTTTCAATAGTCTTCTATAGCCCAACCTGACTGCAAAGCAGTGTAGCTCCTGCCTGGGGCTGCCACTGCTTCATTCAGGGACCTATAGTACTTGGAACCAGGCCCAGGTCTCTGTTATACATAGACCTAGGAGGCATTAGGTGACAGAAAAGATGTAAGACAATAGTAATTGTAAAATAAATTGTCATTTTTTGTGAATAGCTTCAAAAGGCTCCAAATAGCTTATTTGTATTCTGTAAATGTTTTTTTTTTCTCTTTAACAGCCCCAATACCGTATGTTTGCTTGTAACATTTTAGGCACAGACAGGGAGAGAAGTGGCGTTTATTTTAAAAGCACTAATTTGAAGACAGTAGTGAGAAAACAGTTGCAGTCCAGTGTAAGTGATTGAAGATGGAACGTGTAAATGAAATGCAAGACAAGTGAATAATAAATGCTTAATTATCTAGAAAAACCACAGTAAAGTTGCAGGACAGTCTAAACTTTGCTCCAGGCAAGCACGAGTATGAAAAATGACTTGCTTAAAAATAAACTAACTTAATTCATTGACCTTTATTTTGAAGCTCAGACCATCTTTCTTCATTGAATACAAGTAACATGTGTCTCAGTGGAACCTGAGAAAATAAGCTTCAGAAAAAATACTCCTTGGTAAAGAAAATCCATGCAATGAATGCTTTCCTTTTAGAAAAATTAAGATAATACATGGAGGCTTCATGGAATGCCTTCACGGAATTGAGTCAATTTTATGCCTTCTGAGTCAGAGTGATAAATTACAAACACACAGGGACTTTTTTAAATCAGAATTGCATAGATTATCATTTCCACTGCCAAGGGGACTGACTGGCTAAAGAATTTTTTCAGTGCAGACTTTGAAAAGAAATATTCAGATAACTCAGGCAGACCAACAATGCTAAGAGAGGCATTGATAAGTGAGAATGTCTTTGTAACCTACATGAATCTACATTTGGTAAACATTTACACTCTGTAAGTCGTGTTCTCAGTGTTGAGGGTGCAATGTTGTGTGTGATAAATCCTAAAAAGAAATCTATGTGGACAGTCAAACTTGCGTGACAACATAGAACACTCAGAATTCATAGCATAGGGGTGGAGAGGAGTGCCAGCTGAGCAAACTTGTATGAAAAGAATACAGCAAGAAAGCCTTTTTAAAGATGGTCATGCTGAGCCTGGGCTGGCATGGCTCAGTTGGTTGGACTGTTGTCCGGTAGACTGAAGGGTTGCAGGTTCAATTCCCAGTCAGGGCACATGCCCGAGTTATGGGTTCAGTACCAGGTCAGGACGCATGTGAGAAGGTGGCTGATCAATGTTTCTCTCTCACATCGATGCTTCTCTCTATCCTTCTTCCTTCCCCTTCCTCTCTCTCGAAAAGCAATGAAAAAATGTCTTTGGGTGAGGGAAAAAAAGGTCACACCAAAGGCTGTGTTCTGGAATACTGGTGGCACTTTTGACAAGTGACAGGTGTAGAATAGGAGAAACTTAATGCATTTCAGCCAGAACAAATCAAGGGATATGTGGTCAGAGGAAAAGTAAATATTGGGGTGACATTGGAAAAATAGTTTTCACTTCCTGGATGATATCAGAACTTTTTACTCTAAGGTATTTTTTTTCTGTGTAAAATAAATGTAGGCTAGAATTTAGAAATCCAAATTCTTTTATTAATTTTCCATATGACTTTGGATGAGTGCTTTCATCTCCTGGAACTAAGTCTGCAATTTTTAATGACGCTGATAATAACCCTGACCCCTGTGGCTCAGCTGGTTTGGTGTCATCCTCCAAACTGAAAGGTCACCAGTTCCATTCCCTGTCAGGGCACATGCCTGGGTTGTAGGTTCGGTCCCCAGTTAAGGCATGTATGAGAGGCAGTCAATCAATGTTTGTCTCTTGCGTTGATGTTTCCTCCCTTTCTCTCTCCCATCTCCTCTCTCTAAAAATAAATAAATAAAATCATTTAAAAAATAAAACAAACAATAAAACCACTGATAATAAAACTGTTTCCAATCATTCATGATACTGAAAAAAGTACTGCATACTTTGAATTTGGTCTTCAAAATTTAAGAATAACTTTAATATTATTTTTTCTATTTTTATTGTATTTAAGGAAACAAAATGTGATGTCCTTGATAGGACATTTCTACTTAGGAAAACCCCAAGCTGTTTATTAATAGTAAATCAAAAAATATTTCAGTGATATTAATTCCAAGACACCAGTTTATAATAAAGCTTTTGGATTTGTAGTTGAAAGTTTGACTAAAAGGCAGGAGTGACATGGAGAGGAAGGGACCTGGTTGACCAGTTGTCTGGAATAGTTACGCTACAGGAGATAAGGACTCTTTCTAAGAGCTGGTCAAAGCTGAGGTATCTCTACCCATCACGTGACTGACTCACTTATACAACTCACAGAACAGCTTAGATCGGCCCTCCCATAAAGTAGTGACCAGGGGTGGGAAAGGAGGAAAGATGGCTTTTCTGTAACACGTGGAGTCTCTTCCATGACTCCTGGGAGAAGAACAGGCGTTCTCTCTAGAAAAGCCAGGCAGGAAGTGAATAGACAGGAGGATTTGGGAGGGAGCCAGACAACTTCTTACTGTGGGGATGTCCTCCTAAAGCACTCTATGTCTAGTATCTGTCTTCTTTACATGGTATAGGGTGTATATTTCTGTAATTTGTATGGAAATAACGTAGGCAGAGAGACCACACACACACACACACACACACACACACACAGAACAACCAAGGGGCAGAGGGAATATTAGTGTATCAGTATGTAAGTCTATGTTTTTTGTTTTTTGTTAGATCAAAAGAGAATATAGAGAAAGATCGTTCCCTATCTCATGTTCCTTCCATTCTAGGTAGAAGAAACACCAGTGGATCCTAAGTGAAAAATCATAGGCGGTAACAATTACATGCCTGTGTCTTGGCGTTCTTATTTAATCCCATGCTGTGCGAAGTAGCTGTTTTGAAATATCTTATTAAAGATGAGGAGCATGAGGATCCTTGATGTTTAATGATATGGTCAAAGTCTGACAAAGTTCAGTACATAGAGCTCACAATAAATATTTGTTGAGCAAATGAAGGGGTGAATGAATTAATGAGTGAGTAACAAGAATCTAAAGTTTCTAATTCCACATGGAACTATATTTAAACCTCCCTGTGCCATTGTGTCCAAACTAGATGATGTTGATGATGACGATTGCAAAACTTAACTTTGAATATCTAATAGATCAATATTCTAATTGGTTGAATATATATACATAGTATCCCCCACAAGTGTTGTCCCTCCCCAGTTTTGCTGATGATTGGATCCTCATATCCCAGTGAGACAACAGCTGGCTGCTCGCACACACTGACTTAACAGCCACTTATTTCCCTGCTTGGAGTCTCTTGTGGGAGGTAAGGTAGGGTGAGTGAGTGTTGTGTTCACATTAATTGTTTTGTGATTACTGAAAATAATCTCCTCACCCCACACACATAAAATCATTAAGTATGCTTGGGTAAGCTGAATGTAGTTCGACTGTCGTCTTACTTACACCTTTGAACAAATCATTTTTACACGCGGAGGGAGCCTGCAGTGCTGACCATAGCTGGGGCCGAAGGGATGCATTCTTAGAGAAACCGAGGCCTTTGGAAGTGTGTGATGAATTAAAAAACCATGAACCACACAGACTCCTGAACATATAACACCTGCTGTTGCACTGGGTTGCCTTGGGATGGGTTTGCGTGGAAGGAAAAGCAAATACTTACTCCCCAGTGACACCCGTCCAACCTGAGTGGACCAGCGCAGTCAGGAACTTTTCCCCAGTTACTGTGCATCATGTCCAGGCAGGATTTGCTTGCAGTTTCTGTTTCTATGCTGATACTTCTCTCTTTTGATATATAACTTTGAGTTTCATTTGTACTCCTTCAAAATGACTGGGTGACGAAGGACAAAGATGTGTTTTCATTGATTTTGTAGAGAAGGGTGGTTTACCTAAGAATATCAAAGACTTACCAATAAATAAGAGGAGTAAATTTTTGACAATTTTTTATATACTCAAAAATTATACATATACACACTCACACACACACAAACTTTTGGTGTTTTTATTTAAGGACAGAAGGTCTCATTTGTATAGTCCCACCACCTCCCTCATCCTTATGGCCTTACTCCACCTTCCCAGCACTTGAGGCTATATAGAGGCTATATAGAACGTAACACTGGTGCTCAGTAATTGTTTTTAGATTTTGCGGTAAATGTGACTTTAGATATATTCTCCAAAAAGGATTATCTAACTTTTAAAGGTTCTACATTGGAAAACAGAGTTAATATCATCATGTCATTCGTGATTGTGTACATATAATTATGGACGCTCAGAGGAGGGGGTTACTTAATGCAGGGCACCACTGCCCTTTAACCAGAGGTAGGTCCCATGCACAGATTCCCAACCCACTGAGAGGCTGGTAGGAGGAATATACAAACACCCCATCTGTTTCTTTAAAAGTCAGATTCCACAGACATCTCTGTAAAATAATTTCTTCTAGCTAAAACCTAAAATATTATCATGTCTCTTCTTAAAAAGTGCAATTTTTTTAAAAGGAGTTTCAACTCTAAGTGCAGGGATGTTATCTAGTTCTCACCCCACACCTCAATGCCTAGCACTGTGCTGTCTTCTGATATTCCAGAACCACATTATAAATGAACAAATAAATACAATTAACTCAGAGATGAACATGGTAAAAGTATGAGCTTCTCTAAAAGTAGCTAGATGCTATCAACTTCAGATCCCAAGAAATTTTGGATTTGAAAAATGGATGCTTTTAAGATGCTTAGAATACACCTTTGAGTTCTCTTCTCTTATTCAGCATGCATCAACACTTGATCATCTAATTCTTTGGGAATAGTAGCCATGGCATTGCTGAAAACAGACCCAGGAACACAGGATGCTACATAAGAACATCCCACAACACAAATGCATCTTCTTCAGATCAGTTTGTCCTTCCAGAAGCAGTGACTTCTCACTTACCACATTGGTACTTAACTCTAGATACTGTGAGTGCATTCTGTTCAGAAAATCAAGGGAAGAAAGGTGACCCTTCACTGATTATCTACTGTGTGCCCTTTCTTATAATTTTTTTGTGACCATGCCAGTAGGTGCTATGATCATCACTTTACAAAAGGGAAATTAAAGTTCCTCACAAATTAATTAAATTAAATTAAAGCTACTCAGGTAGTAAAAGTCAGTGTGGTGTCTTGACCAGATTTGTCTGATTTCAAGCTCTCCTGCATCGGGCTTTCTATCTCCTGATAGAAAGGCGTAGGGAGAGAAAACAGAAATGGTGAGAAGTCAGTGAGTCCAGAAAAAGAAGTAAAAGAAGAGGGAGTCTCTAAACATGTCAGTGTCCTCCTTTGGATTCATGTTTATTTTCAGCTCAGTAAATAGATATTTACTGATCACTCCCACGCTCAGGAATAGAGTGATGCATGGGGTAGGCATGCCCTGACTTCATGGAGCTTCCAGAATAAGTAGAGCAATGTCACTGTAAATAATTTTATTATAAATGCATCTGCTTACTCTTTTCAAAGTCCCTTGAAGAAAATACATAAGGGAATGAAATACTGATTTGTTATTGTTGTTGTTATTTGAAGGATTGTGTCAAATTTTTTAAAGGAAAGGGCTAAAATAACAGAATGTTCTTGAATAATAATTGCTTTAGATGAATGCAAATACAGGTGAGTCAGGAATATTGGATAAGAGGTCCAAAATACAGCTACTTAAAGAGAATCATTTGTCGCTAGAGAATCAGTTCTTCACTTTTTAAAAACCTGAAAGACTTCCCACTTGGGGTAAAACCCTGATTCTTAAGAAATTTGAGTATAAGAACTGATCAGTATTCCCTTACAGTTAGAAAATTTTGTGGTTATAATATGAAAATAAATGGATATTTCTACCCATACAGGTTTAACAAATATTTATAGAGTAAGTGGATTTTTCGGACTCTTATGTGCCTGGTACAATGCTTGAAACATGTGAAATGGACATAAGGTTGCAGTTCTCATAGGCAGGGACTTAGGAGCATGCGGCTATATAAATAACACATTTTAAAAATGATTTAAGAATCACTTTACAATTTGTGATTATTTCCCATAAGGTGTAATTTCCCATTCAGAATCTTAAATGTGATTATTTTATTACAAGCTAGGCTTTTTTATATGACCACGAGGAGCAGAAATGTGGAATTCAGTAAATTAATGATTTTAGTGTGCACAAGGTTAACAGGATAGAACTGGTTGGTAAATGTAAGCATAGCCTTATGTAGATATATCTGGAGAGTTTCCTTAAAAGTAGTTGCCATGAGTGGTAAAATTTTATTGCATGTGATAGACTACTATTGAAACTTTCCTTTCTATCCCATTAACTTTAGTAATGTTGCTGTGGTATTTGTTATCAATCTTAAAAGCTACCTTTGCACCCTGACATCTGTGGATCTCTGTAAGCCAGGAATTGAGATCGCCTAATTGTGCTATTTCATAACAAATACGTTCAAAAGCGATAAATGAAAATAATAATGACTATATTTACATGATGAAACAAAATGCAAATTTGAAGCCCAGGCTCTCATTCTCAGCAGAGTATAAAGTAGCAACACCAGACAAAAGTAGTAGTTATAGAAAACAGTACTGTGTGCCAGGCATGGGACAATAAAGCTAAACCATTTAGTAATTTGGAAGAGCTGAGAACCAACCTCATTGGTCCTCACTTCCTCCTTTTCGAATCCGGGTCAGGTAAACATGTAGTCCCATCTAGTTCTTAATAGGATTAACTTTGCTCCGTCTGTGACTTCAGTCAATCACTTTCCTTTAGATGACTTGATATCAAAGCAGCACCCTTATCAATCATGTTCTATGAACTTCACAAGGTCGTACAATTGTCCTTACTTATCTGTGGGAAATAGGTTCTAAAATCCCCAGTGGTTGCCTAAAACTACAGAAAGCCCCACACCCTATATATATACATACCATGTATTTTTTCCTGCCCATACATACCTATAGAAAAGTTTAACTTATAAGTTAGACACAGTAAGATATGAACATCAATAACTAATAATGAAATAGAATAGTGTAACAATATACTTTAGTAAAAATTATGTAAATGGATTTGAGGCCCTTAAAAAGGAAAACAAGGGTTTCTTAAACACAATCACTGTGATACCACGGCAGCCGATCTAATAAGCAAATGGCTAATAAGCAACTAACGGGCAGGGAGCACCTCCATTAACGGTACACTGGACAAAGGCTTCATTCCACGTCCCACGTGGAGTGAAGCGGGATGGACTGCACTCTGGTGCAGAGTTGAAAACTTACAATTGTTTGTTCCTAAAATTTTTCATTTCCTATTTTGGACCATTGGTGACTATAAATAACTGAAAATGCAGAAAGGGAAACCGTGGATAAGGGGAGATTACTGCATTTTCAAAACCTTTCTCTTATGTGGTAACTGAACAAGATTGTTAATCATCAGGCAGTGAGACAATGTTTGTAAGGGTGGTGCCTGCTGAGGTTTTTATCTTACTCTGTGTTTACATATCAGTAGCTATTCTACAACAGTTAAGAGGAAATACCCCCTGCACCATGTTCTATTTCCTATTCATCAGGTATATGAAATTGCAGTAATAAAATATTAGAATTGTCATAATGGAATCTGTTCTAAAATGGCATCACTTTCTATCACATTTGAAAATAGACGTGCAGAAAAACAGGTTTAAAAACAGCATTTGTCTTATTTACATTTCATATGAACTCTAAAGTAATGTGCCTCCTACACACTGGCACGCAGTTATTGAAGACTGTCATCAAAAGTAACTGAAAACTGTGCTGAAAGCAAGCAAAAAGACAAACAGAAGTGCTGCGTCGAGTATAAACATTTATTTATAACAAAGCTAAGCCTGTGAATGGTCACCGTGTTTCCAAGAGAAGGTTCCAGCAGGGTGACAGTGTGCTTTACAGTTTCAGTGGAGATAGCGTGGCACGGCCCCCAAGGCCTGAAGGTGGCTGTGGATACAGGTTCAACTCTTCTCTCATACAAAGTTCTCTGCAGGGGTGTCCAACCTTTTGGCATCTCCGGGCCACACTGGAAGAAGAGTTATCTTGGGCCATGCATTAAATACACAAGCACCAATGAAAACAAAAAATCTCATAATGTTTTAAGTACATTTATATTTTGTGTTGGGCTGCATTTCTAGCCATCCTGGGCCGTATGCGGCTCACGGGCCACAGGCTGGACACCCCTACTAGAGTAAGCCCATCACTAACATATTTCAAATTCCCCAGGGTCTATTCTTATTCTAAGGTTGGATGATCATAGCTACTTCCAGTGCTCTTTAAAGTTCAGATTTTGATAACGTGTTTAGTGCACTTTGTCCATAATTTCCACTTGAATACTTGAGTTCCTCACCTCACAAAGTCAGGATTTTCATTGAAAGGCATGAACCCAAATGTCACCCCCTCGAATCTTGCATTTCTCATTACTGAGTCACACCAACTGAAATTCTTGGTAACATAGATCATTGGCTTCGGCATGAATTTAGGTGGAAAATGGAGGTTTGTTCTCATTTAATGCACACACACAAAATATCCCACCCTTATTATCTTGGTGGAGCAGCCGCTGACTGCAGACCAGAAGGCCCAGCTGGATGCTCAGCCCCCCGAGAGGGTGAATGGGAAATGGCATTCTCAGGGCCAGCTCCCACCCCACCCCCATTAGATCCTGGCTTCTGAATTTTTGCTGCACCAAATCCTGGCTGTCGCATTGACAACTGTCTTTCTCCGTGCTGACTGCCAACACCTGTGGCTGAGTCAATCTGTCTCATTTTTCCATGCAACCATTTCAATATGTGTCAAGGTGCTGAAATTTTACATGTGCAAATATTTACGTGAGAGTGAGAAGAGGCACAACAGTAGTCTGATCCTGAGGTATTCAGCATGTTTTGCAGGCGTAAGGTAATTACAGCACAAGTCCCCCCGGTAGGCAGAGCAGAGCTGCTCTGGGTCTTGAGCCTTCCGCAGCCAGAATGTTCCCTGTACAGGTGGACAAGTGGGGCAAGTCGGCTGTACTCACACCTCCACCTACCTTCAGGAGAGGTGTGCAGGTAGTCCTTCCCTTGTATGTGTTTACTTTTGTATCAGATCCCTCACAAGCTCCTATGAGAAAAAAAAAAGATACTCATTCATGCGCTGAGTCACTGAAAAATATTAAAATGTACTGAGAACCTACTGTGCATCGGGAACTGTTCTAGGGACAGGGTAAACATTAGTGAACAAGCAAAATCAATGGTTTATTGTCTGTGAGCTGCTGCCACGGATGCGGATGGGCAGAGACTTTGACAGCTGGGAAAGGAAGAAGAGGGTGCCAGCGAGGGTGGCTCTTACCTTTGTAAAGGCTGGTCAGCGAAGCCTCACTGATAATTTGACATTTGAGTAGAGATATCACAGTGCTGTCCCACCATCTGCGGTGCTCCTGGGATCCAGTAGGTGTTGAGATTCTAAGTATGGGGCTGTCCTGTTACAACATGGAATCATGGGAACCACTTCTATCTAGTCTTTCGGTGTTCATTGTACCAAAGTGTTCCAGAGACTAGACGAGGGATAAGTCATATATTTGGGGAGTGAAAACAGACCGGAGCAGGACCACTTTTATAGAAATGAAGAAGCTTATAGCCTTAGAGAATAACTTTGACAGAGAGGGGCAGGCCAGTTAGATGCGGACGTAAGGACAAAAGCACGTACAGAAAACAAATTTGGTGGGGGAAGTGTCATGATTGAGTGATCCACACTGAGAGCGGGGTTCAGGAGAGGGCGTGATGGGTTTTCATTGCTCGCGCCTGCCTCACCTTTGGGTTGTGAACTGTCCCGCCCCAGAGACCTGCATCTCGTTTGCCTTTATA
Organism: Tonatia bakeri; assembly: GCA_004024845.1. Classification (NCBI taxonomy): domain Eukaryota; kingdom Metazoa; phylum Chordata; class Mammalia; order Chiroptera; family Phyllostomidae; genus Tonatia; species Tonatia bakeri. The sequence continues at coordinate 130,083 of PVIA01000977.1, forward strand.
TATCCAATGGTCAGTACAGTGCCTGTGTCATTAGCAGTGCTCTCTCAGTGGTCATTGATTTAAACGGCATTCTGCACATTTTTGTAAAAATGAGAAATTAAAGATAGCGGGAGTTGGAGGCACGGATTCTTTTCTCCTGTCCTGCTGTGATAAGAAATTAGAGTTGAATTTAAAATATTTTGACAAATTTAGCCTACCTCTGAGAGACCACTAAGGAAGAAAGGTGGATTTTATTTATTGTTTTCTGATTTTCGCACATAAGGATTCTTTGACTATTCAGTTAACTTACAGCAAAAATGAACCCCTGGCATTTCTTCACGAAAACAGGTCATTTGCGGACATGAAAATAGTGAGGGTTACGAAATTTTATTTGCCCCTAAATATATAAAACAACAACAACAACAACAATTTCATATTTGGGGAATACAAAATGGTCAGGCAAGTAGCTATTGAAATAATGGCTGATAGGTTCAGAATGAATCCACAGCATCCTCTTACAGCTGGACCCCTTGGGTACTCTTCCTTGGTAACAATTTCTGGGGGGAAAAAAGAAAGAAAGTTAAACATCTTAGTAATCTTCAATACAGCATGCCTTATCTATTACATAGTATATTTTGATTTGTTCTACAACTTTTCAGCAAATGTATGTTTTCCATAAGGTTGGATGAGAAAACACACTGTTGCTTCCATATGTGGTTACCTAGAGAAATGTTGAAATTCGAGTTTGAAATTCTGAATTCCAACAGCGATACTAGTACTGTGACCCCAAAGAAGTCACTTATGAAAGAGTAGGAAAAATATGTCTTCTAGGCCATCTCATACACATTTTCCTAATTTAACACTTGGCTCATCTGAGAATAAAAGGTTTATGTTCTTCGTTTAATACAGTGAAATCATGATGAGAGCAGACAGGTGACTTTTTCGAAGTTCCCCAAAACCTAAATGTCAAATTTGAAAGTCAATTTATTCTTTTGTCCTAGTCCCAAATGTTTTCTCTGATTCACATAATCTCCCTTAAATATGTTGTGCTCACATGCACATGCGGAGGTTACTTCTTCTAAAATGGCATGTGCAGGGAGTGACTGCAACTTTCTCAGATCCCACAGCTCACATCCTTTGCACTATGACAAGGTCAAAAACAGACAAACACACAAACCTCTGGTTCTATCATTGCCATGAGCAACTGAGAGTTTGAAGGAATCAGTCTTTCAACTGTTGTGGGTATCTCTGCTGCAGAGAATCTTATGCAGTCCCTCCAACCACAGCTAATAGTGCTTAGCAGATAAGAGGCAATTAGTGAGTGTCCAGTAAATTGAACTGGAGGAAGCAGACACATAGAGAAAGTAGAACTTCAACATCCATTTATTCATATGTGGAATCCACACACCAAATAGACATTCCCAAGTGTGTATCTTCACTTGCGTCTGTTGGAACGAAGGCATTAAAAAGAAGTATACCACAGAGTAAAAGGAGGAGAGAATGGAGCATGAGAAGAAGTTGATAAGAATCAGGAAAAAAAAAATAGAAGGGAGGGGTTGTATAATTGTTAAAAATCCAGAGCAGGAAAAGAAAGATATCCTTATTTGTTACCGTTTTAAATTTTAATACGGAGAATGAAATCGCAAGCTATTTGATGTGTTTGAAGAAACTGAGCTCTGATATATTTTGACAACTGTCACGAAGGGAATAATAAATCTATAAAAGTCTGCTCTTCCTTAACCCTCTGTATGTTAACTCCTTGTTAACTAGAACAACTACCTCACGTTCCCTTCCCTTCCAATGATTTTGCCTCCGGCTTGCCTCCCAGGAAGGTCAGCAGGCCTCTTGTTTACACAAGTGTAATTACCTCTTTCCCGGAGGGACACAGACATCCAGTCCCCTCGGCCTGCCTCTGTGTTATGGGGCATAAGCATGTCTGGATTTCAGTGTTCGCAATGGCCTGTGCTAACCATAGTGAAACTCGGCCAGTGGATACCAGAACCATTTATAATGAACAGCCCTCGCTGCTGACATATTTTTATTTCTATATTTATTTATATGCTCATTTTTATTTTATTTTTTTTCTGCAAAGTAAGTAAGAATCACTCCCTCGGGTTTACAAATGAAAAAATTGGAACCCAGAACTTTGCCAATGGGGTGTGAGCCTCACTGCCCTATTTTGAGTAGATCTTAAATCCTTAGAATGTAAGGATTGTCATGTTAACCTCCTTATCTGTCTCCACCCCCACCGCTGTATCCTTAGCTCCTGACACCATGTTTGATACATAGTAGGTCCTCAACAAACATTTGTGGAGTGACAGATTTATTCCTTTTCAGTTACTCTGTGACATTGCTTCTTATTCTGTATAAAACAGAGCCCAGGGCATTTCGTGCCACCTGCCCTCTTTGGTCCACAAAGGGGAGCATTGATTGTGTGGGTACAAATAACTTAGGATGGGAAAGTTGTTTTTGTTTTTTAAATAAAAAGGAATAAGAAAAGCTAAAACCTGTGATGATATGAAAGAATGGAAAAGAGGGGCAACTCTCGTACCAGGGAACAGCAGCTGATGGTATTTCTTGCATAGACCCTGATATGATTAAGAGGCAATCACACAGCAGCTTTGTTTGAGAAGTGGCATGAGGAAAGGAGGAAGAGGATTCTATTTTAAGAGATAATGTGCAGGAAAGGAGAAAACTCACTCTGCTGGGAAGAAAGACAGCCTGCGGTCCCAAAGTAGAATATATGGTGATTTCAAAAGCAGAACTTGAATCAGGCAGCAAAGAGGTCAAGGAGGGTACTGGATTGAAAGGCACAGAAGGAGTGACAAGGAGGTTATCTAGGGATAGTGGCAAGATCCGTGCCCCTTGAATTATTGTGGATGAATCAAGTTGTCAGAATTGTAAGTGCTTCTCTTATGTAACTTTCAGTACTTGAACGTTTTTCACTTTTGTGTATCTTAATGTTTTATAAACATCTATGGCTGATAAGGACAAAATGCAGTATAACCTTGGTAGTGGCAGGAAACCAGAACATGGTTAAACCCAGTCTGGTTGCTGATACTGACTTGGAAGGGAATGGGGGCCAGTTCTCAGAACATGTTTGATACTTGTTGTGGCAGCTAATTAAAGGAAGACCCACCCTTTCTTGGCCAAAGCCCTTGCTGAAGTAGGCATGCCCTCTGACCTGTGTTAAAGCTGTTGGAAGGAAAGAGTTGTCCCTCATCTCTGAGCCCTCGACTGTGATTTTATGAACGGGAACCTTACCCAGCCACACCTACAAATTATTCAGTGATCATTTGTTGCTGACTATGCAATGACCCATGGGGCAAAGGCATGATTTGTTAGCCAGAAATTTCTCTGAGAATTGGAGGTTAAGGATTTAGTTAATTGAGAAAATCTTATTGGCAAAGACAGTCTCTTTGCCAGGATCGCACTCTCTACATTTTATAGATATTTTAAATCAAGGTGAGTGGGTCAGTTGGAATTTCTTGAGCAATGCACTGAGTTGGTTTGTCTGTCTGGGTTAGAGATTACTCAAAGAGGAACAGCAATGGCTGCCATTGGAAGCTAACAGGCAAGCCTCCCAAGCAGAGTACTGTGAAGTCAGCAGTCCGTGATCATCTAGGACCTCCAATGTGTAGGAGAGACTGACTGGTGAAATGGGAAGTGCTAATAAGAGCATTAGGTCTATTACTACCTCAACCACAGTGAAGCTCTCAATATAAATCATGTAACTGGAATCACAAAAGTTCCTATTTCTGTATCATTTAGTGGGAACCGTAATTGTTACCTATCTTGATGGTTGTGACATGTAAAGATGAGGTGAGAGCGGTAATAATTATAATTTGATGCAGGTGAATGTCTACGTTGCACCAGCCACTACACTGAGCCCCTTACATGCATGCAGACTCTGTACCTGTCTAGAGCCTGGCACAAAGAAAGTTTTCTAAGAGTATTTGTGCTTTTATTGTGGTTGATCTTCACAATCACCCAGCAATAACATGGTATCAGTGGTAGTTATAGTCTTAGTAATAGTCATCAGCTGATTGGCTGAGTAGCAACATACTATGCATTATTAATAAATGTTAATAAATACCATAAATAATATGCATTATCTTTCTTAATCATTATTTTAAAAACAAAAGGCAAGAACTATTTTGAGGTAAACACTATCTCTATGTAGCAGAAGAGAAAAGAAACCCATGTCTCAAAGACATTAAAGAATCGGCCCAGGTTAATGATAATGCTTGAAAGTGGAAGGGCCAGAAATGAAACCCATTGTGTGATAGCAAGTCCCAGGCTCCCAAAACACCATGTTCTGCTTGTCTATGCTGGCAGGCTGCGATCAACAGGACATGATGTGTCTGACCAAGATCTAGGGCCAGAAAGTTCCAGTGGGTCAAGAGAGGAATCAGGGCCACTCCAGCATTTCGGGATAACATCACTTCACTTAAAATTTGAGTCTCTATTATGGTCTGTGGACAATGTTACATGCTTTTTCATGTAACGAGAGGTAGATGTTAAAACCTCTGTTAAACAGATGGGGAGATGGAGATTCTAAGAGTTGGAAAGAGTTGCTTAACTTCATTTAGACTCAGGTCTCAATACCGGCTTTCTTCATGGGCGGCGGCAAAGCTTGCGTGTCATCTTCTCTACACCCCTGCCATTCTCCTTTACCTAAGTTCTGAATCGCTGGGAGAAAGCATCCAATTTTTAGCGACTTTCTCTTTGCTTCTTTAAACCACCCACATTTATTATAAGTGTAATTAGTTATTGGAATTATGGCTTAAGGAGAGAATGGAGCCATCATGTGCTTCACAGAAATAATTCCACTTGATTGAGGATCATCAGTTCTGAATAGGAATAATTGCAAGTATTCCAATGTAACGAGAAATTGGTAGTTTGAGTAGCATCAGTTATTGTCTAGTCGTGTGTTGATGCTGGAAATGGGGGCCTGTGCAGAATTGCTTAATAAGGGACTCCAGGAGCTACAGAAGAGACAGCCTATGCACTGAAGTCATTATGCGGGGTATGTGTAAAGCCCTGGAGACAAAGCATCATTGTTAATTCACTTACAACTATTTCCTATGTCTTTCCCTATGGATATGGATATAGACATGCATGTGATCCACACAGTGGGGGAGGAAGAAGTTACAGTTATTTAGTCAAAGAATACACAGCGTTATGACACAGGAAATTCACACGTAAAGAAGCAAGTCGTACACGTTGAGAGACCTGATAGAGCCTCATGGTCTAACATGAAGCTTTGAAGCCTGTGGTTCTCTAGCAACAGTTTCAAACACAAATAGGGAGGGTCATGTAGAGTTAAACATATATAAAATCTAGGAGAAAAAGGTCATCTGTCAAACAGACTCATGTTAAGATGCTGCGATAGCATAGGAGGAGATTGTTGGAAAAAAACTTTACTCAAGGGAGTAGATTATTTCACTAACACTTTTATCTAAGGTCCTAGAGGCGCAGATTTGGAACCTTGCCCAGTACAGTCTGTGTGACACTGCCCAAGACCTTTCTCATTGCTGGACCAGATCCCAAACCCCTAATATTCGTCTGATAATACATTGTCAGCTAACTAATTTTACCTATAAATATTTTAGCAGAATGTGGACATCATATCTGTATGTATGCCAAGAGAAATAACTAATAAGAGGACTTGAAAAATAACAAGGCAGACTAGGGCATCATTGGTAAAGCATGTAGATGAACACAATTGTTTATCACAAATTCATCCTCAATTTAATTAACTTCATGAATGTTATTAGGATACTTAGCTCACCAGCATTACCCTTTTGTTTGAGTAATCCTGAAATTATCAGAAATATTACAATACCACACCATAAATTTATACTGAGGCATTTAGTGAATAACCCAAGTGTCAGTTGGAATATGGATGAAATGCCTAGAGAACCAATGAGAACCACGAGATTCTCTAATCTACAAAGCATACTCATCTCCTTGGCATTCATCAAGGTGTTATGCCCTTCCTCTGGCAAACTGGCAATGACCTTAAGATGTGACTCTTGAGATGGTATGGACTAGCCCTTGGGCGTTTCTTGAGCCTCGAAGACCGTGAGACTTAGGTCCAGATCTTGACACCCTCCTCCCCTCTTCCTGGCTCTTTTATGTTATAATTGTATCTAAATGTCTCCGGTCCCCATAGACGTGGCAGTTATTAACCTTTATCAAAGTGTTTGCAGACTCCAGTACTGAGTCCCCAAAACAGTTAAGAAAAACTTTAGCTTTCTTTTCTGCCTTTCTTCCCCCCCACACTCTCTCCTACCTTCACTTTTTTTCGTTTGTGTTATTTTCTTCTCTCCTTCACCATGTCAGAGATTGTGTTTGGTTCTGGGCATCTGGGGCTGAATGAGACACGATTCCTGTCCACGGTGATGTACTGTCAGGACAGGCTGAAATCATAGGGGAAGTGGCGAAATGGAGGAAAAACATAACAGTAAATGGCATGAGGCAGTTTCTAGCAAAGATGCAATAGATGGGAAAAAAGAGAGTAATTGGTTCTACCTAAGAGAGCCTCTTGGCCTCCAAAACATTGGATTTAGACCTGAAACCAGGAATGGGATTCTAAGAGGTCCCATGACAGCCACGGATGGTCTTGGCTGTGTTATCCACACAAAGTTGTGGAGGCACCAAGGGGCAAGGAAAGTCCGAAGAAAGGTAAGTATCTTGTGGTGATGAGCATTTAGTATACATATAAATATCAAATCATTGTTCGTAGTGTACAACTGAAACTAAGACAGTGTTCTATTTCCATTGTATCTCAGTTTTTAAATAGCCATATGCTGCACACAATGTTATAGTAAAAAATGAGTTCGGGCACACATTATGCAAAAAAAAAATTTGTTACCTTGAAATCCCTACAGAGGCACACCATTCCCATGTCCCCCCCAGGACAGTTTTTATTGCTTTTAGAGAGAGGGGAGGAGGGAGAAAGAAACAGAAAAATAAATGTGAGAGAGAAACATCCATTGGTTGCCTTCTGATAGCCACCCCATCTGGGGATTGAACCTACAACTTGGGTATGCGCCCCAATGGAGTCAAACTCACAACTTTTGCTTTGGGAGAGGACACTTCATCCAACTGTGCCACGCCAGCCAGGGCCGGAGGCGCACCAGTTTGAACTTTGTTACTAATTTTTTAAATAAGTTCATTGTGATTATTTTTATACAGAATTGATCCCTAAATTTTATTTACATAAACATGTATAAGTAGGTATATATTTATAAAAAGTAAATGCAAAGTTATGTATAAATATAAATCTGATGACTGTATATCTGTATGCACGTATATGTATGTACTTGTATATATTTATAAACATAAATACAAAAATATGCATATATTTATATATATATCTGTGTAGAGACTTCTCTCTATATATAATAATCTCTATGTATGTATAAAGTAATACATCTGGCTTTTTATCTCACATGTAATAATACCAAAGTGAAACTCTTGTTGTGCAATTAATACCATTTTACACATGAGATTGGTGAGCCTCAGTGAGTTTCAGGGACCCGCCCAAGATCACATGTCTGGTAACACTCCTACCGAGTAAGTTCTCGTCCCCCGACCCCAGAGCCACCTTCCAACAGGCAGAGCCTGCGCTCCGCATCACAGAGTCCTGGGAAGTTTGGGCGGTGTGTGTCAGGGCGTGAGGCGGTGCAGGGGGGATCCTTCCATTCCTTTACAAAACACATCGCATTATCTTTACCTATACTCTCTGCCAAATTTTTATAAGCACATTATAATATAAAATAATCACAACAAACAATATTTTAAAATGAAATTTATAAACTATCAGCATTGTATGTTGCTACAGAAATTTTTTATGTAATTTTAAACATTTCCTTAACATTGTATGCTTTGGATCTATATAACTGTAACCACTAATTTACTGTTTGCCTATTGTTACTTACTTAAATCACTTGCCTTTTAAAAACATCATGCAAAAAAATGTGAGCACAATCTAAAAAAGTGAGAGGGGGAAATTTATAATTCCCTTTGAATGAGTTCTTAGTTTTAAAAACACCAAGTATACAAATAAACCTTTGACTACTGATATAGTTAACCCCTTCGTTTTCTAATTACATTATTATATTTTACAGAAGAACCAGAAAGAGATGAGAAATTTAGTTTCTCCAAATACAGTCCAGTCTATCCCCCATCTATCTAATTCACAGTTCTAGTCACAGAGAAAGGGAAATGCAGGAACTTTCTGTACCCTTTGGAGGCCGAACAGTTTTCAGATGTGTCACTTTCTCCTGTGTGATATATTTGTGCAGGGGGTTTGGCTTGACTGAAGTTATTACACTGAAGGTATTATTCAGTGATTAGGTGGGCCTGTGTTGGAGCACCTCTGGGTATGTACCTTTTACCCCTCATAACTGGTAGAGTTACTACAGTTAGCAGAAACTGTGGGTGCAGTATATGACCTTCGCAAATGACATCACAAGTGATTCTGTACCACCTAATCTTATCAACAGAAGATCCCGTTTTGCAGACATTAAAATAATAATTGCACGATGAAATGGCAAGAATTTGGGGAATGACAAAGCTAGTGGTTTCACAACCAGGATAATGTGCTCAACAAGTCTTATTCAAAAGAGGAGTCTAGCACAGCGTTTTACATCAACCGCAATCTCAGAGAAGCACAATCTGAGGGACCCACCAGAAGTGAATTACAGTAATCAGCCCTCGGAATGACAAAGGCGTTAATCAGTGTCTCCTTGCCTTTCTCATGAAGCCTCTCAATCTGGTGATAGCACGGAAATTATACAAAGAAGTCTCGGTGATGGATACAAAACGCTCCTCCACTGATGATACCAAAGACAATGGGAAGGGAAAAGAATGCACACACAGGTTGTAAATTTGGGGGGTGTCTGAGACTGGCTTCTAATCAGAGGTGCTCTCTGAATGATGAGACTCGAGGAGCAGCTGCTTGGCACTTAAAGGAATTTAGGCCAGTATAGGATTTCAAATCTTCAACTGCTGCATTAGAGAAATCTCCATTTGACTGAGTCGATGTAAGGTAAAACAGTACCTTTTAAATATGGGAGAATGAAGCATGAGAAATACATGAGAAAACTTGTTTCTCAAAATACAGATTATTATTCTATCACCCACCTATTATATCTATCTATCGATCTTCTATCTTTCTATCATTAATCATCACCCATGTATCTAATTCGTAGTTCTAGTCACAGTCTGTTCCCTGTAGGGTGATGAATGTCAGGTCCAGAGCAAGACTGTCCCCCTTTCCTGCCTTAATCCACCTACCAGGGTTCACCTCAATTCCCATACCTTCCCATCCCTGCTCCCCAATGCCAGTTGCCGTTGAATTAAATTCACAAAGAATGGACTGTTCTCATTAATTGCTTTTTCTGATTAGATTTTCAAAATGAGGTTCCAGGGAAACTCTTCTAAAATGTATTTGTTTACATTTCTTTTCCCGAATCAACTGCAGTTAATATTGTTGAGAATCCAGCAGGTCAGGCTTATCCTCCTGAACACCGACTGTGTTATGTTTTTTTTTCCTTCTCAGCATTTGAGAGCCTCCCATTTTCAAGGAAAAAAGTGTCTCCCACAGATATCCTGTGATTTACCCAAGGGTAGCTAGTGAAAGGGTCTAAACCCTGCCACAGTCGCTGAGTTGGAGAGGTGCAAACGCCAGAGATAACAGGTGTGATATGTCTTCAGAGGATCCACTCTAAGCCAGTCTGAAATTTCCACATAAAAATAACATGTTGATTTTTGTTTTTGCGAGCTTATTTAGCGAATGCTTACGTTAGGGAGTCCTATGCACTGCCCCAGAAGAGAGAGCGCTCTTACACCGCATACCATACACTGAAAACCCCAATGTGTTGCCGAGTTGGTGTAATGGGAGTTTCCACACAATGTGGAAGCTTCTGAACACATCGCTGGGCGTGAGGATGTGTGGCTGTGCGCGTGTGGGGCGGCCTGGGCACCACTTCTGCTTGGCTGCGACTGTGAGCAGAGGGGACACAACTCATATCATGGGCAATGGGAAGCTATTTAAAATTAGCACCATCGCAAGGTGTTTTATATTTGTTTATTCTGGCAAAAGGGTATAGGGAGCTCCCATCATCAGCCTTTTAAAAATCAAAGTAGAAAATGGATAAACATGCCACTTTATTGAGTGTTTTAGCAACTTTTTTTTGTCTTCATGGGTCAAATTTTTGATTTCTCGAGTCTGATGGGAAAAACAGCCTTATTCCTGTATTTTCTGCTCTGTGTTGGCTGGTATTTAACACCAAACAATGTATTTTTCTTTTAATTACAGAAGTTCTCTCATCTACAAAGGAAACCGCCTGAAGCTCCTAGTGCTTGGGGAATTTGTGAGCCAAAGGAAATAATTTATGGAGAAGTAAAAGGAAGTTTTCAGGCAGTTTTTAAACTTATAGTTTAGAAGCTTATCAATATGTTGCAATATTTATGCAAGTGGATTGGTCTGTCTTTTGAATAGGAATAAAAAACAAGTTAAGTAACACATATAAATAAGCCCCAACCAATTGGGAAAAAAATAGGACTCAGGGCCCATGTTGTGTGTGCATACAAGTGTGTGTTTTTTCTATCTTGCCTTCACAGCCACAGAGTAGAAGGAAAATGCTCCAGAAATTCTGTCTTGGATTTTCTAATGAGTTACTGCCAGTTGTAAGGTTGAAGCCGGAGGCACGGGGCTCAGACAAAGCAAGAACTGTCAAAGTTCACCCAGTCTTTACTGAAGCCAGTGAAGCATGCTGTAGGCCCTAAGGAACCTTGGAGCCACTCCCTGCTTGCCTTAGAAATCAGGAAACCTTCTGCCAATGTTGTATAAGAAAAGAGGAAGTATGAAGACTCCCAGATGTGCCACTTCCCAGCTGGGTCATTCTGAGAAACTAACTTAAGTGAATAACTAACTTAAGTGAAATATTGTTCTCATGTTTAGAGATAAGGAAATAAATGCACGCCCTCCAGTCTCAAGGAGTGGTCCTTCAGACAGTGCGATGCTATTCACTGAAGTACTTTGTATCAGCAGATGTCTGTGGATGAATGGTGTGCTGGGACCGTGTTTGACACTTGGATAAGGGATTAGTATCCTAACCACATCTTACAGGATTCCAGCAGGAATGGAGAGATTGAGGAGAGTTTAAGGAATTGTTGACCACGGTATGGTCAGATGAAGAGAGACCACCAAGGAACAGTTAAACACCCCAGACTAGTAAGGGAAGTGCCACCATCATCTGTAGGCTTGAAGGAGCAAGGAAAGAGGGCAATTGTTGGACTCCAGAGTTGTGCTTTAGCAGTATCCCAAGGCGACAACTGCAGAGTCCACACATGAGATCGAGGCATTTGGCAGGTGGGCGGGGGCGTATATAACCTCACTCTCCTCCATCCTCACATCTTCTAGGGCAGTGATTTCCAACCATTGTCATTTCTTGACATATATAAATTAATTACTAAAGTTCTGTTGACCCGACCGAAAATAGGTATAATTCTGAATTACAAAATAATAATAAAAGTAATTACCTACCCTTTTAGCTCCAAAGTGACTTCCTAAAAATTAGGTGCTTATACTTGTGTATAAAGATTTCTAGTACTGAGAATTAACCAAACAGATGCAAACATATTATGCCACGTGACCAAAGAGATGCAACTCTATTACATGATGTATTTGTTTATGGTTCAAGATGGGGCAATGGCACCAGAAAGCTATTGTTGTCGCTTTTTCATTTGACAATCTCAAGGAAAAGAGGTCAGCGCCCCTGACAAAATAGTGAGGTAGTGCACGTTTTCAAAATGCTTAGCTCCACACCAGTTGAACACGGCTTTCCTAGGCTAATGTATGTCGGTTGAGTCTAACACAAAGCCAGAAAGTGAGTGAGTTAACGGAGGCAATCTGTGAAGTACACTCTCCCATGCCAAGAGGATATAAAGGATGCTGGAGAGTGAGTCTGCAGAAGGAACTGGAAAACGTCCAGCACTCTAACTACCATCCAGATAAGCACTAAGTAGATTTCGTTTGGGAAGGTAAAAGGGGGAGAGAAACAGTGTGGTGGGGTAACTACTGTGTGCCAAGGCCTTTTCGTGAATTATGTCACATAATCTTAGAATACCCCAGCAAGAGGCTGGTTATTATCTCCATTTGACAGGACACAATATGGCATCCTGGTGGGTTTAGTAATTTGTCCATGATCACAAAGCTAGTGTGAGAATAATATGAAAAACCAAAGTTGCTTGACTTCAACATAAGGAACCTCTTGTAAAGGGACTCAAACTTGTCAATAGAGATGCATCTTAGGCAGTAAGGGGCTGCATACCTCATGGGTGTAGGGCATGAACGTTTCTGTAATAGATGCAGACCCATGGAGCAGGCTCATCATGTCCCATCACGACGCTTCACTCACATCCTGATATAACTCATACGTGCTAACCCAAGTATGTTATTTTCCACTAAGCCTCAAAACTGTTTTCATTCCAAGTGTCTGAGAGACACTACAGTTGTTCTTTAATTTACACTCTCACGATATATTATCAGCATGATAAAGGAATGCATGCCAGTCTTTTCGAACTGAGAGCATTGTAAATGTTGTCCTAATGAACTAACCTGAGAGGACTTGAGTGTAGACCTGAACCCAATTTCTTTGAAAAATATGTTATGGCCTTCATTGAGAAATTATGTCAGTTTCCTCTGATTATTAGAAGCTCCATGTCAAATCTCAAAGTCCCATGGATGGCTTTAGTTCACAATGACCTAAACTTTGTAAGCGCTCATGTAACTGTCATGGGAATAAAACAAATTTCTAATCCTTTCCACTGGAATTGAGCTCATAATGAAGATATGCTGAGTTATGAAAATATATATCCATAGCAGAGTTATCATACTGGTACCTCATCATAGTAATAACTAGGTTTTGCTGTTGTTTTTATTGCTTCTTTTTGCTCATATGTTTATTTTTCCCTCAACTATGTCTCAGGGTGATGCAAGTCTTAGTGATTGCTATATTTCTTGTTTTCTTTGCTTTCTGTTTTTGTTTAAAACCATGTAAGTGTGGTGTATTGAGTTACATTATAATATAATCAAATCCTTAAACAAACAATTGTAATGAAAGATGTTATGATGTTACCATCGATGTTTTCAAATAAGCACGCGTATCGAATTGAATGCTCCCTGAACGGGAGGCCCTGATATGAAAGTCATGTCAGGGTCTAATGAAGTGCATAGGAACTCACAGCTCTTCGCTGAGCCTGCCCATTGCCCGGCCGGATTAGATTTCCCTGGGCACTCTGGAGCTTTGCCTGCTACTCAAATGATTCAGGGACTTGAACTCTTCACACACCTTTTACAGACAGCTGATTTAATTATAGCATATGAGTCCCCTACCCGCAAAACAGAATTACAGCTTCAGAAGTCGCTGAGAGCATGGCTCATCTTCAGTTTGAATTGGACATCTGTGGTGTGCCTGGGTTAGAAGTAAAGGGGAATTGTGTTTAATCGGGACAGTTTTCTTTCACCAAGGCCAGAGACATAACACACATCCATTCAATAGGAACATACCAGGCTAGTCACGATAATTCTTCTTATGGGGTTTAAGCAATCTGGGAGGGGCATCTTATGACAGAGTTAAGTAAAAGTGCAGGACATAGAAAAATATAGTACTGTTAGAAGATATCTGATTATTCTTTAAAATGAAAAAATGGAAGTAACTGCAGTATTTATTGATATGGGTCTAAGTTACTCATAGTACATTCATAAATGAACAATAAAAAATAAAGAGTGGGGCCTCTATGTGCTAATAAGAACATATCTCAGACATATCCATTGTGTGAATAAAGTCCCAGAACAATGCCTATACCGTGGTCACATTTGTGGTGAAGTGTTTATATATACATATGCACATTTGTATGCATGTACAAGTAATGGCCTTCGAATTATACACATATATTAGTGATATTTATCTACAGAAAAATATAAGGACAAGAAAAGGACTAAATACAGAGTTTCAAAATAAGTTCAGAATCTCCACACATTTTGAATCTTTGACAAGAAAATTAAGTTACTATTACAACCCACAAAAACACAGATAGATAAAACCCTGAAAATGTATCAAAAGAAAAAACACTGACATTTTAGCATTGACGATTTTATGTTATTTTATATGATTTGATATTTTGCCCTATTTTTCTTTTTCTGTATCTTTCTATTTTTGTCAAGTATTTATTTATTTGACAATAGAGAAGATACAATTAGGCAATTAAAATATAAATGCAATTGAACAGTACCTTAGGATTTAGACTCTGGGCTGCATTAATTCTGATTGGTGTTTTATTCATCTGAGTTGATTCTAATATTGCATTTACTTCTTTCATCTGTAATGTAAATGTGAGCTTCAGAATAATTTATCTTTGAACTCAGAGCCTTAAAGCTATTTGTGTATTTATCCCTCTCCCAGGGGAATTAGAGTCTGTGATAAATTGTAGGATTCTTTCACTTCCAGGATTTTCCTGGGTAGATGAGGCTGTGTAATGTGTGATGATTTATTCTTTAATTGGGTAGGCAAGAGTGTGCCACAAAGCTTACTTTCAAAGGTCTATTTTTGCAAGTTTATAAAAACATCATAAAATGGGTTTTTGCAAGTTATCTACTGCTGTCTGTGACTACAACCTTTCTTACTGTTGTCTTCACAAATGTATACCAGTTAAATGTCAAAGAAAACCCCAAACAGACAATTATCTGAGTGGGTACTTGTATAGACATAAATGTGTGTATGTGTGTGATTCACGTATTTATTTCTGAATGAGCTCTCTGTATGAAAGTCATTCTCCCTTTTTCTCCCCAACAGCAATCATAAAAACTGCCCTTCCCAACATGGACAGAGAAGCCAAGGAGGAGTATGTGGTCGTTATCCAAGCCAAAGATATGGGTGGACACTCTGGTGGCCTGTCGGGGACCACGACACTAACAGTGACCCTTACTGATGTTAATGACAACCCTCCAAAATTTGCCCAGAGTAAGTGAATTTCTGGCACTGGATGAGAACCTACATATGATGTTTTCATTGGAGTTTATATTCTAATTTTCAGCAACATCCACAAAGCCAGATGCAACCATTGAGTACTTACTATATGTAAGGTATGACAATTCATATATGTACATGACACAACCAACTCTCCTGTTATTCGGTACTAAATACATCCACATTTTACAAATTTGAAAGAAGTTGAAAAAAAATTTCCCAAGATTGAACACGTAGTTAAGTCGTAGAACTGGGAATTAGAACCGGCGTGTGTGACTACAAGATGTATGCTTATTTCTCTCTTCATGGTACCTTCCATTAACAAAATTTGAGAGAATGAAGAAAACACACCTGAGATATTATTCTATCAATAGTCCCACTTGTTGTATAAAAGAAACTAAATCTCTAGTGTATGCGGTGGAAAAGGCAGATATGTTGTGCATTTGCTGCAAAATATATACATTCCCTCAACTGCAGGGAAAACAGTGATCGTGGACTGCACTCTCCCCGCTAAAGACACGCTCTGCCTCAGAAACCTCAACAGCATTCTAGGCAGCCGCCACCAGAGAATCAGGGACATGGGCAGTATTTGCCAACTTTCTTTTACTCTGACAGAACCCTTTCCTTCTGAGTATTTGTTGGAGTAACCTGCCACAGAGAGATGTTTTGGGAAGGTCTTTCTCGCATGGAGACTCTTGTCTTGCCATATGAATGATGACGAGGCATTCGCCAAGACAAGGTGAAACCATGAGGTTGGGGGATGGGAACTGCACCTTGATGACAAGGGTGTCTGCACACCCCGTGGAAGAAGAGTGCATGCAGGGACTGGATGAGAATGGATGGATGTCACTGCCACTGAGGCACAAGGGCTGGGGAGTAAGGTGAGTCAGGAATTAGCCATTTTAAGGACCGTGACCTTTATGCTGACGCCACTGGGAAGCATTAAAAGACTTGAGTGATAGTATTCGATCCCAGGGAATCAGAGAAAGTGAAATCTGGCCTTTTTCCACTGTCTTCTCCACATGGCAGCCAGGTAGGGCTGATTATAATCTTTCATGTCAAAGGGCAGGGCAGCCCTGGCAAGCCAGGATGGTTGCAGTGGAAATAAGGAAGAGGGGATAGTTGTGATAGGTATTTGAGAGGTAACGATACCAAAAATCTAAGGATAGATTGCATTTTTAGTTGAGGAGGTGAGTTCTGTTTCCAACATGAGAGATTATTAGATGCAGGATGGTGCTTTTGCTGGGATAGAAACTACCGTAGGAGAACTAGTTTCTGAAAAGAGAGAGAAGAGAGGACCCAGAGGAAGAGAGGGAAGGAGAGAAGTGAGTCTTGAAAATGACAGAGTTGAGATTCCTTTGAGAATTTCTCTTCAGAGATTCCAAGGTAAAGAGAACAGAAAGGATACATTTTCATTGAGAAAATTCGCCTCTAGCCATTCATGAATCTGACAACAATGCAACCCTCTTTAATGAAATTATTAGAATGGAGAATGCCATTTCTCTTATCCTTCCCCAATCTGCTATTTCCTCTCTAGTTGCCATTATAGTTAATGCTCTAATATGCAACTCTTCTTTCTCAGAAGAATGAGTATTTCAATCCAGCAGTGGCAGAAGAGTTTCAGAAGTGTTCCCTTTCTTGGGGGTAATAACTATTAACTGTGATGACGCTGATGGAGGTGATGGGTGTGAGCAGAATAGAAATGGGTAAAGAAATGTCCCATTTACTTGGTTTCCCAAGACTCTCTGAATCAGAACTGGCAGCAAAGTGAGGTCCCTTGCTGTCTTATTTACTTGAAAAGCGTACCTGAATGAATCATCTCACACCTTACCTGGAATATAAAGTTTGAAGGAAACGGAATCATTACACCAATTATGAGAGAACTGGGAGACTTGTGCTCAACGTAATGATTTTCAGTGTCTACCTCATGGCAAAATATTTGGAAAAAAAAAACATTTTATTCCCTGGTCCCATTACTTCATGATTCTAAGGGACATTTTTATGTCATCATTGAATAAAAGTGTGCTAGTGCTAGAAGAAAACCTTACCCATCCTCTGAACTAATCTTGTTACAGTGGGTAAAATGAGCCTTAGTTTATCCAAGGGACCCCGTGATTGAGTTCAAACTACAATTAGGTAATGTTCTCCGGATTTAATTTTTCCTTCTGGGTTTATAGTTCATTGAATGTTTATTTTCCCCTCGTTTTTGTTGCAATGGGACTAAAACTTCCTGGTTGTCTGGGTCTGCATTCCCCAGAAACAGGCACTGAGATAAGAATTTGATTATAAGTAGTTTATCTTGGAGAGGATGCTGAGACAGGCTGGTGGGGGAAGGAGGATGTGTGTGAGAGAGAAAGACAGAGAGTCTCTCTCGTGCACCATCGAGCCCACTACCACTGTGGGTGGCTGGAGCTGCATCCCCTCGGGGCAACTCGGGAACACTGTAAGTAAACAAGCAAAAAAAAAGTAGAAATGTTATCCTGCCAGGGAAAGGAGGAGCCTGGGATATCATATGCTAACTTGTGTGAGTTTCAGAGGGCTGCTTCAGTCGGGCAATAATTCTCTGACAGTTCTGGGCTGGCAGGCAGGGACCAAAGTGAGTGCTGAAGGCCAGAGAAAACCCTCAGGCAAATCCACGCAGGAGTTGGCAGTGAGGGGCAGGGCAGGGATGCGCTGAAGTGGCGATAGCCAGGGGTTATGGTTCCCGCGGCTTTCCCCACACCAATGACAAGGAGTAACACTAAGGCAACAACTAACTAACGGTGATTCGAATAAAAACGTCGCTAATTAGACGTGTTTGACTGCCCCGGGAGGAGAAGGAACATGCGCTGTAATTGTATTTTGCCTAGAGAGTTTGGAAGGTAGGATTTCTGGTGTTCAGAGCGATGAGGAAGGACTTTAGTAACAAGAGGAGTGTTTCATGTGTCTGAACAGCTTGCTGCAGGGCAGAGCAGAAGTTTAGTAATTGGATTTTATCAAAAATGGTCTACGAGTCTGTAAATACAAAAGGTAACTTCAAAACTGACTTTTAGTGTGTTACACATTGCATCTCTCTGTGCTGAAATTAGCTTACTATTTTATGTTGGGCAACAATGACTATCCCCACAGGCAGCCAATGTGATTTTACAGTAAATTGGAAATAACATTCACACAGAGTCACTCATATCTTGATAGAACACTGCTCCAACTACATGCTTGGTAAACATGTAGTTGAATAAGTTCTGTATCTCAGAAGAGTCTTGAAGAAAGATCACCACTTCTTCTGTGAACTTTTTGTGTCTGATTCATTTAAAATATTCTACATTCTGTAGCAAAAGGATTTTTTTTTGTCCTTCCATATTTTATTGGTGGCATTCACAGTAGTGCCCAGACCAAAGGAGGTACCCAATAAGTATTCGCTAAATGAATGGGTGAATGGAATTCAGGCAATGACCCATTTTTCTCTTCTTTCTTCAGGTCTGTATCACTTCTCAGTACCTGAAGATGTGGTTCTTGGCACTGCCATTGGCAGGGTGAAGGCCAACGATCAGGACATCGGTGAAAATGCACAATCGTCCTATGACATCATCGATGGAGATGGCACAGCACTCTTTGAAATCACCTCTGATGCCCAGGCTCAGGACGGCATTATCAGACTAAGAAAGGTAAGCTAAGGAAGATCTGTTCACATTCAGGACACCTCTCTGGAACTTGCGTTTTGAAGTTTGGGGGAGTTGGGTGGACTTCCTGATATAATCTTATAGCTGATAGAGGTGCCGCTTCTTTAGTTGTGAGAAAACAAGGTTTATTTTATATTTCAAGCCCCTTGGACCCATCTTAATTTGTGTTTATTGCTTTTAGAGAGACAGGGGAAGGGAAAGAAAGAGAGAGAAAGAGATTAATTTGCTATTCCACTCATTTATGCATTTATTGGTTGATTCTTTTATGTGCCCTGACCAGGGCTCAAACCTGAAACCTTGGTGTATCAGCACAATGCTCTAACCAACTGAGCTCCCTGGCCAGGGCTCCCCTGGACCCTCCTTTACATATCAGCTAAGCTCTGGTAGAGTCACCATGGTGGTGCTGGCCCCCCGTGCCACCCATCATTTCTCTCCCATCTATCAACCCTGACTTTCCCGAAGCTGCAGGAATTTGTAGAGAAGTCAGAACTTGAGAACCAACCCTCAAGCAGTGAGCTATACTGATTGGCGGACAGTTCTTACTCTTTTAAGTAATTCTTTTGAGGCATATTATCTATGGTTCTGAAGAAGAATTCCAGGGGAATAAGACTCAGTTGTCCACAGAGGTGGCAAATTCAATGGCTTTCAATTCTTCTGTTAACCCTCCCCATGTCTGCCCTCATGCTTCCCGGGATATGTCCACAAAGTGCACTGAAGACTTGACTGCAGGCTCTGCTTTCAGGGAAACTCAAAGACAGAAGTAGCATCAGCTCAGGCACTCTGGCTAGTTTGGGGCCCTGGGGTAACAGGGCCAGTCCTGCTACCATCGGCTACTCTCCCATGCATCAAGCATCCCAGCATCATGCTCAATGAAAGCTCATCTTTGCCTTGCTGCTGGGTATAGGGCTACCACCAGAGAAACATCTCCATTAATAATGTACAAAAGATGCATACAATTTATGACCGCCTTCGCCAGCAACCATTTCTTTGTTGGTTGTGAAAAATTCTGTACAACATATTCCATATTTATTTTTCCTCATGATATCTACATTCATAAAAATGTTTAGAGCAGAGAGTTTGTTATTTTTACATACACAGGCATTTGCAAGGGAAGACACCCTTTACTCTCCTCGGGGGTATTTTGTTTAATATTGTTCTTCATATCTCTGTCGCGGAGTACTACAAATTAATTTTAAATAGTGTTGCTTGTTCGTGTACAAGAAGAGAGATGGTGAACCACACTAGTGGGAGCCGCTAATTTTTCCTTTTTTCCTGATCAGCATCACGTTGGCGTGACTCCAAATTTACTCTGCAATCCTCTGTATGTTGCACTGGGGTCTGCCTGCCATGTTCAAGCTCTTAAAACCCCCTGTTGAGGAGATATTGGCAATGGGAATCTGGAGTTTTCTGGATTTTCTTTTGCATACAAAATAAATGTTAAGATCAATTTTGAGAAGAAAAATGGCTGCATTTTATTTACAGCTCTCTGCTGAGCAACACCACCTTTCTACTTGGCTTGAGTTTAGAATTAAGCATTGCGAAGTATTTAAAAACTCATGTTTGAAACAGAGTGCAGTATATTTATACTTGAGTCAATTATTGAATAACCCAAAGCCACATTTTCCTTGGCTAATGATTCCTAATGTCATTTTTATTGTTATTATGAACTGCTATCCTTTGTTACCATAAGGTGCTTTTATAAACTGAAGCAATTAGCCATTGGCTGTATTCTTATTCACTGTTATTCATAAACTGAGAAGCACATACCAGACATCTTAACACCTAAAACGCTCGTGTTTTACTCTAGAGAACACTGGGTAGGAGCCGTGTTTCCACAATTCGTGGGTCCTCTTTTTTGTCTGATCAAATCCTAAGGGCACCAGGATGTTTTGGGGTACACTGTTACTTTGTTGAGAGCCTAGACTTAGGCAGAACATAATCTGTACTTACCAGTGTTCCTGAAGAATTTGAAATTGCCGAAGCGTTACAACCGGGATGACTGGCAAAATGCTGATGTCATATCGCCCACTCACTGGTACACATACCGAGTAATTTCAGAACAGACAGGGAAGTGCGTATTTGTCTCGTTTACCGGAAAACATGCCAAGCAAAGTCAAGTCCCACTAGAACCGAATTCAACTATAAAAATCAGCACAAAATTTTCAAATAAGAATGCATATACAAAGCTTATACAGGAGTTCTGAAAGAGTTCACAGTGATGGTTTGTGTTCCAGCTTCTTAAAAAAAAAAAAAAGCTGCATTGCAGATTTAAAGTTCTGTTTCTCAGAGGAGACTGCAGTGAAAACCTAAATTGTGTCTTTGAACCTTGACAGATGCACTTTCTTGAAATCTAAGGTATTATGAGTTGCCGGGAATTAGACTGGAGGGGTTCTGAGGAAGATGGGTTTCTGGTCATTTAAGGGGATGATGTTCTTTTGCCCAGCTATATTTACCTAGGTCATTAAGTAAAGTCTCTGCAGCTTTTCAGGAATGAGTTATTAATCTGTCAGAATTATTGTCAGTAATAGTGCAATGAGGTAATTTCAAATGGCTTTCAGTGGTTGGTGAGACCTAGGTATCTATATATACCACTCTCATCCTTTCTTCTAAATATAAACACCAGTACATATGTGCCTGCATACATATTTATTTATATACCCACCTGCTTCTTAGCACAGAACTCATAACAGAGACCTTCTCTGAATACTCCTCAAAATAACAGACCTCATTTTAGCCACACGATCAATAGAGCAGCAACGCTTTGGAAGTGAAATAAGAAAACACTCTTTGTTGAGATTAGTGCTAAATTATGCTTTAGAATGTCTCCTTGGACTAAACAATGATTATTTCTAGTTCTTCACATTTCACACGCTGTTGCAGAAATGATAAAATATTCTTCTCCGATAGAGATTGTGTCTGATGCTGTCTTATCTCCCACCAGCAGAGGCTCAATTAACTGGCTGATTGGTATGCAGGTCATGTTATCACTGGTAAAATTTGATTATGAATCTGAAGTGAAACTTTGATGGCACAATTCATGACTATGAATATTTTGGAAATTCCAAGTGAAATGAGCAAAACAAAACACAACAATAGGAGATTAGAGTCACTGGGCTTGTATGAAAAACAGGTATCAATAAATGCCTGTAAAATTTACAGGTGGAATTCAGAGCAATGGAGAGGGATCCCATTAAGGCTCACAACTGGGCTTAAATGCACATAACTATCATCCATCAGCATTACACTCATTTGTTCTTGCTGCTGTGGTCATTAGTGAGAAACATCCGTCTTTGTCATTTCTTTTTTTTTTTTAATGGAGAAAAGTTTATTAGAAAAGTTCACGTTTACAGAGCACTGCATTTCTGCAACCCAATACTTTGCATCATGACTTCTACTTTCGGGGAGAGATGATTCTTATGGTGGAGACACCTGACATCAGAGTAAGAGTATTCATGTGAACTCATTTGCATTTCAAGGTCGTTATTCCTAGGTTGACTGTTCAGTTCATTTTCAAGTCCACTTTTTTCCTACTGTCTTATTCATATGGTTTCAGCATTTCCAGTTCTTCGTTTGCAGAGTCTGTGCTCTTCTGTTGACTTTCCCCCACTGGTGGTTTGTGCTGACGTGTGCCTTGTCATGTTTTCACATTATGCTACGTGAGTTTTTTTGTGAAACATCCATGTTAGGGATGAGGCCATCCCTGCAGACACAAAACAAGGAGTAGGTACCTGGATGACATGGACAGACACTTAAACCGTGATGAACACCGTGCTAAGGCTCTGCAGATCCCTCTTTCTGCACATGAAATTGCCCACATGCCTGTTGATTCTTTCAACAGCGTGCTAAGCAGGCACTGCCGGGCAGATTTACAAGTGTCACTCATCTGCGATATTAAACAAAGAGGAAACAATAAAGTTGTCACTCAGAAGTGTCATAAGCGCAAACTGGACATGATTTTGAATCTAGGAGATGAGGTTTGTAACTTGCAAGCAAAGAAGGAAACCTTCAAGAGTGAGCGAGTCCAGTGTGACAAAGCTATTAACACAATAGAACAGAAACCGCATGACCTTTATCATGGTATTTCAGTAGGTTAAGAGAGGATGAACATAGACCAGTCAATCCAAATGAAGATGCTCTTCAAGGCAGCCATGACAGAATTATACCCAAGGAACTGGTGACCTTGGGCCACAAAAAAGACACTCAAAAGGGAAAGAGAAAATGTGAGAGAAGAAATTAAAAATGAATTGATTTCATTAATGTGTATAAAGTAGTAATGTTCAGATAATATAGGGATCACAAACCATTGAAACTACTTCAAGGTTTATCTCATGTTATGTATCTGGTAAGTACTGCTCTTTGAATCACTCAGTTAATGCTATATTTTGAAGCTTGTATGGACACGTTGAGGACTTCAAGATCAGAGTCCTGGGAAATCTGGGGAAAGCCACACCTTTCTGTGAAGTCCTCCTGCATTATATGACAATTCATAAACATGTACAAAGAGCAGGGTGCTAGGAAAACTTCATATGACTATCCAGTCGTCTTGGTAGCCATTTTTTAGTAAGATGGTCATTTCAAAAATAGCAAACACTAGATGAAATTATTTTAAAACATCTTTGTCATTTCTTAACAGCCTCTGGACTTTGAGACCAAAAAATCCTATACACTGAAGGTGGAGGCAGCCAATGTCCACATCGACCCCCGTTTCAGCAGCCGGGGGCCCTTTAAAGATACAGCAACGGTCAAAATTGTCGTTGAAGATGCGGATGAGCCTCCTGTCTTCTCTTCACCGACTTACCTCCTCGAAGTTCATGAAAATGCTGCTCTAAACTCCGTGATTGGGCAAGTGACCGCTCGTGACCCTGATATCACTTCCAGTCCTATAAGGTATTTATCTCTCACTGGCTCCATCAGATGACTAGTGAGGCAGTACAGAATGCAATTGTGTGTGCATCCTAGGTGGCTGCCTTCAGGACTGACCTCGCAGGACCAAAGAGCTGTGGTCAAGATATGCTATGTGCGTGTGTGTATGTGCATGTGAACATGGGTGCACACACATGTGCATACACATCAACTCAGAGCTACATACAA
This sequence comes from Tonatia bakeri, assembly GCA_004024845.1. NCBI lineage: Eukaryota > Metazoa > Chordata > Mammalia > Chiroptera > Phyllostomidae > Tonatia > Tonatia bakeri. Next base: position 153,859 of record PVIA01000977.1, read on the forward strand.
TGCCCGAAGCCAGATATATCAAGATGAAGAAAGCTATTGCTGCTTTCAGAGAGCTCAATGAGAATGCAAAATTGCATGTGTTTTGTGATCCATTTGGGTGGATCTTTTAAATTATTTTGTTCTTGCTGGTTTTTGCATTTTTTTCTAGCATTATGAAAGTGTTGCTGGTTTTTCTTCTTTCTCTTGACAGTTGTAGTGAATTATATATAAGAATTTAGAGGCATAATGCCACTGTCTGAAGACATTAAGAAGCCCCTATCTTATGTCTATATTTGATGTTGGGCTTTGAAATAATCTTTTTATCACTGCATGAGCATTTCTGGTACATCAGCATATCTGGATTGGAGACTTTCAGATAAAATCTTTCTGTGCCGTTTCAAAAATACCTTTTGTTTATACTTCACCTGCTTGGAATTCTTTCCCAAGATGAGAAATGATCCTTTTATGAAGTTTGTCTGCCTTTTCTAGAAATGAGACTCAAAGTTTTTGCTGTTGAACTGCATACAACTTTTCTCTTTTGCCGGTCACCCAAGTGACAGAATAGTGATCCAGCTAAATAGCTTTTGTTCCCCAAAGAGCACTGCAAATCTATAACTTGTAAGCCGGTCTCCAAGGGTGAAGTGTTGGCTAGTGATGTGTGTGAGTGTGGATTTCAAATATCGTCCTAGAAATGTTTGTTTTTTAAAAAAAGCAAGAGAAAACCTAATGAAGGAACACAGTTTTAGAGAATTGTCCAGTTACTCTAAAAGTCTGAAGTCAGCTCATTCCCTCGGGTCACAGAAATGTGAGACTAATATCCTTCTAATTACTTTATTCAGGGAAACTCTAAACAAATAAGTGTTCTGCAGATTTTATTTATTTACTTCTTTTTTTATGTATTACATTCTCATCCCTCACAAGAGGTGTTGAAATGATGAGGCTGAGGTGAAACCCAGCAGAATAGTCTGTTAGTGCCCCCAGATAATTTGAGTTTGGGCACAAAGTAATTTTTTTCAGATCCAGAAAATATATTTGAACTCAAACCATTTCTAAATTCAGGATAATAAAGACTGTATCCAACAGGGACACACACACACACACAAAAATGCTTCTTTCAAAAGAGCCCAAACTCTAAGAAAGTAAAATGCCACCTGGAGATTTGAGGAATGGTCACTTGTCTATTCTCATTTCTGAAGGAATTCAACAAGCTATAAACACACAGAATTCCCTGCATTTGGCTAAGAGAATTATATCTCTCAACGGGTCAAGTATTGAATACAAGGGCAAGAAGTAACTAGAAAAATAAATTGACAGGGGCATCCATTTTATGCCTAAAATAGTGAAGTTGTGAAATGGATTTATCTTCAGATCATGTTATAAATTAGAGGCAATGATATTTTTTGAATGAATGGATCTGCCTCATTTTCATGTTACTCTGCTTCCTCTGGGGGGAAAAGAAAAAAACAAAGAAAAGAGCAACAACCACTTTCTGCACATAACCAAATGCAAGTGCAGAATGTAAAGAGTATAAGCAAGACTGGCCCAACTGGGAGGCCTGTCAAGGGGCCTGTTTTGGTACTTGATTTGACAAGATTTCTACTCTAGTTAGCAAGGAACATGGGGGGCTCGGGTGTATGCCAAACCAAGTGGCTTTCAGGAAAGCAAGGAGTTCTGATACCAGGGCACTCATATGAGTAAACTCCAAACATGGGACCCGTAGTCCCAGCAGGAACAGAATTCCTGCTCAGAGGCATGTTCTCAATCAGCCAGCAGTGAGGTTTGAGGGACTTTTCACCCCACAGTGCCAGGCAGCTCACAGGGGCAGAACTGGGTAAAAATCCAGGTTCATCGTCTCCCCACAGGTTTTGAATCCATCCATTCACTGGTATTAAGATGGACATTCTCTGATATTAATTCTAATTTATAGGAAATCAAGTGACAATCATCACTGTAGTTGATTGTTGTTATTACAGTGGCATTATTTTTATTACTGTGAACTGGTATGAAAGGCAAGGGTAAAGGAAGCGTGGAGCCACTTAGTAACAACTGCCCAACTTGAGAACATTTCCTTTTGGAGCAAATTAAAAGGGACTTGGGGCTGTGCTACCAGAAAGAGCTGAGCAGACAAAGTACCATTGGATGGCACAGACATATCTGTGCTTGGATAGGTATCAGGCAGGCGCCAGTTCCTTGACATCTTTGGTCCCTCCCAAAGAAGGGGTGCATGCTCTCTCAAAGTATTTACAAGGAGAGCCCCGCACAGTTCTGAATGCAGGTGGAGGAGGATTTGAGTACAGAATTTCCTGACTCACCAGAGCAGTGCGTAGTTTCTCATGAGACTCGCGGGCAGATTGAGAGCCATTAACCTTTTTAACCAGAACTAGCGGCCATGGATATTCAGGGAGTTACTGAGTCACAAAGAATGAAGCATTGTTGTCTCTTTAGGACTATTGTATTTTGTATCTACAACAAGAATGCATCCATCTTTTGGTGGAATATTTACTTGACCATCCAGCAAGAAATAGGCATTTATTGTGTCATAGGTCATGTTAAGACATGCAGTCATTTGTTGTTTGGTCAACTTGCCATAATAAGACTCAATGACATTTTAGGGCACATTGTCAAGCAGGAAATATTATGTATTTTAAAAGTCTTATACTTAAGCCTGTATCTACATCTGTACCTGCTTGTTAGGTCTCTTAGACTCGCTTCCAGGAGAAAACAGAGGCAAAATCCATTCTCTTACCATCTCCCTTCTAGGAACATGAATTAAGCATTTGCTATTTTCTTTAGTACTATATATCTTGTGGTAATATAGAATACAATTGTGCAGAATATTTGAAAGATGACGTATTTTGAACTTAGGCTGAGGTTCAGATTCTATCACTGATACTTCCCTGTCGGGCAACTGACCTCCAGAATTCTTTGAGACTCGGTTTCCTCATCTGTATCTTGTGATAATATCATCTTCTTTACAGGTTACTGAGATCATTAAATCAAGTCATTAAACAAAATATATGGTAACAGTTAGCATTGCTGGTTAATAAAAACACATCAATGTATCGTAAATACAAATCGAATACCTAGTACTTATTTTAGCAGTGATTCTTCTATTAAAGGTTGCTAAATGGGTACAGAATTACCTGTTTTTTTCCTTTAATAGTTACAAGCTAAATACTGTAGCTTCATTTAATTGTATTTATCCCCTAATCCTGCTGTAAATATTGTCACCAGTGACTGCTTATTAATATGTGGCCAGGAGATGGTAAACACACCTACTCTATTCCCTAACAGCTCTGTGAGATGATATATACACTATACTATGCATAACCCTCATTTAACAGATGAAGAAACTGAGGCTGAAAACTAACTCACCCAGTTGCACACAAATAGGCGTGAGCGCATTCCTGTGATGCATACCTGGGTTTTGCTGATGACACAGGGCCTGTCCTCAGTGGCCGCACCACACTCCCTCCCTTTTTCTGCGATCTCTGTGACTCCAACTGGGTCTCTGTAGCTTGGTATGGCTTAGCAGGACCTATTGTAATTGGAATAATGAATTATTCATTCTCTAAATGGCCTCACTCAATCCAGGATGCATTCCTGGAAGGAAGGAAAATACACCAGGTGTCCAGAATGAATCAGAGTGTGGGTGGAGTGTTCTTGGCTCATCCATCCAGTCCCTGTGCATGGGTTTGTTCTTATTGGCTCTGAACCATATTGTGAATAGGGAAATAAAGGGGAAAATAATGTTATTGCTATTTAATGCATCAAACATAAGTTTCTGTTATTTATTATTTCATTTGATTCTTACAAAAGATATTATGATATGATTCCAGTTTAATGAAGGAGGAAGCCAAGAGTTTGAAAGGATATGTTTCCTGTGCTAGGTGACTATAGCAGGGGGCGGTGGGGCCAGTGTTTAAAGCCTAGTATCTTCTTACCGATGACCACCATGTCTGCGCATGCCTTCCTTGGTCCCAGCATCTTGCATGAAGTGTAACGTGATGACAACCACTATTTACTGAGTCCATTCTCTGTGGTAGACACTCTGAAATGGTGTCACATGCAGGAAATTGTTTATAGTGAAGGTAAAAACTAGCACAGAGTAGGTATTGAATGGAAGTCAATGTTTTCACATAAACTTGTTCATTTTTTCCTCTCGATGCCTTTATTTCAAGTGTGTATTTGGGGCTGTCATGGCATTGAGATGGCACGTGAGTGTTTTTTAGATAGTTGATTCCTATTTCTTTCAGAGCATTCCCTTTGTATAAGACGACACACATTGCTAAAGTTAAGAGTGGGAATGACAGCCACTCAGCAGGTGGAGGAGGTTGACACAGGATCGTGGTGGCCACAGAGCTCTGTGGCCTAATTCCTCTCTTGAATTCAAGTGGCCACTCAACACGAGAGTATTGCTTTTCCCTCCCCCTCCTTCCATTCTGGCAGTTTTATGATTCACCTCAATTACCAGGCTCGCTCTCTTAATGAGCTCTCTTCCTGAAAACACTCCTTCAAGTCCTGATATGCAACGATGCCAAAGGGGAAATATTTTCTACTGTACTAACCTGGCATTAATTGGGAGGGGAGACTGTGTATTGATTGAGTCTGTCCTCAATCTTACATTAACTCCCATTTTTGGTGAAGACCTGGTTGCGTGTGTGTTTAAATTATGAAAAGAACACTTACAGAGCAGTTAAGAGGGCAGATACCATGTTAAGTGCACAATACACTATTGCTAACTGTTGACATAGTGTCACACAGTGGAACTCTAGAACGTACTCCTATCACTGACTTTCCATATGCATTCATCAGCAACTGTCCCTGCCTCCAGCAACTGGCATTCTCTTCTTCTGGAACTGCCTATTTTGTACACCTCCTATAAGTGAAATCATGTGATATTTGTCTTTCTGTGACTGCCTCATTTTACTTAGCATAATACCTCCAGGTTTATCTATGTTGTCACAGAGTAAAGACTCCTTTTTTTCTTTTTAAGGCTAAATAACATGGTTTTATATGTATAGCACATTTTGTTTATCTGTTCATGTTGATGGGCATTTAGGTCATTCCCACATCTTCACTGTTGTAAATAATTCTGTAACTAACATGGGAGCATGAATATCTATCTCTTTGACATCCTGATTTTGATTCTTTTCAATAATATCCCAAACTGGGATTGTTAGATCATACACAAGTTCTATTTTTAAGTTTTTAAGAAAGTTGCATACTTTTTTTTCCTAGAGCAACTGTACTACTTCGCATTTCCCCCAATAGGATACAAGAGTCTAATAAAAGGACTAGGTCTTTTTAAGATAATTAAACATGTCTCCCAATTCAAACGTATCAACTCTTCCAAGTCATTGTTTTGAAAAACTCATTAACCTGTTAATTCAACTACCCATAATTATTTACTTCATTATTTGATATATTTATTTAGTCATATAACCATCTCTTTATTCATTCACTATGAATATATATGTATATATATGTGTGTGTATATATGTACATATATATAAATATATGTGATTTTCACTTATTTATGTAGTTGTATAAGTAGTATCAATAGAAACCACTTTTTTCCCCAGGGAATTTCTGCAAAGACAGAGCCTCTGTCCTCTTGGACCTTATTCTCTAGTAAGGAGGCTGGCTGAATAGCCATGGAAAACCCAGGTCCTTTCCCTTTATCAAGCTAGCCTTTAATACATGCTGTCTGAAAATGAGGACCAAAACTAGATTATAGAGTTTCAGGGTCACATGGAGGAAGGAATTTCCTAGTTACCTAATGACTCTAAATAGAAAGCAAGGATAGCTGTCCAATGATCTTAAAGGGGGAATGTCTCACACCATAGAGAACCTAGTGTTACTGTGGAGGATGGACTGTGTGCTTATAACTTTCCCTTATTCCTTTTCTTCCTTCTCTCTCTCTTTCTCACTATAAAGAAATGCTTTGGGTAGAAAAAGTCTCCTTTTTCTCCTCAGAGGAATAGTACATAATAAGTGATGCAGGGACCTTCAAATTCCAAGACTAGCAGAACTCAAATAATATTATTTATTAAAGCAGTTAAAGCCACCAGTAGAGCAATTAGAGGCAAAAAGCTGAAAACTTGTAGATGGAATTTTTGATACTCAAAGTGCACGCAAGAAAATGTTAAAATGGTTTCTTTAGGCGTAATAACAAAGGCTAGAATGAAATTAACCAGGGAGAAAGAAACAGTTGGAGTTCAGTGAAATATAATAACTGATTCATAACTAAGGGGTTTATTTCATTACATGTGGCTCTAAATAGCATCTTCACTTGCAGTAGGCTCAATAATTGTATCTTCCTATAAATTTTCCATATAGAGGCTGCAAACTAATGTTGAGCAAACCATTTTTTAGAATGGAAAAGTACATTTATGCCTGTTAAATTTGAAAAATAGATACACACTGCCTTCCTCCGAGAGGGGCGTCCTCCTAACTGTCCCCTGAGGAGCTCTGCTGGGACTAAAGATGTCCTGGCCACTTCAGTAGGAACTTAGGTGTCTTTGTGCTAGGGTCTCCCAGGTAATTTCATTTCCTAAGCAGCATGGCGCTCTTTAAAAACCAGAGAAGGTAGGCAGCATGATTTATCATGGAATGTTGTGCGGTTTTGCAGAGCATCCGGAGTGCAGGGTGTCAGAGAGGGGCTCCCAGGACCCTGTGCTGCCCTGTGGTCCCCATTCTTGTGCACTGAGTATATTGCAAATACCATGATGCTTATTCCAATAGGTATGATAGATTATGCATCTTGTTATGACTATATGAGCCCCCACGCCCCTTTTCCTTCCCACAGAACCTGCATGAGGGAAGACCCAAGACTTCAGTGAAAACTTTGACTGTATTACACTAGACCAGGGGCCAGCTAACTATTGTCGGTGTGCCAGATCTGGCCTACTATGTTTATAAATAAAGTTTTATGGAAACACAGGCTTCCTCATGCTTTTATGTTTTTCAACTGTGGAGACAAATAATTAGGATTTAGAGGGTATGGTCTGCAAAGCCAAAGTTATATACTTGACATAGAAAAGTTTTCAGCTTCTACACTGGACTGATAGGGGTTTGTAGTTGTATCAGAAGTTTGAGTAGCTTGTCCCCACATAACTCTGGGATCTAATTCTGACTCAGAAACTCACTAAATGTAAGATTTTAAAACATATTTTAAACCTGTAGCAGTCAAAGCAATCCTTTGTGTTAGAATTCTGCTATGTGTGCTGGGAGTTGACTTTTCCAGACTTGTCGTCATAGTGCCCGTGTGACCTTAGTCCTCATGGAGCCCATGACAGTGTCACTCACGTTTACTTGGCCAGAAAAACCTGGCTTTATTTTGGGGAAACCCCCATAACTACCATACAGGCTGCAAAAGGACATCCTAAAATATTTGTGATGCTTATCTGTTTGGAGTGTGGAATTAATTAGTTTCTTGCATGAAATTATTATAAAACCCTGTTTTTCTGGACCTCAGTGATTATGGCAATAGTGAAGTCTTAGATCTGAGGCTGGTCACTGCCCTAGCCAAACTCTGGTCTCTGCAGTGCAATGTGTTTGCAAATTTTCTGACTCCAGCAGCTTTTCTCGGGCTAAAAAGCATGAGGCGGCAGAAAATAGAATTTTACTTGGAAGAGACTCGCTGTAGTATGCCTGGCAAACTAACATGCATTCTCTCACAGGGGAGTAGATAGGTAATGAAAGTTGCCAGAAATATTTTGTGAATCTTTATTCATGCATATTTAATATTGTAGTACCATGCCCTTCACATATATCTTATTTAGACTTTATCACATTAACTTCATGTTTACGCACAGTGTTCTTATTCCAGTTAAACAAATGTGTTACAGGCTGTTTCCCCTGGAGGTTAATGGGGTTTGAGGGACAAGCTGTTTGTTAGGGATCAGCACCTGTGAGCGGAAGGGGACAGAAGTGGGATGGGCGGGATGAGACATCCAAGTGCAGGGCAGTCCCGGCAAAACCTTGGTCCAACCCCATGGGTCTCTCTGGGATGATGATGGATGATCAGAGTAGTTCTGCATCATGCCAAAATGACATGCCTTTATTTGTCTGCTTGCTTAATTTTCAGGCTCTCTCTGTAGAGGGGGCTCTCAGTAAATGAGGCAGATGCTTAGGAGCAGTAGCTGGAGTCTGTCTACTGGCTGCTCCCCACTCAGCTCTGACATCTTTCCTTGAAGGGAGGTCTGTCTGCACAGCCTGTCTTGTGTCTGTCATGGGTGAGCCCACTGAAACTCCTTACCAGTGATGCCATGAGACTAAATTCTCACCGCTCACCATCTAGCTCCCAAACCCTCCTGCTACCCCAACCTCTGGCATCTTCCCTGAGCAGATATCCATTTGTCCTGTATTTGGAGATGCAAACACTGGAGCAAAGGGACTTAGCTGAAATGACATTTGTGTAGCATGGTGCACCTGAGTGGTAATTCCCAAAAAGCATCCAACTGCATGGATTAATGAAATATTTCAAAATAAGAGATTTAGGGTGGTAAAAATAATATAGGAATCTTGACAAGAGTAAATTATTTTGGAAAGTACTGATTTGGTGTTTAAAAGTTTTCATTTTATTTTCCTTTATTTTTATCAATGGGTGAAGTCTCTGTCCCCTGTATAAAATAAAACTTAATAATGTTTGTAATCTGAGAGAAACAAAGATGCTTGCATGAATGGCGTGAGCAGTGTTATCTAACATTATTATACTCAGAAAGCAAAATAAATCCCCTATTTTGCATTCCAACAAAGGAAGATTGACATCCTTATCTGATGTTCAAATATTTATGGGAATCATTTCAGCCAACCCATTATTTTCCTATGTATTTCTCCATTCTCCATTCTATATTTCTACAACATATTATACAACCTTGCTTTTGATAAAGGACAGTCAGATTTGACTTAGTGTTACAAAGGAAAACATAACATTGCATATTTTAAGGAGAGGGCATGTTAAAAAATGGAGAAACGCCATTTCCATCCATCCATTAAATGTTTACTGGCTTTAAGTCAGTGTACTGGGTGTTGGAATAGGTCTAGTTGAAATGCCTTTCAAGTGCAGCACAGGATACAAATCAAGTCTACTTGGGGTATCTACTAGGGGATGTGGACACTCACAGTAAATGAGAATAAGATTTATAAATGTCTTTGAGAAGGATCAACATCGTGGAAGATGTATTTAGTGATACGAAGGACAACCAAAGACCCAAACACCCTTGCAAAGACAAGGAAGGGTCTGAAGTTGGGCAGAACAAGTCTGGTGAAGGAACAGAGCCCAGAGTGCAGTGAAGGTGGGGGTTCTTGTTATTGGCAAAAGAGGAAGCATGTCTGGATCACCTTCATTAAATGCCAAGTGCGTCATGTTGGGCTTTGCACTTGTTTAAATGCACATGACTAGGTTAGACCATGTGGACACACCATGTTGTGTTTAGGGATCAGTATTTTTTTCACATTGTTAAAATTAAAAAATATTTTATGTATTTATTTTTAGAGAGAAGGGAATGGGGAGAGAAAAAGAGGGAGAGAAACATCAATGTGTAGTTGCCTCTCGCATGCCTCCAACTAGGGATCTGGCCAGCAACCCAGGCATGTGGCCTGACTGGGAATCAAACCAGCAATGCTTTGGTTCTCAGGCCAGCACTCAATACACTGAACCATACCAGCCAGGGCAGGGATGAGTATTTTTGGTCTAACATACCGTTGTCTCCCTAGAAGAAAGTACATTTGCTTGCATACTAGAATGACATGCCATTTTGTTATTACTATTGTAAATTAGACAAGTAAACAAACTTTTTTATTTCCCTACAAATGCATTTCTAGCCTTAAAAAGTGAATAGGTCACATCTTGTTCACCTATTAATTCCTAGTACTTACTATGAGTCTTTAGTTTTTACTAAAGGAGCCTAAATGTCTAATTAAAATATCAAAGCAAATATAACTTTATGACATCTTCAAAAACCTGCCTAATATAAGTATGTAATGCTGTTATTATTTCTTGGGTGTGCATGCTTTCCATAAACATTTTTTCTAAATAATAAATTGTTTCAACCAAAATTAGAAAACTTATATAATCAAATATCACTGTCCTCATAGCTATCTAACATTTAGTAAGAATTGATAATGTGTCAGATGCTATGGTCAGGATAGTATGCTGATCTCACTAACTCTACAAACACTGAGAATCAGAACTGTTTCTATGGGCTGCTCAAGTCATTTATAGGGAGGATTAAATGAGAAATCATTGTACAAAGCTTACTCAGCAGAGAGGCTGAAAATTAAGAATGCCACAGTAAATACATTCAATATGCAACTACATGGTAGTTCTGGGTGAGGTAGGATGGTCCAGACAATGCCATATAATGAGGCATCTTCTCTATCTCCGCATCAATGTCCTATTGTCCATGTAGCATTTAGCATTTTAAACATCCTTTCATATAAAGAAACCTCATCTTTGGCATAATCCACAAAGACTTTTAGGGAGTTAATGGATTCTCTTCATCCTAGATTTCTGCTAATATCCTTAGGTTATTATGGGTTTACAGAAATTCAAGGGAATAGGTCGGGATTGCTGTGACCCTTGGATGAACGAGCAGCAAGGATCAAGGTCATCATGGGATCTTCAATACAAAAGACTCTATCTATCCTCACAGCTCCTAACCTCCCATCTACAGAAAAGCATACACCAGAGATACATTTTACTTCACCACTGCAAGTTCCAGATGTCATGTATTTCTGAAAAAAAAAATTTTTTTTGCTAATATTTATGTGAATATTTGTGACCTGTTTGGTATATTTGGTCATTGCATAAGTGGCCATGAGGAGAGGAAACAGAGAAATTTGTCTAAATTGAAAGCAATATAGGATAATAGAAGGGGTTATGAGCCTTTCACAAGGGTGTTTCTCCAACATTCCGCTACCTCCTTTACCTCCCACATCCAAGTAACCATGACGTCCTACTGTGTTTTGTTTTCACTCTCTCAGTTACAGTCGCCCCATTCTGTGGTCTCCTGCCCTTTACCACACACAGATGCGGAAGTGACCTCTAACTCAGGTTAGATCTCTGCTGTTCAACATGGGAGCCACTAACCACATGTGGCTCTTTGAATGGAAAGCAAGTTAAGTTAAATGAACTGAAATAAAAATTGCAATTTCTCAATTACACGAGGTAGATTTCCAGGGCTAAGTAGCCACATGCAGCTGGTGGTTACCATATTGAATAGTCCAGAACATTTTTCTATATCACAGAACATTCTATGGAGTTCAGCTGTGGTTTAGGTCATATCACTTTCCTGTTATGTTCTTTCAAGTGGCTCTCCATTTCTAACAAGTAAAAAAACTTCCTCAGCACAGTCTTAAAATTCCTTCCTGCTGTATCCCTAGTGTCCTTCCCCAACTGAATCTTGAACTTCACCTGTCCTTTGTCAAGGTCTCTTCAAAGACACTGAAGGTCTTCCTATCTCAGACTTTTTTATATTTACTGTGTATTTTGATTGGAATACTTTTGTAATATTTTATACACCTCAGACCTTTCTTTCTCCACTAATACATCACTGTAAGCTTTCAAAAGCCTTATGCACCTTTACTGTCTTTGTCTGCAGGTAGACTCAGTTACAGGAGAGCAGCTCCATGTTTGTCTGGCCACCGAATACAATGTCTTGTATGTAAGAGACACTCAGTAAAGAGTGAGTGAATGAGCTGAGATGGAAAGGGAAATAGTAGGGATGCTTGTCTAACAGACCTCAGCTATCACCACACCTAGTCAGGTGCTTTAATACTGTAGTTTCCCAAACATTCTCAAACTCAAGATTTTCTACATGAACTTCCTTCTTCTGAGAATGTTCTCCTTATGTATTCCACCTGGAGAAACTCCACTCTTTCTTCCTGCCCCTAGACAGACTCTGTATTTTCCTGGTGCCATCTCTGACCACCCCTCACCCTTTCCCAAGTGCATTTGGCGACCCTTATTACCCATTGCAATGTAAGTGTGATTCCGTGACAGAGCCTGCCACTTTTTGTTGTACTCAGTGAGAAAGTCACACTAATCTGTGCAAGGGGGAGGAGTCATTCAAACATTTAGCATCATAATTAACCAAAAGAAGCAGTCATTAAAATGATTGGAATTAAATAAAATTAACAACTTTAAATTGAATCCCTTCACAACATCTAACACTGCATTCTTTTTTTTCATCATATTATGTTTAGAATTCTCAGCTATGAATGATTATTTTGAAGACTCAGAGAAAAAAATAGAATTTCTCCAAACATATTATGTAAATATTGAAAAATTTATCATGAGTCCAATTTTACCTGGGATTCACTCTAAAGAAAAGAATTTTTTTTTTGGCTCTGTGGCTGCAGAAAGTTACACATGCAATTGTAGCTTTATGATGCTATTTTTCTGAGGTATGTGTGAAACAAACTATAAAATACAATGCATACTCCAAAAGTGGGATGTCATATGAATAGACGGACTGTAATTGAAGATTTCTATAAGTAAAAGGTACCCGAGAATGCTTAACACGAGAATAATAGGAAGGGCACCCTTAAGGAAGAGAAGATGAGCAGACTCAGGTCAGGGGAAGAAGGCCCGTGGGTGTGGGGAGAGGTGAACTACAAAACCCAGTATCATCTCTCGTCTCTTCAGCTTGGTCTCTAGGCTCTATGGAGGTACTCATAGTAGCGGATATTTTGAAAGGGGTGAAGACTGGGATAGACACAAAGATTTTGGCATCTTTTTCTAGTGTCACTTGCAAAATTCTGTCTTTCCTTCTAAAGGATGCAAATGGTGGTCTTTGTTTATATCTTTCCATTTCTGGATTTTCACTTCTGCAGTTCCCCTGGGCTTGAAGAGATCACTTACAGATTGAAAAATGGGCTTCTTATTTTATTGATTTGTTTATTTATTTGTTTGTTTATTTACCTAATGTGAGTCTTGGTAGCAACTCATTTGCTACCAAGCACCTCTCTGTGCAGGAGGTGTTTCCTCTTATTTACGGATAAGACTATGAGGTGTGAGTAGTTAGTTCTGATGAGCCCCCACAGGTGAGAGCCCACTGAGGGTTCCCTGGCTGTGCACCCTGCACTCTAAGTGCTGTTGCCATTGAGAAAGACATGGGCAATCTCACAGAGCAGAGTGGCTTCAGAGCCTACTTCTGACACATCTATACCTGAGGGCAGGCTGGGAATGTAGAAGGTACACTGGATTCTAAAATGTAACTTGTTACTCCAGGTTGGTCGTGTGTTGCCCACTCTGTTTTTCTTTGAATTTATTTTCTGGTAATTGGCTTAAGGAAAAGCCTTATATTAGAGTCTTACCTTTAAGTCTTGGCCTTTACTGCTGCAGATGTAGCTCTGTCCCAAAATGGAATGAGTAGGGGCACGGCAGAGAAATTCAGATAATGGAGTGGATGATGGCAGCTTAGACAACCAGAGGAAAGCAAGCTGAATCTTTGCAACTAGAGATGGTGGTGGGGGGACTGAGCTAGCGCATGTGTGTGCGCGTGCGTGTGCGTCTGTGGGCTGGAATGGAGCAAGCATCTTCTGAGAACATCCCTAAAAATGGCACGCTTTCAGTTTCTTTTTTTAAAATGTAAATAATCTTTATGTTATTCATTTTAAAATTATAAAAATGTCATTAATTTTAACTATGATAAAAAAGGGCATATATTATGCAATAGGAATACAAATCACTTATGTTCAGTAGACCTTTGAACCTGCCGTGATCCGTTCTTGGGATGGAGCTTTGGGTCAGAAAAGTTGGTGAAGAGATAAACACGTAAAGTGGTGGCAGAAGCGTGGGTATCTGCTTCCTCCCTCGCTCCCACTGCTCAGCTTCATTTCATCACTTAAACAGACACCCCGTCTTCTCTACGTTTGTTTCCGCTGATACAAGAACCCAGATAAACTTGTTTGGGGACAGAGGAGCCAGGAGTGAGAGGAATATTAGCTTACACTTGAGAAGGAACTGGGAACCAGCAGTGGAAACCTATTGTTTCCAGATAAGTAATATTAATTATTTTAAATATATACTTGTTGAGCACTTACTATGTGCCACACACTGTGAAAGGTGCTTTATATGCAATCCCTTATTTAAAGCTCAGAAAGCCCATTATAATTCCTATTTTACACATTAGGTAACCATGACACAGAGAGACTAATCACACAACTAAATCATAGCTAATTAAGTGATTTTCCTTTTACTCATTCTATAAGAAACAAAGAAAAGAAGGGCGTAAGAAGGAAAAGGCACCTAGCAAATATGTGCTTAATACACATTTGGTATCTAATGCTTGCTTGTTGACTAGGTTAAGTCAGTATTTGGGGCTGTGCAGCAGTTCTTGGGAGCCTTCATCAGAAAGTCTACCAGGCAATAAAATCTGCAAAATGTCTACAGAGGCAGCAAGGGGCTTTTTGAAATAGTTGAGGTAGATTTTAAACTGAATTTTAAACTAAGTCATTTTTTCCCCATTGAGTTCCTTCCATTGTGTAATCTTATAATATTATGACATTCTTACCTCTGATCTCACTAAAGGGCTGTATTTATAGCCGATTTTATAAATTCTTATGACTCACCCCATAAAGTCTGTCATGAACTGGAACTTTAAAAGATGAGAAAAATATCCTTGTCTGTGTCAGAGTTATTGGAGTTAAACAATCCTCAAACTTTCTCCCCCAGTTTCATGCTATTTATAACTGTTAAGAAAGTGGCCCTCTCTACCGTCTTCCAAGAAGGGAAGTTCACTGAAATTCTGTTTGGTAGGACGTGATGATTGTGGTGATGATGATGACGAGCGTGTGTTTATTGCCTACTAACTCCCAGAGACTGACTTATGCTTTATTTTTAATCTTCACATCCACCCCTGGGACACGGGTACTCCATATTTGACCAGTAAAGAAATTGAGGCTCAATGAATTTATTAATTATGTAAGAAATAGCCATATATCAATAATAGAGATAGAATTTATTCCAAATTTGAGGTCTGCATGATACAAATTTAAGTAAGGAATTAAACAAACCACTTTAAAAAAAAATACCAACTTCCCAAACTCTGTCACTGTTCTCCGTGCTTCCTCTGGGCCAGAAGGTCTAGGGCATCGCTGGGCATCAATCAAATAGCCAAGGAGCTTGTCTCAGATTTGAGCTCCATGAGTTTTAGTGATTAGACTGACTCTCCCTTGCTGTGGCCTCTGGGAAATCGGGTGATGCATGAATGTGTGAAATATATCAGCAGTGAGATAATAAAATGTCTATAACCCAGCAATGCCTGCAAAGTTTATCTATGACTATGATGCAGGAAGTGATAATTAATCCTCTGGATATTTCTTAGCTCGTTTAAGAGTCAGAAGCTACGTGATATTTGGAGCAAAACACATGTCTGTTTAGTTCTTTTACAGTTAAACTTGGAACCTCATGGGTCTCATCAACAATCATTGTTCCCCAGAAAAATGGCTTTTGGTCTTCTTTCTATAATAAAACAGATTGAAATGCTTTGTAATGAGCACTTTCCCATGCTCAGGATTTGGTTGAGAGCACTGTTGATCCATGTATGCCTCTGGGTTCTTAAATCCTTTCCGAGTTTCTCTGATCTTCCTGGAGACAGGGCGCAGGGTCAGTTTGTAAGTGTCTGGTGTGTAGATGCAAGTCGGCTTCTTAGTTTCCTTTGTAGCTATTTACTAAATCAGAAGTTATAATTTCATTATGCAATATTTCTCAAGGAATTTAGCAATAAACTATCATCAATAAAATTAAGTGCTTTTTAAGTATAATTCCAAACTGTTTAATGATGCTTGTCTTTCATGGGGAGGATTTAACATGAATGCCTTTTTCCCATGGTGTTTGCATTTGAAATACAGAATGTGAAGACCATTTCTAATGAAAAAGAAATAACTAAAAAAAAAGAAGAAACAGACATAACTAAAAAAGAAAAGAATTCTCCATCTGTCTATCAATCGATCTATCAGATATCCATTCATCTGATGTCTATCTACTACCTATCTACCCATCCTCCCATGTATCTATCTGGTAATCCATATATTTTCTCAAGTAGATATAGAAACAAATAAATAGATGCACATGCATAAGTAGAGATGTATAATATATGTAAATATATGCTGTTTGCAATGAAATCCACTAAAATATTAACACCACAAAACTGTAGGCATAAAATTGTAAGGATTTTATTTTTCCTCATTTTCTTATAACAGAGTCTCAACTTGATTATATAATAAATTTCATACAAATGTATAAGAAATAAAGTATGCTCAGCACCAATAGCCATGAACCATGTTTCAAAATTAGGGTCAATGAATATCAGTGAGTAGAGAGATTTCATGGGCCCTTCCTAAGAGGCCACCTCAACCGTAAAGGCTTTCTTCAGTGCCCCCTCCTAAAATGGGATTGTACATGAACTTCGTCTTAGTTTGGGCTGCTGTAGATATGGAATGCTATCTACTGGCAGTTTAAACTACAGAAATTTACCTCTCACTGTTCTGGAGCCTGGAAGTTCAAGATCAAGGCACTCACAGATTCTGTTGTTGGTGAGAACCAGATTCCTGGTTTGCAGGTGGTCGTCTTCTTGTAACATCCATGGTAGAACCAGAGAAGCATCCTGCATCAACGCCGTTTTTTTTTTTTTAATAAGAGAGTTAATCCCATCATTAGGGCCCAGACCCATGACCTCATGTAATTATAATTATCAGCCAAAGGACGGACTTATTTAGTAATTCTAGCACATTGGGAGTTGAGATTTTAACATATGAATTTCAGGGAGGCACAAATATTCAGCCACAGCACCCTACTTTGGGCCTGCATTCTGTCCTGTTTCAGTTATGTTTCTTACACCATATACTTGGTTGTATTTGGTATATTGTAGCCAAAGCACAGCTCTTGGCTTATAAAAAGGATAAATGCTGTGGAACGATAGTTCTTGTATAATCTTAATACTTAGTATAGCTGCAAGGAAGATGGCTCTACACATAAAATGCCATAATGTTGTCTTATTTGAAAATTTTTTTCACTATAGGAATACTAAGAAGTCCATTTAAAATTCTTAATTTCATAGGATCTAGTATTATAAAATTTTTAAAATATCTCTTCCAACTTTAAGAATTGTTACTACTAGATGTTAGATACTAGAGGACCCACAACTATCTGACTTCTGTGGACAGAGACTAATAGAAAGCCTAAGTATATAACGTTACTTAAAATAAAAACAAAACAAACCAACAGCAACAAAAACAAAAGCACATACAGGTTGTCTAGTCAAATACAAGTGTAACACAAACACCTCTTTCCTTTGAACTGCAATAAATTACATGCTGCCTAGCACCATTCTGCTTTGGACTAGAGTTCATTGTTTTATATATTTTGTGGCAACTGCTAATTATCATAAGCTGTCCAATAACTGTGATGGATTATCCAATTAACTCTTCATCAGCATCCATTTTGGAAGATGATACCTATTGAAACTGATGGCAGTTTATGACCTCCATGTTGCATATGTAGCTAATTACTCCTTGGACAATAATTATCCAGTTTCTTGTGCCTCATTCAGTCATTTTGTTTTACAAATTATGATGCCACTGAGTCTTCCAATTCATTTGACTTCACAATGATGGCTCTCCAAGGATTACTGAAGGTCTGCTGTGGAATGTATGGATCACATGCACACGGAAGTAGATTACAGATGTGTCTGTTTTGTAGGTTTTCCATCGACCGGCACACTGACCTGGAGAGACAATTCAACATTAACGCAGATGATGGGAAGATAACGTTGGCAACACCACTGGACAGAGAGTTGAGTGTATGGCACAACATAACAATCATTGCTACTGAAATTAGTAAGTGCCCGGGTTTAATTTCTTCTTTGCGTGACTGGGTTCACTATATGCCTAGTGATCACATGATAAATGGTCCCTGTTTTCATTAGGTAGTTTGGCACTGGAACATATTCTATTATTCCAAAGGAGCCTTTGAATGAATCACGTCAGCAAGAAATAACTTACATGGCGTTACGTTACTGAGGGTTGCAATATACGTGGGAAGGAAACTTTTTTATATCCAAATATTCTTATAACTCATACCTATTATCAATCATTAAAAACAATGTTTTGCATGTTAAAATATAAGGAAAGATTTAGTACAAGAGAGTGGGTAAAAAATAGAACTCAAGGACTATACACTATAATTTAAATAAGCAGACACTAACATATATTTATACAATAGAGAAACTAGCACTCACATATTTGAATCTCACACATATACATATATAGACAGAACCTTCACACTCTCAATACATGTTCTTTTGGAAAGGTGAAATTGTAGATGATTTTTTCTTTTGTTGTTTAGAGTTCAATGTATTTTACACATTAATTATAGAGCCTTTAAAATTGTATCTCCAATATAATTTTTTTCATAAATTATATGCAAAAATGCAAACTTTTTCTGAGAGGACATGCTAGGGGTGTTAAAAGAACATGTTACTCTTTCCGTGTATTTTTGTGCTGGTAGCGTCTTTGATCACGCTCCTCGACACTGCTGCTGAGCTTCTGGAGAATGGCTGGATGGGGGCAATGAGCACTGCACTGGCTTTGAGGACTTGCACTCTGCCTTAAGATTTTCATTGTTATATGAAGACTTGCAAAAGGGAGATGATATTCATTTTACTTCTAAACAAAACATATTTTGCATATTGTCAGATCCAAAAGAGACGTTCAATTCTTGAGGGAGTTGGGAATCTGAATAAGGAAATAGAAACTGACATGAGAAAAAATCCACAGACACACATGCAATATAGAGGATGTAGATGATAATTAGAGGGTGTGGACCCTAAAGTTTGCTCTGTGTTCTCTCTTTTTGTATTCACAAGTAATGTGAAAATGGGAAATATCTCTGAGATACACGATGGATTTGTTTGTACCAATGAAAGTTATCTGGACCTTCAGGAAGGACATGGGTTTTTCTTGTTCTGACACAGGGGGAAAATGTCCTCTATGGGGCCTTAAAAAATGAAAATAAAGCAACACTGTGTGAAAAAGTGAAGATTCAAGAGTGAAGAATGTGTGTTTCTTACAAAAACCTCAAGTGTAGGCACAGAAACATGCAGTCCAGTTGGTATGTAGTCTCAACTCTACCACACAGAGGGGCCAGCAGAGAGGATGAGCCTTGGACACTTGGGTGTTTTTCCCGGATGAGAAGTACCGTTTTCTTCCTCAGTGCATTACTGTGGTAGTCATTGCCCCTTGTAACACTCAGGGATAGAGCTAACAAAGCATGCCACTGGGTGACCTTGTCTTATTAAAAGTGTTAACAACATCTTGAGTGGTGCAGGCATAAACTTTTTGTAATCTATCATGTTGATGCTGCATGATCACCTTAAGCCGCTGAGAAAAACTCTTATCTGTTTAGATTGGTTTAAAGGCTTATCAAAGCACTCAAAAGGACCAGTTTTCTTTACAGCGTATAGATAGTAATTACTTTTAAAAGAACTTTCTTGTGTATTGAATGCAACCTAGTTGAGTTAGCTTTCATCCATGACACTTTTGTAGGAGATGGATGCTTTCACTTAAATATTCGTCAGGCCCTGATTAGAAGGATCCACATACTCTATTTTAAGGAGGAAAAAGATACGGATAAACAGAGCGGTGGTTTAGAAACAATCTGGAAACAAAAGACTCATTTGCAAGAAATCACAGACAAGTAGGAAGACAGACGCAAAAGCTGATGCTGAAGGGTAATGAGCTGTGAATTCCAGGTCAACAGGAGTCCCAACCCCAGGCGGAGAAGACTGGCATTTGTTCATTCACTCGATGATTATTAATTGACTCTGAACTACATGAGGACAGAGCAGTGAGCAAAACAGGCATAAACACTTGGAGTTTCCCTTCTACTGGCACCTGGAAGCCCCTGCACATGAAAGAGTGAGTGGGAATCTGCTGAGCGGTCCATGAAGACTGACACAGAGGTACGGAAGAAGACGACGAGTTTAGGAATTACAAGCAGTTCCATATTGATGGCATGAAAAAAGCACCACAGCATACCTCTCTCCATGGACCTATGGTTATATGTAAAAATTGTAGCATAACAAATATGAAAAAAAAGACCTTATATCTATCAGTAAAATAAATATTAAGATTAGTTTTTATTTACTCAAAAGTATATATATTTTACATTCAATGTTATTTCATATTAGTTTCCAGTGTGCACCATTGTGGTTAGACAATCAGGTACTTTATAAAGTGTTGGCCGATATTTCTAGTACCCACCTGGCAGTATCTGAAGAAACCCAAAGCACTAATGTGAAAGAATACCTGTACCCTACGTTTCCTGCAGTGTTATTTGCAGTCACCAAGGAATAAAAGCAGCTCCAATGCCCATCAATAAATGAGTGGGGAAAAAGGCTGTGGTACATTTACACAACGGAATACTACTCAGCCCTGAAAAGAACGAACTCTTACTATTTGTGACAACATGAATGAGCCTACAGAATTGTATGATAAGATGGCTAAGATTATTTTAAAGTAGTACAGTTATTATTATTATTATGTTAATACAGTATAATCAAATTACCAATAAAATTAAAATGTACACCAGATAAAATTTTCTATATGGCTTGGGAGAAATCACTCAAGTATTTCCCAGGTTCAGGTTTCCAGGTGAATCCAGAAAGAGGAAAAGTATAGAAAAGCTCTGCCCACGGGAACACTGTGAGCCTGTCCATAAACCTTGGAGAATTTAAAACCTATAACTCAACCTTACATTACTCCATTCTAATAATGAGAGTTATCTTACCTTTTTAATTAATTAGTGTATTTGTTTTTGCTCAGAGATTAAAAACTAAACAAAATGCATAGACATATTTTGGCCAAGAAGCGAGCTTAATTCCGGAGTTGACATCTTGAGAAATGTAAAGCTGTAAGCTTTGCTAGCCATCTGATTTTTTAAAACATTTTTTCATGTCACTTTCTTACATTCGGAAAGATTAAGAGTTCAAAAGAGAACTTTAATTTTTAACTGTGAAACATAAGCTGAGGTGGGCATAAATTTAGAAACTTTAAAGGTGCAATTAAGTCATCTTTTTCTAAATCATGAAAAGAAGTAGAATACGACCACAGAGAACTTAAGAAAAATCGCAATTACTAAGACAATGGCTCAGTAACTTGTTTTGCCTTGATGTGATTATTTAGCTCATCACATAATATTTACCTTGCAAAGCCACATACCAGGTCTTGGGGAATACATATTAAAGAAAGATTTATTGTATTTGGATGAGATGAATATTTAAAACCACCCAGGACAACAGAACCCCTTAGGGAGAGGTTCTAATAAAGTTAAAGAAATATTTATTCCAGGCAGAACAATTTAAAATTACTCTCAGAACACCGTCTCATCAGGCAAAGATTTAAACAAATGAAATTAAGCTTAAAAAAATGGATTTTAGGGAAGTCCATCTGTTAGCTCTTAATGAGAATGAAGATGTTGTCTTTAATCCTCTTGTGTCAGATTCACTTAACCGAGGCTGCGATGCTTCACTGTGTGCACCTCCCAAGTATCTCGCTGGCCATAGATCCAGCTTGCCGTCGGAATCAACCAGGGCACCTCATTGCAGGAGCTGGCTGTTAGATGCCCAGGCGCTAACAAGAGATTGGGCTTATCCAGCGAATCTCTGCTAAGTGTCTCTGCTAGTGGCAACTCCATCCCCTGCAACTGCAGTGCCAGGGCTGCTGTTCACCATGGTGGTGAAGGTTTAAGGTAAAGTTAGCTTACTAATTAAACACTGAAAAAGCATTCTGGAAGCCCTACGATGCATTTAATTCTCACACCACCCTGTGAAAGTAGGTACTATTACTATACACATCTTTCAGAAGAGGGAACTCAGACACCAGCTAGGTAACTTGCTCGAGATTCATAGAGAGCAAGGGTTGGGTTGGGTGTGCAGAACTGGCACCCACACTGTTTAACGGCAGATTCCGTGTTCTAAGGTGCCCTCTGCAGAAGAAACCTCTTGTAGCTTCTTCACTTTCCCTCTCCTGCATACATTGAGCTCTGACACCAGCACTTCCTGTCCTGAAGCAAATGAATGAATTAGTTCTTCTGTGCATAGCAAAAGGCAGGTGAGGCTCAGGGAAGAGGGTACAGGGGAGGAAAGAACAAGTACGCCTTAGGAAAGAACAAGTAACCCACAGCAGCAATAGTGGGTCACAGAGCAGAGCTTTGTAACCCACTGCCTAAGGGTCAGAGCAGAGCTTTGCAACCATTCAGGCTCAAACTCCCTTCCCGTTGTAGAGACCAGGAGTTGAGTGACAGGGAAGAGAGAGAGCACAGAAGAGAGTACCTGGTAGGGGAGAGCATGTTTCAGTAAAGAACACAGGGAAGTTAACTCTCCCAACTGATCCAAATCACCTGGGTAACCCTTAAAACCAAACCCACTGAGTTCTGGGGCTTCCCAGTCTCAAGGCAGGGACTCCGGAAGGCAAGTTTCAAAGGTTCTTCCCGCCTCCTCTCTACCCCCTGCCCTGCCCCGTCAGGTGTACATTATACCAACACTGTGAAGGAAGGCAGAGAAAGGTAACGTGTCCTTTTTCTTTAATTGAATGTATTGGGATGACATTAGTTAATAAAATTCTATAGGTTTCGGGTGTAAAATTCTATATATAATACACCATCTGTATAATGTATTGTGTGTTCACTGCCCCAAGTCAAGTCTCCTTCCATCACCATTTACCTCCCCCCTTTACTCTCCCCTACTCCCCCACCTTCCTTTCCCTCTGGTAATCACCATACTGTTGTCTGTGTACGTGTGTTTATTTTATTTTATTTATTTTTATTTGCCTAATCACTTCGCCTTCTTTTTTGTCTGCATGTTTTTGTCTTTACTTTTTGTGACTCCCCTAGTGACTAGGGGACAGTTCACTGAGCTGAGGTCGGAGCCAAGTGTCAGGCAGCACGCGGGATCCCTTCAGGTTAAGCAGGGTGTCCAGACCTACCCAAGGGCAACCACGTATCACAGCCACAGTGGCAGGGGAGGGACACCATACTGTGGGGGGGAGTCTCTGCAGTGGTGGCAAAGAGCCCTGAATGCCAGTTCTAGGGGGTTCTTCCCAGAGAAATTGGTGATGTGAGATGGAGCGGGGAGAAGCCTGCCGACGCCGTGTCCCTGGGATCAGCCCTCGGCACCTGCAGAAAGCACACTACTCTTGGTTACCTGAGAGTGTTTTAAAGCGGGAGGCATATAATTGCCCATTAAATTAATCTCTTTCAGTTAGTGGTAATGCATTGCGCCGGCCCACTACAGTGGGCTGCACACAATATTGCACATGAAGCTTTTCACTAATGACGGTTAAATCTCCCAGGGAAAACACTAGTTTGATAGCACTTAAGGAATGTTTCTTCCTGGCGTAAGGCCCAGCTGCCAGAATAATTGCTTTGTCCAACCCAGGATACTTAGGGAAAATATATCTTTATGGGCCACTCATTATTTAGAGAAATCTTAGGTTCTACAGTTGGAGGGAGTTAGCCACGTCCTGGCCATATAACCTTGGGCAGATACCTAATTTCTCCTTTCTCACTTTTTTATCATACCTATAATGGGAATTACAATTGTTCCTTATAATCTTGGGTGTAGTGAGGATTTAATTAACAGTGATAGTACTATACCTTCTCTCTGTCTTCCTCCAGTCCAAGCCTGGTGTTCCCTCTCTCTCCCTCCCCTGTCATCTTACTAGTCCTATAGGTAAACTTTCTATTTGCCACTCATTTCTGTCTTTTTTTTTCCCCAAGCCACTTGGGCTTAAGGAGAAAGGGAACAGAAATAGTAATATAGATACCCCGATTTGTATCAGTTCTCTCATGTAGCGTAATAAACCATGTCAACATTTAGTGGCTTAAAAATAACAAACATGTATTTCTCTTGGTCCTGGGAGGCAGCTGGGCAGTTCTTGAACTGGCTTTACTGACCTCTCAGGTCAGCGGGTGGCTCAACTGGGGCTAGATGAGCTATGCTGGTCTCACAGGTGTGTGCAGCAAGCTGGTTAGACCGGGGCGCCGGAGTCGGCGTAGGTCTTCTCTGCCCCGTGTGGCCTCTCATGCTCGAATAGGCCAGCTCGACGATGGCGGTGGTGTTCTTAGGATTCCAAGGAGTAACGAAGGGCTGGTGAGAAGTGCTTTCTCAGTCTCTGTTTGTATCATGTTGAGTAATGTCACATTGGCTAAAACAAGTGACATTCACAAGACCAAATTCAAAGAGTGAAGAAATACATGTCACCTGTTGATGGGAGGAGTTGGAAATATTATGGCCATTCTTTTTTTTTCTTTTTAGTTTATTTCAGATGAGGATGCTGAATCAGTGTGCATGACTGAGAAGTGAGTAACAATCTGTAGCCTACACACAGGTACTTGTCAGTCCTTCTTCCAGAATCCTCTCTTCAGCGTAGTACATGTGCATCAGAATTCTATGCTTCAACCACTTACCTGTTTGGAAGAAAGCATTAGACACAATATATCTAACAGCCATCAACTGGTTAACTATGGGTTCTTTAGAATTTCTGATTAAACAGCAATTTGTATTACTCATATTAAATCTACTAATGCATTTATACTGTTACAACAACTCACATAAGTGTTAATGTAACCACTAAACTTATTACTATTTCTTGATACCCATGCTGGGTCAGATTTCTTTGTTATAGGTTCTCACACATCCTTGCTCTTCTCTTTGCACTGACTGGTTGAGACTCATAATAGCCATTTATTTGCTTGTGGTTTTGAGAATGCATTTACAAAGGAAGAAATAGGTAAAGTCCTTGCTCTAGTGAAACATTTTATTATTGCTTTATTATTGATTGCTGTTTGATCCTAGGATGCTAACACAGTACTTGAGGCTCCCAATAAATATTTGCTAAATTAGCAAATGAATAAAGGAAATAATGGAGTAATATCACTAGACAGTACCCTGATGACTTCTGACTCCAAACATTTTCATTGATTGGTGGAAAGGATTTTGCCATACTGTATCCCACTCAGTTCTTCGTTCAAGGTCTCAGGAAGGCAGGCACATAGGCACGATGGCTTCCTGGATTTTTAAAGTCATTCTTTCCTGAGTGACTGAAGCTGACACATAAAGGGCAGGGGTCACCCTCTCCTTGTGTGAAAATTGTGGGGCACTGACTGTGTTTACAGGGAAAGACTCCCATGGAATACTAACCGATCTTGGGAGTCAGAGACCACGGGAAAGGTGCTGGTAGGAAGGAGCCTGAGGTCCCCTCTCTCTTTCTCCAAGGAGCCAGGCTTCCGATCTAAGAACTGTTATTTCTCTTCGCTTCTAAGAGCCTTGAGGCAAGCCCTGAATCGTGCCAGCACACACTTCATTACCCAACAAGCCTGTTTATCATTTAATCTAATCTGTATTGAACAAGTAGAAGCAGGTTACAAAGCAGCAAAGCAAAAGAATGAAAATGCAGCATGTTTTCTGATTACAGGAATCCCTAATCCAAAGCTTAGAAACTGGGGCTAAAAATAGGTACCAATTCCATCTGCATCCATCCCCACCCACTTAGCCTTTCAGGGCCAGGTCAGATGGCCCTTCAGTCAGAGGGTAGAAATTTAAACTGTGATAACTTACTTCCATCTTATTTGTGGTAGCAGGACATTAGTTATTCTATACCCTCATTTATTATACTGATATTTCTTTTTTCCGGAGCATCTGCAGGACAAGGATCCACCTTACATTGCCCAAGGTCAAGAGTAATGCCATTTGTCGCAGAATAGGTTGTGCCTGCTCCTTGTATGACTGAAAATGCTATTTACCCAGGAATTCAAATCAACCTAGAACGAGGACACTGACATTCATTAGCACCAACTCTGGGCATTGTGTTGAGCACTTGACAAACCCTGTTTTATTTCAGCCTCACAGAAACACAGGGAAGAATGATGAGGAAATCCTCTGAGATGTGAGGCAAGCTCCCCAGGCCTCCATAGCCAGGATTCACAGAGCAGGTCCCCCAAAACGTAATGCTTCCACCTCTCACATCAGTATTATTTCTCTAAAGCTTCATAAATCAATGAATCCCCAGAGCAGATAGGGCTCAGCTCATTTCAGGAGGTATTTCACGTGCAACTCCTGTGTATGAAGAGTCAAGCACTTGGAACACAGTTAGATATGACTCCTTCCTCTTTGAGCCTTAATAGCAAAGTGAAGAAATAGATGTAGAGTCCTTTCTTTAAGGCCTGCATTTGAAACTCTACTACTTCATTTACTAAAAAAAGCTTGTGATTGGGAGTAGAGTGAGCATCGTCCACGGGACAGGAGAGACTCTTGTCTGGAAAAAATCCTTTGCGGAAGATACATTTACATCAGGATCATGAAGTAGCAGTAGGCTTTTCTTAGAGCTGCGTTTCCACACTAAGAAATGTCTTATTCAAGAAGAGGAAAGTTCAGAATATCTTCTGAAGATAAGGGAAATCAGGAACGAGAAGAGGATTTGGTTGGAATGTTAAGTGAAGCAAAAGATGGTTGCCTTTAAATGCCAAATCAAAGAAATTATCTTATTCTCTATGTTGAAGGGGTCCATGAAACACATAGAAATATCAAAATAAGGGAAATTTAGGGCCTAGAATATTAGCGTTCAGAATGGGGAGTGGAAAGGATCATGGATGGAAGGAAGGGACAAGACATGGAAAATGGGAGGGAGAAGAATAGGGCTGTGAGCTGGAGTTTCTTCAACTTTGTGATGCATAAACCACCTGGAGGGTTTGTGAAAACACAAATTTCTAGGCCATCGAATTTGTGTTTCTAATGAGTCTCACTGTGACACGGATGCTGCTGGGCCGGGGACCAAACTTGGAGAACAATTACTGTAATCCCTGCAGTCCTAATTCTGAATACAACTAAAGCTGCGCTAGAGACGGAGTGTGAATGAACAGAAATTGGCATCTGGTTAAAACTAGTGAGCAAAGAAGAGAAACGAATACTGCTAGAGAGTGTAAGCCTTGGCAACGAGGATGCAGATGATACATGATAAGTGTTGCTGCTTGCTGTATGCGAGGCAGCGTTGTAGACCTTTCTCCGTTTCACGTTTAATTCTCACAACAGCTCCATAAATCGGTGTCCTCAGTTCTTTCATCTAATAAAACAAAAACACCAAAGTTCAAGCTCGCCAGGTGTAGGTGGCTGAGTCTGGATGGGATCCTAGGTGTGCCTGACCCTTCAGCTCCATTTCTGGACATTTAGCCTCTATTCTCTTCCGAGTGATAGCCTCGCGTCTGTTGAGATGTGCCACGATTCACAGAAGATGACCTATCATTTCCAGCATTGGGGAATCTACAGCTTTTCTTCAACTAAGTCTTAATAAAAGAAGGTCAAACACTATGACTTATTGTTGATAGGCTTCCATCCCCAGTGAAGTAACTGAACGGGGTGAACGGGGTGAACAGGGAGGGTGGGGGGGCAGTCCAGATGGGGCAATTTACTTAAAATTAACATCTGTGAACTACCTGTTCCAGAGGAATTTGGATTTGTGAGAGCCTCCAGTTCCTCAATTGAAAATAAATTAAAGTCCAAATGAGGGGCTGATACTGAAGTGTGAATGTTCCTGCTACCCACTGAGATAATCCTGGAATAGTGCTGAAGCCTGCTCCACACGCCCACTGTTACAATTTGACAATGACTGCTAAATAGTAGCCTGGAGAAGGAAGACCTGGAATAAAACCGTGGATGACAAGTGTAGAGGGAGAAGACTCCGACTTCATAGTCAAATAAATATAGATTCCAATCTAGGTTCCATTTACAGCTATCTACTTGAAAATAAACAATTTCTCTGAAAAAATCTAATGTTTTACTTATTAGTTAAAATGGAAATTTAATATCAATAGGGATCTAAAACTTGGTTGATGTAGAGAGTGTATGTTTTTATATATACTATAATAGATTATATTAATGTGTTAGAATCATTACATTATAATTTATATGTTATTTTATTATAATATCACAGGATTTAACATAAATATATTCTCTGTATCTATTTTTGCAGTAGTCATAAAAAGCCTCATCACCTGCTCTTTCAGGTGGGCTGTGATGAGCTTGTTGTTTAAGAGACACTGACATTTTAGAACCTTTTCTGTCTCAGCTCTATTTAACTGTTTTGTGTAGCAAAAATAAATAAACAACTCTAACACACTGTAAAGAAAACCTGTGGGCTTTTTCTGGCTCTTAAATAAGGCTTGTCATTAGATTCTGTGTTAGGCACAGTATCCAAGTCTCCTTGCTCGTTCATATTTGAGAATCTCTGGATATAAAAATACCCATACTGAGCCAGCATTTGATTTCCTGCTGAACTGTTTTTCACATTTCCAATATAATTATGTAGCAGTTACAAAGAAAGACTGAACTCCACAGAATACCATAGAAACCCACATTTGTTTATTCAAGAAAATATATGAAAAGCATCTCAGACAGAAACTGGTGACTTCTCAGGGAAACTGGTACCTAAAATAAATCTGAAGATAGTATGGATATTTATCAGAAGTGATTGGTTATAAATGGATTTAAAAAGGCAGTCAGATATGCTGCTACAAATGGCCTCTGGCATATAAATAGATCTCTGAAAATGGGAAGTACTGAATTAGATATCTTTATTTTGTCTTTGTTTTCTGAATGATTGATTTTTGTCCCTGGTAGTGGTGTCCATCAGAAAGAAATTTAAGATCTAAGGAGGTAGTCACTAGAGTACTAGTAGTACCAAGTAATAGTTGATTGAATATATAAAACATTAGTAAGTCAAACCTTTCTGCACGTCTTAACTGAGCACTAGGGTCACAGGTTGTTAAAGACCTAGCTCCTGGACCGGAGGCGGGGCTTCTGGAGTGGAGGAGATGCCTGCTGGACCACAGTCAAGTTGTCTAATGGAAGGAGACAGAAAGCATCCGAACAACACATCCAAGGAAGATGCGAGTTCTGTGAAATGCTTCTCCAGTGCCCTTTGCAGTCAGGCTCGATGCTGCCTTAAGACGAGTGAAGAAAAGCGAGAACATCACAGACAACCAAAATAGCATGAATCCAGCCAGGATGTTTTGTGAATTTTGTGATGAAAAGAAGGGACTTGATCCGAGCCCATTTTAGTCATGGTTATGGTAGCCTCCATGGTATGCACGTCTCATTTCCACACAGCCCTTTCCCTTGTGCTTCAGGAATGTGTAGCAGATTGACGGGAAAATATAAAGGAACGCCTGAGGCATATCTTCTGGTTGCAAAAAAGCCGAAGAAGCTTCCTGTTCTTTGGATATCATAAGAATCGTGAATTAAGAGAGTTGCATGAAGGCAAAAGAGCAGTGGGTTCTGTGCTAACTTTCTCATGACTGCTATTGTCTGCAAAACTGAGTAACGTGTAGTGTGACAAGGAGACAAACCAGAATCCGAGATCCTACTTAATTCCAGGCAGAATGCTAGTCCTTGTCTGCAAATACTTGTCTCACTCTGTCCTCATGACACCTTTGCGGTGGACGGACGTATCCTTGAGCATTCTTTCAGAAATGTGCGAAGCCAGGTTCAGGGAAGTCAGAGAGCATACATGTGTAAGGCCAGAGTTCTGATAAAGTGAGGTTTGTTCACCAGGTTTGATGCCGACACCGCAATGCTTTTCACTTTTTGCTGCTTTCTGTAAGCAAGTGTCACAGATGTGCAAAGAGGGTGAATATGCTTTAAAAAACATTGATTTATTGAGAGTAATACAGATTTTCCCATGCGCCAGTGGTTGCCGGTCTTTGTGCTAGGTACTCTGTGTACAGGAACAAAAAATCATGGGGTCAAATTGCTTACCATCTACGTGAGGTAAAAATCATGAAGACAAATAATAGTAGGATAAGGCAGCATATTTATTTTATTCAGTGTAGTGGGAACATCTAATTTTAAGAGGCAAGGAGTTGAGAATGATAAATCAATCTCTTTGGGAGGTTTAGGTTCAATTGCTGGGCCTATCGTACTTGTAACTCTGGATGGCCAAGCTCACTTCAGCAGGTGGATGAAATGAGACAGTTTCTGAGTTCGCATGCATCACCGGTTGGTGGGTCTTCAGTGGCTGCCCCAGAGCATGGTAAGGAAGAGCACAGGTTTGGGGACAGAAAGATATGGGATTGTGAACAGATTACAACATCTGTTAAGTCATGAGATTTTAGGGAAAGTAATTATCCTTTGTAAGCTTCGATGTTTTCATTTGTAAAGGGTGGATGATAATGTCTTTCTGTATTGTTGTCTGTTGCACCTAGCACAGCGATTTTTGACCTTTTTCAACTTATGGCACACTTTAATTATGAAAATCCTGTGGCACACTAAAAAAATATACATATTTTTTGCTGATCTGACAAAAGAAAATAGGTATAATTTTGATTCATTCATACCAGATGGCTATTGTGTTGGCTGTTGTCAGTTTTTTATTTGACAGTCTAAGGGAAAAGAGGTCAGCTCCCCTGACTAAGTAGTCAGGTATGACATGTTTAAAAAATTCTTGTTGCACAAGGGTTGAAAATCGCTGACCTAACATAGTGCCTGGTGTTAAAAAGGAAAAATAGAATGGTTGGACCATATGAGGGAAGAACAGGGCAGTAAAAAATTTTGATCCTTTAAGACAGCATATTCAAAGTTTGCTCCAGAGAGACTTAAAGTCTTTGAGGTTCTTTCAGGGTTTCCACAGGGTCAAAATGCATTTATAATAATACCAAGATGCTTTTTTCTTTTTCTATTTTGTGCACTTACAAGTGAGAGTGGAGTTTTCCAGAGGCTACAGATGTGTTGATATCCTTGCCGAATGGCTAATGGAATGTGCCCTTGTGTGTTGCTATGGTTTAAAAGGTTAGTTGTAATTTCTAACTGGTAAATATTGAAAGATATAACCCAGTTACAATTTTTTTTGGAAATAAAAGTTTTGAGGGATTTTTAAAATAATTTGTAAGTGTATGAAGAGGCCTTTAGACCAAGTTCTTTAAGAACTGTTGCCTTAGGAAGGCATTTATTTTCTCAATTAATGGGAGTAATTAGTTGAGATATAGTAATGATAACAATTGGTTTTAATAAAAACTATATCTTGGCTATCACATCCCTAAAATAATTTATCGCTTATAAAATGTAGGGTGAATATTGAAAGAAGTAATGCATATAACGGCTTTAGTAGGATTCTTGGTATAGTGTATATAATAAAAACTCAATACCTGCTGGTGATTGTTAAGAGCATAATAAAAATAAAGTTAACCCCCAATGGAAATATTTTAACATTCTAACTTACATTTCCAGGATCTCATCAGATAAGGTTGCCCCTTCAAGAGACAGAATTGTTTCAGGCCAGACGAAGACTTGTCTCCTGCAAAATCCCTGGCATGAGTGTTTCAGAGAGACACATGAGCAGGCATAGGGAACTGAGAGTATCACAGAGACGGAGGTTGAGAGGAACCACTCAGTTACTGCCTGAGACAGATGCCCTTTCTCTAAGGACCAAGCCAGAAGTCCTCTTGCCTCTAGCAGTAGGCAGGTTACCAGAGCATAAGGCCATGGAGATTTAATTATACATCTAACTCCCATTGCTCTCACTCCATGTTTCTCAAGTCACCGTTTTCAGGATTATTTATTCAATTTTAGCAATAGCTAAAATCATTTGCACTCCCAGCAACAGTGCAGAAGGGTTTCCTTTCCTCCACATCCTCTCCAGTCTTCATTGCTTGTTGATTTATTGATGATCGCTGTTCTGACAGGTGTGAAGTGACATCTCATTGTGGTTTTAATTTTCATTTCTCTGATGATTAGTGACACTGAGCGTCTTTTCATATGTCTATTGACCATCTGCATGTCCTCTTTGGATAAGTGTCTACTTAGGTCCTTTGCCCGGATTATTGGATTTTTAATTGGATTATTTGTTTTTATTTTAGTGTTGAGTTATATGGGTTCTTTACAGACTGATGATTGCCAAAGGGGAGGAGGGTTGAGGGACTGATGAGTGAAAAAAGTGAAGGGATTGAGAATTACAGATTGGTAGTTACATACCAATCATGGGAATGTAGAGTACGGCATAGGAAATACAGTCAATAACATTTTAACAACTGTGAATGATGCCCACTGGGTCCTGGAAATATCAGGGGAGCACTTTGTAAAGTATATGATTGCTAACCACTATACTGTACACCTGGAACTAATACAAAATGATATTGAATGTAAGCTGTAATTTAAAACTTTTTGAAAAGAAAAAAAAATAGCTGCAATACAATATGCTGATACCAACAACACCCCACCACCAACAACTATCATTCCCTCACTTCTTTTTTTAAATATTTTTATTGAATTTATTGGGGTGATATTGGTAAATAAAATTATATAGGTTTAACCTTGGTGCCAGTGCTGGGTCTGAGGCCACTCAGCAAAAGTCCCAGGGCACACCAAGTCTAGCGGTCACCAAGTCTGCTGTGTGCCCACCGACCTCTGTAGTGGGGCAGGGTCTCAGGGAGTCTTCAGGGTGAGGGGAGCAGGGTTTATCAGGCTGAAACAGGTCTGGATTTGGCCCTGCGAAAAGAAGACTGTGCACCAGTTGGTTGTACAAGGGAAAAATGGCCACATCCTAGAGCCACACAACTCAGTCTGTCCCCCATTCCCAGGTGTCCAGCTCAGCAGGGTGGGGAAGTCAGGAGGGTGGGACCAGTGGATCTCGCATGAAGGGGAAGCAGTGGTGGGGTTGCGGGGAGGCAGGACATTTTCTCATTTCTTGAGCTTACTTTCTTCCTCAGCACTTGACACAGTCTTTGAGGAGAGTGACCCGTGTACTTTACAAAGGTTCACTATGTGGTTTGGAATCAGATTACCAAAATTGTGAGAATGGGGAATTTGGATCGCTACTATGTGTCTCTAGGCTTCGGGGATGTCACAGTGGGGGCTTGATGGAGCCAGACATTGGACTGACATTTGTGTGACACCAGAAACTCTGCCTTAACCAATATGCTGCACTATGGGGCCTTTAGGAGACACTTGATGTTTCCTTGCAAATTAACATACTAGTTTTCTTGTTAATCAAGTGTGGTCTGAGAGCTTGGCTGAAGCATGTGTGTGCTGAAGCCACATGCACTTCAGGAAGGAGCTCCCAGACTAAAGTTTCTATTTCTGCAAAGCTGAGGACAAAAGCCGAAATCTCTGACTCTGGAAAAGTGAATGGTATTGTATTTTATTTTATTTTATTTTATTTATTTTTTTATCCTCCCCAAGGGAGAGAGAGGGAGAGAAACATCGATCAGTTACCTCTTGCATGTGCCCCTACCAACCAGGGACTGGACCCAAACCTAGGCGTGACCCGTGAGCAGTCACTGAGCCCAAAACCTTCCAGTTCATGGGCCGATACTCCAAACACCTGAGCCACACCGGGCAGAGCAAGGCAAATGATCTTTTAGAAGATTTAGTCACAAAACAAAGGCCCTTCCCTAGTAAGAATAACTCTGGCCTCTAGACTTCATTTCTGCTAGTAATAGGAATTCCTTACATTTCTATTTTGACATTATATGCTTTGTAAATGGATTCTTTCTTCTTTACTACACTGAAATGTCAAAATAACTCTATGATAATAGGCCAGGGCTGGTGGTATTATTTTGTGTTTTAGGTGATGCTGCCTGGACGTTAGAAAGCTTAAGTCGTTTCCTCAAGATCATTCAGCTCGACAGGGCAGAGTCACTCGGCAGGCCTAAGGCTTTTCACGAATTCTTATTAGAATGTGCTTCACTGATATTCATTTTGACAGAACAGATACACACCAGATCGATTCTAGTGATGCACACATTGACAATGGTAAGAGTGACGGCATCGCTTCTTGGCCATGCTATGTCTTGCCACCAGTGCCGTGCGGGTAGTTATTTTCCTTAGGAAGTGTGTAAGTGGCATCACACATGCTTGCAAATCATGCAGAAATCATCTTGGTAAGCACCTTGAAGAGTGTCAGCATATCAGAAGACATCAAACTGAGAATGTGTATGTCTCCACACTCTTCAAGGGAGCAAGCTGCCTGCTGGCTTGCTTCTTGCAGGGTGTTCCTCCTCTCATCCTCCAGATCGTCCTGCCCAAAGTAAACAAATGCATCTCTGCTATTGTGCATGCTTGTGTCTTGAACAAATGGTCCTGCCTTTACAGGTTACAGGATAATTCTGGTCTAAAACTCCTCCCTATAACGTAAGTAACTCACACAGATAAAGGGGCCTTGACTTCTTCAGCACAGTGCCCTTACATATTATATTGAGACAGCAAACTGTGAAGAAAAAAAGGATACACCATTCCCATTTTATAACATTGAAGTGTGCAGAGGTTCAGTGATTCCCTCAAGGTCATTGAACTAGCAACTTATGGAAGAAAAATGTCTACCGAGTTCGTCTTTCTCTGTCAATAGACTATATATCTAAGTCAAGGTCACGTGGACTCTTTGGAGAGATCCGGCTTCATTCCAGATATATTCTGGATATAGAGTGACTCTTCCCTCACTCGAACTTTTTCCTTTCCCCCCATGGAATCAGCCTGGGATTTCTCAAAGAAATACAACTAATTATAAAAATGCATACAGGTCCATTATTGAAGTAGTGGGTCAGGGCAGATGAGAATCTCAGAACCTGTTTCATATTTTAAAACAATAGAATTACTTCTCTTATTATAGTTAAAGCCCAGAAGGCAGAAAACAGTAGAATTATCTTGCATTGATTTGAGAGCATTTTAAAATGATTATACTCCTATAACTATGCGATGTGCAAACATCTGGAAGCAAAGAACAAAAATGCCCATGGGTAAAAATTAATTTTTACCCGCAGACATTTTCCCACACACAGCCACGCAATAGATACGTGGGGAGGGCTAGATGAGTATCTCAGCTAATTTTGATGAATTAAAGGAAAAAAGCCCTAGCTGTCCACTTACTCGGTCTTTGGGATCATGGAGCTAATGACAGTAATGTCCTTTGAGGATTAGGCACCAACCTGAAGTGTCCACCTACAACATTTGAAGATCATCCCTCTTTTGGTTTTTCACTTCTCAAATAGGTTTACTATTTGTTCCCCAGAAAAAAAAGTGTGATTTCCTGGACCTATTGGAGATTTAGACTTTTGGTTAAGTACTTGATTTAAACCACAAAGGCCTCCTTAAAAATTACATTCCTACTACATTCTTGTATCTGCCTTA
Organism: Tonatia bakeri; assembly: GCA_004024845.1. NCBI lineage: Eukaryota > Metazoa > Chordata > Mammalia > Chiroptera > Phyllostomidae > Tonatia > Tonatia bakeri. The sequence goes on from PVIA01000977.1 coordinate 189,018, forward strand.
TTCACAAAGGCTGGCAGGATCGTGGTTCCACTGGCAGTTTTATTTAAAGGATCCAACAGAGTAACAGTGACGATCTCTTCACTCATCCAGCTTCCAGCTCCTCACACATGTTTCATTAGTCCCTGCAGCACTGTTCGCAAGTCTGTAAAGGGCGAGTATTATTGGACCCATTTTTCAAATGTAGCAAACAAGATAAACTGAGATAGAAAATCATTTTCCTAGGATCACATAAGAGCTTTGACCAAACCTCTCCATTTTTATGGTTGCAGTGTTGCTTTAAAAACATTACAACTGTTAGTTGACTAATTTACATGGAAATTATTTGTTATACTTTACCATGATGAGGTATTTGTGTATGTATGTATATATGTGTATATGTGTATATATGTATACATCTACAGATATGTGGCTGTGTTTATGTACTGAGGTGAGGAGGAAAGGGAGTTGTTTCTACATATCAAAGTGAGCATTGGAGAGGTAAGAATTACTTTACACTAGTTCATCTCTGTGTCCTTCATGCCACCAGTCACCTTAAAACCCTACATGCATCGGTTTCACCTACTCCCCCCCCCCAGTAGCTCATGAAACAACAGACTATGCGGACAGAGAGTCTCTGGTGTACTTCTGTGCTGAGACATTAACCTGGCACGTCTATGGTCATGTGTGAAGGTTATTGCGCTGTGTCAGTGATCAAATGTGAATAGTTAGCGATTCCCGTAGATGGTAGTCATTGGCCTTCCTTTCCCAAAGACAAATTCAGCCCATTTGGAACCATCGGAGGGAGAAACACAGGAAAAGCATTGAGCTTAGGTAGCACTCTTTGATTGGAGTCTAAAACCCGTTTCTTTCTCAACTGACTGCTCCTGCTGACCTCTTCTTGGTGCTGTTTCTCACTTCTGTCATTGAAGAAGAGTTTTGGGCCAATAGCCTTTTGTCTGAATTTCGTCTGGGCTATATATTTGTGATGTGACTATGGGAAAGTCACCTTGTGTTTCTGAGCTTCAGTGTTTTATTTCATGAAATGTGAATGATAATACCGGTGTTGCAAGAATGTTGTGTGATCTGAAATAGATAAGCTACTATTTTAGCATGTAGTGCCATGCCTGGCACATTGAAATGGGTGATTAGTTATATTAGGTATAGTAATTCACTTGATTTTTACATATTGCTCACCCTAAATTATTCATCTCTGAGTCTCCAGGGGCAAGCAGAAATGAGAACATGATGCTCAGTAATATTAGTTGCTATTATTAAGTATTATTAATGAAGCTCTCCCTCGCTCCATCAGCCATTTATTTTGCTGTAGAGATGTAACCTTATTTATTTATTATTTCACTTCTGAGGATTCTGTGAACTATCCAGAATCCTATTTTCTCACAGCTTTGAAGCATTTTCTAGTCATGCCTCCTTACTAATTTAGCAAAGGGATTAAAAAAGAAAAATCCCAACCTATCCCACCCCCATAAAATCTCCAAACCACCTACTCGTTGTGAATTTTGCTATTTTCTTGAAGTTAAACCCCAGGCATAAAATGGTGACTGATTTTTCACACTGTCAGTTGCACATTCAGATAACACTTGATTCTGCCTGTGCGCTTCCACAGAACTGAAGTTTAGAAGGAAATTCCATCAGGGACAGTCGGGGATCTCCCTTTCAACTCCAGTTTCCCTCCCGACAGTAGGATTTGATAGCTAACGTGCACCCTGTCGATGGGAAGTCTGCACCCTGGCATGCACGTGGAAGGGCCGCTGGGGCCTGGGGTAGAAGGAGGGGGACATACAGGCTCTCTGCAGTCCTGAAGCCAGAAAAGCCTGGGTGGCATATCCGAGGTTCCTGTTAGGAGCTTAGTGTTCGGGTAGTAATATGGTTGGAGCTGCCTGAGTGAACAATGACATCGGTTCTGACCCTGGCGCAGGTGCCCACTGCTCCTGACATTCCCTATTGTAAAGGATTGGAAACCAGAACTGGCCCATGAGAGCCAGGCTTAGGAGGTGTGGTACATTTACTCAGTAGGATACAACTGTGTCATTAAAGAAAAGAAAGAAATCTTACCTTTTGTGACAGCATGGAGGACCTGGAGAATAGTATGCTAAGTGAAATGAGCCAGTCAGAGAAAGACAAACATATGATTTCACTCATGTGGAATCCAATGAACAAAGTAAACTAACAAAATAGAGACAGACTCGTAGATGCAGAGAACAGACTGACAGCTGTCAGAGGGAAGGGGGATTGTGGGGCTGGATGAAAAAGGTGCAGGGATTAAGCAAAGAAAAAAATACTCATAGTTACAAACCACAGTACGTAATAAGGGGGTAAGAGGGGCGGAGGAAAATAAGGGGGATAAATGGTGATGGAAGGAGACTTGCCTTTGAGTGGTTAGTACACGACACAATATATAGATGATGTATTACAGAATTGTACACCTGACACTATATAATTTTATTAACTAATGTCAGCCCAATAAATTCAGTTAAAAAAAGAGATGAAGAAAGACTGGACAATCTCGCAGAGTGTTTATGAACATGGGCTCTGGAGGCCATGTTCCGACAGTCAGAGAAAGCGGTCCGTCTGCGCGTGCGGCTCTGTAAGCTGCAAGAGTTACTTATAAGATGTGTGATGTAATGAGGCAACTTGCTTAACACCCTGTCCCGGCAGGAAGCCGGGGCCTGCTGTCCTCACTCTCACTAGAAACTGAACTGCCTTTGGAGGGAGTGCACAAAATAGTTGTTCAGCAAACCCTCCAGGGCAGTGCTTCTGGAGCTTGAATTTGCCTTTGATCTAGTTAATTACCTGATGACCTAGTAAAAATGCAGATTTGGATTCTCTAAGTCTGGAGTTCCAATTCTGGCTTTTTCCCAGGCTTCCAGGCAATACTGACATTGCTGATCAGTAGATTAACTTCAAGTAGCAAGGCTCTGCTCAGGATATATTTCACAGTTACCATAATCACAACCCCCACCCCCCAGTGTTGCTCACAGCTCAGCATGCCCCACACCCACACTCACCTGGAAGCTTTACTGAAGCAGACTGTTTGACCCTACCCTCAGAGGTTCCGATTTACTGAGTGTGCATTGGAGCCTAAGAATTTGCATATTTAACAAGTTTCCTAGTGATACTCATACTTGGGCGTACACCTTAAATTGCAAACTGTTGACCTATCTGAAAACTTCTGTTAACAGTTTTGAAAAACATATTTGGTTTTCCAATATTAGGTACATGATGATCAGTAGGAAGTTGTGTTTTTTTTCAATTAAATTTTTATTTGAAATAATTGTACATAGTAATTCCCCCTTATCCGATGGGGGTATGTTCCAAGACCTGGCCCCCTGTGGATACCAATTAGACACACATATAGATATATGTACATGCATGTATATTATATGATACATTGTATGAAAATGTGTCAAGACATGTGTTTCGTGTTATGTAATGTTAATTTAATTTACAAAAGGAATTATGGGCAAATTGTGGATGTGCAAAATAAGATGTTTTTCCTGAAAACACAGTAACTTCAAATTTTTGTTCTTTGAGTGCTATTTCTCTAAAATCTTCCTCTTCTTAAAGATAAGCCTGATGAATAAAATAATGTCATTTTTATTTCTTCATATTCATAATTAATATCAACCCAAATTTTGAGTGGGTTTTATTTTACTTTTTAATATTAACATGTCAGGTGCTTTGCTAGATATTTCTTATACTCCCTCGGGTAATTGTGTTTACACTAGTCATGACTAGTATGACAAATAATTGATACTACCTAAGAACACTAAAGCAGACATACTACTTTCATATTTTTAAAGTTTTAAATTCAGAAGGGAACCTGTTAAAATTCTCTTCTAAATATCTATCAGTGCTTAACAAATTATGCGCCAACTTAGTGGCTTAAAACCAAAACAACCAATTAATTTGCTCCCGGATCTGTAATTTGAGCAAGGCAAAATTAAGAACAGCTCATTTCCGGCCTCCTCAGAGTCACCCGGGCTGGCTGAACTGGGGCTGGAAGATGTGCGTGGCTCACCCAAGTGGCTGGGGAACTGACACTTAGTTCTGTTTTCTCCTCGGGGGCTTCTTCAGGGGGAGACTTCATATCTGGGTTCCATGGTGTCTGCGTTCCAAAAGCAACAACAGATGGAGGGTGGAATCTACCTGTTTCTCATGGCCCGAGGAGCTCAGTACTGACAAAGCTTTACTTCTGTCGTTCTTTTAAGCAGAAACAGAGCCCACACTCAGAGAAGGACCCTTAATGTGAGGAATACAGACTACTCTTATGCCATATTTTAAATCCACCACAAACCATCATGATCTTAAATTATTTCATTCCTATTTAAAAAAATTCCACGTTTTAACTCAGGAGTTAAACCAGTACCAGTCCGGGCCTGTTAGGAACTGGACCACACAGCAGGAGGTGAGCCTGAATGGGATGCACTTGAATCATCTCGAAACCATCCCCTCTATCCCAGTCCAAGGAAAAACTGTCATCCACAAAACCAGTCCCCTGGTGCCAACAAGGTACAGCACCACTGTTTTCACTCGAAATAGGCTCAAGGTCCAGGAACCTGTCATCTCAATTAGATACAGGTGCATTTCTGTGCGGCAAGCCTCTGGAGTATAGTTCTCCTCCACGGGAAGAACTGTGGGAAGACCAGACAAGCTGCCTGCACTCCATGTGCTCAGAATATAACTGGGAGGCAAGGTAAGAGTAACTTCCCCAGACACTGTGGTTCCAAAAGACAGAAGCTGGGAATCACATGGAAGTCACTGGTAAATGGCAAGTCTTGGATGCATCTGGGTTCAGGTCACTGTTCCTTCTGCCGAGTACTTCTCTCAAGGATGGATCTCCCTAGATTCTGGCTTTACCCAACAGCTTAGTTCGGCACTCTGAATCACTCTTCTTCTTTTTCATAAACAAACGATGTGTTTGTAGCAGCGATATCTCCTCAATTTTCTTTCTGCCTTTAAATGGTTGAGGGTCTGCGGTCCTCTTTTCATGATTTACTGTCTCTTTTAGTTAAGCCCAACAATGTTTCCTTTAAAGACTTTGTAGGTTTCCTACCAATCAACCTATAATCAATCCACTTCATTAGACCAAAGACACACTCACAAATCTCTTTATGATGAGCCCTTTTTAACCTTGAAAACCTATTAGAATTGTTGTGCTCTTAAGATTTTAAACAGACAGGCTTTGTGGGACATGCTCTGACCTTGAAATCCTCAGAGACTTTTCTTTCTCTGAAGTTCCCATGAAGAACCTGGGATCTTTCCAAGATGTTAACAACAAAGGACCATATTGTCCCATTCTGTGTTTGACCTGTGGACTGAAACATCTCTTAATTTGAATGTTATTTTTCTCTGGAGAAGCTACAAATAAAAGCTTTATTTTCAAACCCACCTTGTCTTAGTGAACAAGTTTCTTCTTTACCTAATGTCTTTCCCTTCACATTTTATTTAGGCAGAAGCCATGTGGTATTTTAAAAATTTTGTCTCTGCCTGGAATTTAATGAGATCATCAAATCTGTTAGATACATTTATTTTTTTTTCTACATGACCTGCAGGTGACATGGTCAAAAACCTAATCACTACATACTAGGGAGTCTTTTCCTTGGACTTTTAACAATACTTTTTTTCCCCTTTACTTTAAGACCTTACTAACAGCTTCTTCAGCAGTGTGTCCAACCATTTGGCATCTCTGCCCACACTGGAAGAACAGAGTTGCCTTGGCCACAGATCAAATATATTGCAACAGGTAATCACAGAAAAACTTCATAATGTTTCAAGTGAATTTATGATCTTGGGTTGGGCTCATTCACAGCCATCCCGGGCTGCACGCAGCCCAACGGGCTGCACATTGGACACCCCTACGAGTTTAGCCTTTCCACATTCTCCCTGGACTCCCTTACGCTTTCGCCAAGAGCCTTCTCAATCTATTGAGCCCCTGGTCCCAAAGCCAATGCCACATGTTTTTAAGTTTTCATGACAGTAGCATCATACTTAATGGTGTAAAACAACCACAGACATTTATTTTGCTCCCAAATCTGAAAGTTGGGCACGGCCTGTCAGGGTCAGCTTGTCTCTGCAGCACGTGGCACCAGTGAGGAGAGCCGGACCATCACTGACCGCAGGATCCCGGTGCAGCTTCCTTACATGGCGGCTGGCAAATTGGTGTCAGCTGACAAGTGCCTTTCCAACCGGCACTTTGGGTATCTTCATCGCCTGTAGTCTGTGTTCCAACAGCAAGTGTTCCAAGGGAGAAAAGAAGAGAAAGCTGCTAGCTTATTAAGTCTTAAGTGTAGAAATTGACAGAGTGTCCCTTTTTTCAAATATCGTTGATCAACCAAAGCATACATTCATGGGAAGGGAAAATGTAGCCACTTTGGAAGGTCAGGCATGTTCAAGAATTTGGGGGTCATATTTTTTGAAATTACCACATTCATTTGGATCATACAAAATCATTGTCACAAAATATAGTTAAGATAGTCTCAAACTACTTTTAAAATCTTAAGTAGTAATACTAAAAGTAGTGATCTAATAATAAATATTAATAAATATTACATATAGCAAAGTGCTTCTAAAATTTCTTATAAACCCTAAAACTTTAGCATTCTAAAAGTTGAGAGTATCCATGGAGTTTCCATGTTCCTTTAGAAACTCCTTTAAATGTATTCTTTGTGCTTTATCTTTGGATAAAGTAAGTCCTTGTTTTAAAGCTGTCCTTTACGGTTTAACCAGAGATGTGATCTTGGCATTGTTTTTTATATCCACTAAACCTTTTGTTATTTTTTCTGTAAACAAAGACAATTAATGACATCTGTCCTGCTGAGCTCAGAGGGATCTGTGACAGTCAGTAGGGATGACGTACTGGAAATGAAAACAATAGCAACACAATGAAGACATTCATGCGGGTCTGTATTTCCTTATTGCAATGACATTTTAATTCGGAAGTCTGGTTATCTGATAAGAGAGACTGGAGCAGCAAAGTGCCTGTGTCTGCAAGGGCCCAGTTATGTGGAATATGGTTGGATGCAAATATTTATGGCATGAGATAAATGTATGCAGACAACAAGCATAAACTGCATTTGTCAGACTTTCAGGAGACTAAAAATCCTGTTTCCCGGGCCCAGAGATTCTTTTTTAATTAAATGTATTGGGGTGCCATTGGTTAATAAACTGCAATAGGTTTCAAATGTACAGTTCTATGATGTCATCTGCATATGGCATCATGTATTTACCACCAGAAGTCAGATCTCTTTCCATCACCATACATTTGACCCTCTTCACCCCCCACTCCCATCCCTAACTCCCCTTCCCTCCAGTAACTACCATACATACCATTGACTGTGTCTGTGAGTTCTTGTGTCTTTATCTGTCTTGCTTTTCACTGGTTAACTTGCATTTTAATATTCCACATATGAGTAAAATTATATGGTTCTTGGTTTTTTCTCTCTGCTTTGTTTCACTTAGCATGGCATTCTCGCGATCCATCCATGTGGTGGGGAAGGCAGTGTCTCCATCTTTGTCATAGCTGAGTAGCATCTCACTGTGTATACACACCGCATCTTCTGCATCCAGCCATCTCTCAAGGGACACTCCCGCCTTTCCGTTCTCTTCGCCACCCTGACTAAAGTTGCAGTGAATATAGGCTGCATATATGTTTGCAAATAAATGTTTTCAAATTTTTCAGGTTTGTACTCAAAACAGGGATTGCTGGGTTATACGGTGACTCTATTCTCAATTTTAAAAATCTAGATATGGTTTTTCATAGTGGCTATACCTGTTTAAGTCCCTACCATCAGTGAGCAAGGATTCAGAGATTCTTATCCACTGGGACTTTTGTTGGATTTAATTGTATGTGCTTTTCTCAAACACTTTGAGAAATTGTGTGGATGAAGACAAATGAAGAGAAACTAGAGATTCAGGCAAAATATGCTTCCCATTTAATGAAATGGCATAGAACAGTGATTTTCAACCCATGTGCCTCAAGAGGCACACTTATGTGCTGCAAGAATTTTTAAAACATTGCAATACCTGACTGTTCAGTCAGGGGCACTGACCCCTTTTCCCTTAGATTGTCAAATCAAAAAAATGCAACAACAAACACAACAATAGCCATCTGGTGCGAATGAATTAAAATTATACCTACTTTTTTTTTGTCAGATCAACAAAAATGTGTTTATGGGTGTGCCACAGAATTTTAGTAGTTAGCTAATGTGTGCCATGATGTGAAAAAAGTTGAAAATTGCTGGCATAGGACATTATGTTAAATGTGACATTATTGGGATGAGAATTTTGGTCTTGATATTATATATGGAATATGGCATTGCAATAATTCAGCATTGAATAATTACACATTCCAGCACTGTGTATGTATGTGTATGTTGCTTCTAAAATCGAAAAAAAAAAAAAGAAATTCTCCCCTCATAATGATACTTTGTGACTTCTCTAAGTCTCTGTGAAAGTGTTTTCAATAGTTGTGAAAAGTGAGTTTGCAAGTAGAGGATGACAGACTTATCTTATATATTTGACAACAGAGAAATCTTGCTGGTTATTGGGAAGAGAGAAAAGAGGCAACTGGGATAGAAAATGTACAAGAAAATCTTTCTATAATATGTTATATAGACACACAAATATGCAAAATATCAGTGGTTTAAGAGACTAGAAATAATAACTTGGGTAAGAACACTCTTCATAAAAATAAAATAAAATTCAGTTATGTTTCCTTGATTAAAAATACAATGTATGGATAATACAGGTAATATAAAATAAATGGACAAGAAAATACTTAAGTAACGAAAGCACCCACAGAATTTTGTTCACAACCTAGAGACAACCCATGTTAAACATTCAGTATAGTTCTTTTTGGTATTTTTTTCTGTAACTTTTACTCACTATATATGCAACTTATATGGCCACATTCCCTTGCTATGCAAAACCTTTATATACATATTACTATGATATTATTCTGTATGACTAGACTATAACTTATGTACATTTTACTTTAATGTGAAAATTTGTATCGTTAAATATATTCCATTATCACTATTATTTCGAATTGTTTAACTAGAAGAAATGATATAAAACTATGCCACTACTATGAACACACACACATATATACACAGAAAATAGTAAACACACAGAAAGTAGTAACAATCAGTCACGTGATCAATCATTTTCTGATTATTTCAGATACATTTCTTACGACCAGAACTCATTCACTGACCACAGCTGGCATTGCCCATGCTCTGTGTTCTCCACTGGGCCTGCGTCATGTGCACCCCACGTCCGAATTCTTACTAACTGAGTCCACTGTGAAACTTGACTTCTGATGACAGTGGTTGTTTGCCTTCTGTTTCTTACGTTATCTTTAGCTTCTGTATGATTATATTTCACACTGAGGAAAGTCTACTGCTTTTGGCAGCATTCTTCCCTTGACTCATCAGTCCATCCATCCACCCATCCAGCTGTCCAACCATCCATCCATCTATGAATTATATTTCATTCAGTTAGTAATTTAAGAAACATTTATTGAATAACTTTTAGCTAAAAACACAGGGCCAAGTTTGGGGTAAGATGTGAAGGCAGTTAGAAAGGAATCTGTCTTTGAGAGACCAGAAACTTTTTCCTAGGAAAGAGGAGGGTTTGGATATTTAGACAAGTCAGTTTGAGACTGTACACCGAGGCCCAGAAATGCTGCGAATACTGCCTTTATTTCTTAAAAGCTGTGTTTATAGTTTCTTCATCTTGAATGTAGTCATGCTGATTTAATTTTCAGTAAATAAATATGAAAAGAGTAAGGGGTGGTATATAATAAGATCTAATATGACACCTGGCAGATGATGCAGACAGGAGACTAGTGCTATTATTGTTTCCATCATTATTTATCTATATTATGTCTCTACCCCAACTCACATAAGGAAGTACTTTGCAAACTCTTCCTGACAGTTTACATGCTCACCCTTTAGCTAACATTTGACTTCACCAGCTGGATTTGAGTCACAAAGAGCATTATTTATTCACTGATCATAATTTAAAGATTCAAAATAGATATATGAGTTCTGTCCAGAAGGTATCCAGCCATGTAATATGAAAAATAGAGACATTTATTGAAGATGACACAAGATGTAAGAAACACTGTACATAGGACAATGATGCCTCAGTCCCCTTTAAAGTAGGCACTTTGGGACCTCGCACAGTTCTCCCAGTCGCCATCAGCTGCCCTGTCATATTTTCCTGAATCTCATAAATGTCTGAAATCTCTTCCCTTTTAAAGGTGATTTTAGTTTGGGCAAAAGCCAGAAATCGCAGGGCACCAAGTCTGGGTTGTAGCAGGGTTGAGTCACCTGGGTGATTTAATGTTTTGCCAAAAAAAAATCTCTGCACAAGATGTGATGCATGAGCAGGTATATTGTTGTGATGAAGCTGCCAATCACCAGTTGCCCATAGTTGTGGCTTTCTGCATCACTCAAATAATTTCTGTGGAGGAATGTTCAAGGTTAACACAAAATTTGATGCAGATTCACTACTCTACTTGCTCAGTCATTTTGAATGTGACAGCCACACAGTACACATGCTCATTTAACGGCGTCTACCTCCTCCATGACTAGTACAGTGAAGTCGTCAGTGTTCACAATGTGCATTCCAGTCCACTCTCCTTGGCTGCCAGGTCACATCGATGTCGCACAAACCATTCTCATTATATTAACAATGGCTCGACTTTTTCCAGACAGACCTCATATGTTATGTAATATGAACTTGTAATTTCTTACTTATCATTTTATAAAGTGCATGGACATATACTCGAAAGGCCTCCTTATGAATAAAACCATTTAAATGATAAATTATTCCTTTAGAATATTTAACTTCTCTTAGAGATATCAATTACCAATAATTTACGGCTATGATTTTAAACTTGAAGAAAATGTTTTAAAATAAAATGCTGTAAATTTTTTTCTATCTCCAAACTACATAGATACGGATGTCTTGTATCTACCCAATTTTATCAAAACCCTCAAGGCTTATCACATGTTCCTCTGGACCTTTACTCATGACATTATCTTTTCCTACTTGATTACCCTGTCATGTCTGAGCATTTCCAAATACTGGTTTTCCTGAAAGGTTCAATCAAATGTTCCCTTTGTCTGCAAGCAATACATGTTGCTGCTGCTAGGTGAGAATTCAGAGAAGGCATTGATGATCTAATTTATAATTATAGTTATTTGTTTATGTGCCTTCTGTTCTCTCCCAGGCAAATGTCACCAAGGGCAGAGAGTACATCTTACACTTTTCTGTAATCCTCGTATCTCATGGCATACAAAGTATCTCATTATAAATGATAGGCATAAGTTCACTGAATGAGTAAATAACCTTAATGGATACTTTTTGTATATATTACAGGATTTTAGCCTCCTGCTTATAGTATGCTCAATACTATTCTGAAAGGGATAAAATAAATCAGCCCATCAATACATGGGAAAAGAAAAGGGCCCAGAATTCTTGCAAAACTTCTGAGGTGGGCATATATCAGAGGAGAGGTTTCCTAAGGAAATAAAATATCCTCTGGGAACAGCAGTTGGTTGTATACTTTAAAGTTAATAACCCAAGCCTAATTCTTTGTTAAAACCTAGAGTAGTTTTGTCTTACATTATCTCGATTTGGTAATCAAGAAAAAGATGTTGCTTAATTCTCCCCACAGTCTGTCACGATTATGTGCAAGTCTATTACTACCCCTAAGAAAATAATTTTCTGTGCTAACCATCCAGAAATCTGTGATTGACTGTTCCAAATGTTAGTCATGTTCTCCCTCCAGAGTCTTCGCAATAACTGTTTCCTGTGCCTGGAATGCATCGCCTCTTGCTGTAGTCACAGTGAACTCCCTCTTTCAGTCTTTGTTCAAATAAGCGCTACCCTTACCCCGACCAGTACTAGGTCTTCTTTCCTCTGCTTTGTTTTTAGCAGCTTTTAATCCTTTCGGACATGTATTATAATTTACTTATTGTTAAGTATATTGTTCATGAGTTCTTCCCCAGGGGTAGAATGTCTTAGGCTGTAAATTAATATCTCCCCAACAGCTACAAGAGTATTTGGTGATACATATTCAATAGCATTGAATAAATATGTTTTTAAATTTGAAAAATATTTACTGAATGATGGGATGATTTATTGAATAATGAGAGAAAAGAGAACACATAAACCAGGACTAGGTTATTAACATTTATCATTCGGCTTAAAGAACATTGGCTAAGGCCTAATCACAGGGAATAATTAACTAGTATAATCACATGTTTAGTGTTCATAGATACCTTCAAATATTTGAACTAGAAAAGTCACCAGAACTCCATGTAATATCATGACCTTTCTGTTTTTATAAAGTGTAGCTTGAAGCACAGACAGAGGGCATGTACTTCCTGTTACACACAAGCAGTATATTAAAAAAAATGTATTATTAGTCTCAGCCTGACCCTGCACTCTAGCCCAGAGTCCTTGTCGCTATGCTGTTTTTAGGCAGCTACTGTCTAAGCAGTGTTTTACTTGTCTTATTCTCTGGGGTAACGCACTCTGCCCATGTGGACCTTTTAATGTATCAAGATGGTTCACAACATGGCTGGGCAGCCTTTGATCTTAGAGGTAGGGGACTATGTCTCCTTTATGCCCATGTTTTTTATCTCCCATGCTGCATGTTTTGTCTATTTGTTTTACTTTCTGTTTTCATTTTCTAATGGAGGGAAGGGGGAAGGAATCTGTGGAAGATGATCTGACTCCACATGTGCTTCTGGAGGAAAACTCTTTCTGTGTGTATATGGCTTTGTGATTCCACATCCATTCCACAGCCACACATTCCACAGCCAGTTAAAATTTAGGGCACATGTTCTACAATTGCAAGTGGTTTGGGTGTGCTTTGGAATGAGTCACACGTGAAGTTCAAGCCTATGTTGCATGAGTATTTATTTGCTTTTTAACTCGAGGGAAGTGAAAGAGTTTCTCTATGCATTTGTTTTGCCATCTGTATAGTGGATACTAAGACAAGCTGAATAGTAAGTACTAGCATGTATCATTATTAGCTTCCTTTTTTCCTTTTCTTCTTTGGCCTCTGTTTTCCCTGTTAGCCTGGAACTATATTCATTGTTATTCATATGATGAAATGATTTGTTTAATTGCCTTAATACATTAGGTAATTAATTCTTTGTAGTGTTGAGCAAATTCCAACAATTCCCTGAGAAGAAATTATAATGAAGGTTTATGTGCAAGAAATTAAAAATTATATAATCTTTTTATTCTCACATAGTTGTGAAAAATCACCTTGATAGGCAATATTTGAGAGTACAAAATTCTGAATTGCTCTCGTGCATTCAATTAGAAATAAATATGGATGTTGGGATGAGAAACGACACAGTGAAACTCATTAGAAGAGGTGGATTATTTTTTTGGGGGGGACTTCCCAGTAGAGGATTCTGGGAGCCACATCATCACCAAAGATTCAGGCTTCAGTGGGCAGACCCCGTGAGGAGATATGTAATACAGCAGAGTCAAGCTGATGACAGGAGAAACAGTGATGTGTGGTGCTGTGAATGCACGACCTGTAACTTCAACGTGGGAACCGGTTGAGGAGGACAATTATTACAGCGATCGCTAATTTAGTTCCCCTGAGTCAACTCCAGCTATGACTTAGCCCAGTTAAATGTGGTGGTTAAGCAGAAGTAAGGATAAAAAGCAATGCTTGTTTTAATTTAATGATTACAGCATCATATATTAAAACCTACTCCATGTCGACCATCTAGTACTTCACTGGCCCTTCCACAGCCTTGCTGTACAATGGCATACTTGCAGGTCAGGCACCCATCACCTTGGAAGACTGATGCGTTTTTCTCTTGAGCATCTGTGTTAGAAAGTACTTCCTTAAAGTGAACCAGAATGTGCCTCAGTATATAAGCAAGTCTCATTCTCTCCCTTTGCCTGGGGAAACACAGAGTTTCTTGAAAAAAAAAAACACAATGTTTCTAAGACATGGTTTTAGTTCCCTGGTAATGGCTAAGGGGAAAATGGAGTTTGTAGGATTTGGCACGAAGCAGGTGACAAAACCTCAGAGAAGTTGAGTCAGTAAGGATGGAACTAGAAAGTCTGGAGCAAGATACAACACGACACAAAAACAGGCTCTCATAAATTCTTCTTAAATTCTGCAATTTTATTTGTGTTTTCATATATGACTTCTTTCAGTCCTCTGAATTACCCCAACAGATAGGTATTATTTTAACTTTAGGGAGTCCTACTAAGTGCCAGGTACTGTTTTATGTGCTGAATACAGCAGTGAACCAAAAAAGACCTAAAATTCTTATCCAAGCAGAATTTATATTCCGTTCATGATAACCAGGCTTTGCCAAATGATAATACCTCCTTACCAGTTGAAATCTAAATTTCTACTTCTAGAGGGGATGCTAGGACAAGCTCTTTCTTTCTAGAATCAAAGTGTCCCACAGAATGTATAAAAATAGAGCAAGCATTAATGCTTTCATCCAAATTCTCACAAGATTGCCAATGTAGACAAAGATTCTTAAATGAAGAAGGGATTTTCTCACTATATTTTTATCATATTGAGCCTGCTTAAAGCTCTGGAATTTGTTTGGGTTTTTTTTCTTTCATTTTTTTCTTCCTAATAAACATTTCTGGGCTCAAACCCAGACCCACTGAATCAAACTTTACCACACATTCTGCTGTTCACAAGAATTCAGGAAAAACTGCCCAAGCTTTTATTGTAGTTATTTTAAATGAACTATTCAAATTTACTATTCTACCCCGAGTCCCTACTGTAGCTTCCAGTGTGAATAGCTGGGATTCCATAAACCCATTTTTCCCTTCATGAAAGGGAATCAGAAAGAAAATAATATGTTTCCCTCACATAGACTATGCCCTCCTCAAAGCACCAGTTAATAGGAGCATGTGTAGCATGTGCTTGGCCTTTGACCTTTAGAAATCTTAGCTCTGATCTTCCCTCCTTGCCAGCAGGCATCTGCTGAGAATAAAGACTGTTTTCTGGCAATCACCAAGAAAAAGAAGCCGGTCCCATTTCATTTCCATGTTGAGGGGAATGCTCACTCAGATTTTTAAGTAGAGAAAGGAGGGAAGTGATGGTTGAGATAAAGGAAAAGTAGAGAAAGGGGGTCAACACACCTATAACATGATTCTTCAGTGCTGTGTATGTCATTTGTATGTGGGAGGGAAAAGAAATTGGGGGGTGAAATGACACTTACCTACAAGGGTTCCATACACCCTTCCAACCTGTCTCTCTTTCACGTCATCTGGTTGTATTTTGTCCATCAGTTTCATCTCCACTGACATGAAAGTCCACACGCCCAACCCCATGGAGATATGACTGTAACTGAACGTGTTTTGTTTGGTGGGCTTTGCTGTCTGGTCTATCTTGTCCTAGAAGAGGGTCTGGCACCCAGGAAGGAGAAGGTCAATATTTGTTGATTGAATGAAAGTTGGGACAGTGACTTTTAAAATTACAATGATTGTATATTAAATGTTTACAGGAGAGGATAATCATGTTACTTTATCCATAAGGTTGTATAAATACAAAAGCATGGCAGCTGAAAGTGTTTTTTTTCCTCTCACCTGAGGACATTTTTTCCTTGCCTTTAGAGAGAGAGGAAGGGAGAGTGAGAAACATTTATTCAAGAGAGAAGCATCAATTGGCTGTCTTTCGTATGTGTGTGAACCAGGGAGCGCCCAGACTGGGGATGGTACACACCCGGACTGGGGATCAGCTGTGCCTGGACAGGGTATCAAACCCACCACCTTTCAGTTACTGGATGATGCTCCAACCGATTGAGCCACACCAGTCAGGACTGAAAGTGTTTAATAAACAACAATATTTTAAAGATGATGATGATAGTGATGACACTCTGTTGTGGCAGGCATGGATTAATAAAGGAGTGAGGTTTGGGTTTGCCAGTAGGATTTCACTACCCATTTGATTGTACTGAGAAAGACATAAAAAGAATCCTCGGAGCTTGGACCCGAATCGTACAATTTTCTGTATCCCTCAGTGGAGCACAGAAAAAGTCAACTAAAGAGGATGATTCTCCAGTGATTGATTCCAGAACCTTGACGGACAAAATCTACATCAAGATGATTAATGTATTAAGGGGAATATGCCAACAGATGGAGAAAAATCAGGTTACTGCTTACTTTGTTCAAAGATGAACCCCAATCACGCCAAGCCATGTGAGCAAGGAGACCGGGCCAACCGAGTGGATTATAGGAAAAAGCAAAACTGCAGAGGCCAACCACAGGACTGAGCATCATGCTTGCAGTGCATTTTTCTCATCTTTTTTTAATATGTTGAGAAAAAAATCACTTTTTACTCTTTTTTTTGACCTGTTCTTTTTCCTAGACATTAAGGTATTTTTGGTAGTACACGGAGCTTTTTGCCATCTCCATAAGTTCAGGGGAAAAAAAAACACAACCCTCCAGCAGTTTTTTTCTTTTTTATTATTATTTGCAATTGTTTTGCTAATGACATTGAGGATTCCAGGACTGGTCTCCATGTTCCCTCACTTGCTTGACATTTTGTGCCGTTATCAGCATCTCTGCTGTCTGTGTTGCAAATTTGCCTGATGGATTTACTAAGTGCAGGAGGAGCTTATTAACCTTCCTTTAATCTGGCAGATATTTTAAAAGTGAGTTTTGTGCAACTAGCAACTGATTTTTACCTGTAACCAGAGAGAGAGAGAAAGAGAAATTTAGACATCCTGAATTGCACAATGCCGTTATGAACAGGTGCTCTGGTTGCCTCTGCAAACACAATTATTTAAAAAAATACGTAGTGCTTCCTATTATTTATAGATGTGCATATTTTACCAAAATGTATCTTCTATGTCATTTTTATTTTATTCAAAGAACAGATAAAATTCTGTGTCTATTTACCACTCTAATATACATGGATGGACAGATGGTTTTTGTTAGTGCGGTCAGTGACATGGGCTGTGAAAGAATTCACAAAGAGGAGAAAAGGCAGAGAGTCAAGGTTATTTTTTACTTTCCCAAGGGAGGAAAAGGTCTGGGTGCAGAGGTACACACCAGCCCTGAGGGGTCAGGGCTTTGGGCTTTCAGCTGGCAATGGAGCGGTAGGACAGCAGGATGTTTCCCTCAGGCAGCAGCTCGTTTCCGTGTCATCTTCGGGTGCACGGAGCAGTGTCCAAGGGCTGGTCGTTGTGCCCTGGTGTGTGCTCTGGTATGGTTCCATACATTCCCAGAGCCTCTGCGCCTTCAGGATGCTTCCAGTAATTTTCTAGCCCTGAGGCTCAAGGCTCATAAAACAATTAGGGTCATGCTTTATGGGGTCCAGCCAGCTCTGGGAAAAAGGGCCTGGGAAAGGGGCTTCTGTCCTATTAGCTTTGTGGATACAAATGCAGTTGGCAGAAGCAGTGATTTATAGATGACACTGCGTTTGCATTCTCTTGTATTAAAGCCGTTTAATAGTAACTTCTGAGAATAAATCAACATCATCCATTTGCTTATCGTGTCCTTGACCCCGAGGTGGTGGGTTGGGCTGCCATCCCACCAAAGCCCTCTGCTAATTGTTTACCTTGAATTATGTATTTGTTTTTTAACTCAGTAGCTGTCCCAATGAATGCAGAATTTATTGTGGCCAAAACACAGACTGAGAAAAAGCAGTCTCAAGAGCTCTGTCTGGCTTTGTAGTCAGAGCGTTAACTGCAGATAACCTAATCTTAATTACCACACGTGAATTCTTCTGGGCACCGACTTGTGGAGGATTAGGGTCATTTTACAGTAGTAATATTTTATCCATCATTCAACAAATATAGGGTGCCTTACAGTTTAATTTTCTTGGGGAAATAATGAACATGTTACACCCTAATGTGATGGGGGAATAATTAATTTTTTTTTTTTTTTTGTCTGTGATGGTAGCTTATATCCCACTAATTCTCCTGCTGGGAATAACTATAAAATTAGGGGCATCAGGGACAGTATTTGAAGGCATCCAGTACAGAAGAAGCCAAGGTGCCGGAGAAAGAAAACCAATTGAGGTGACTCCTCAATATAGCACTGTTCATTCCCTTCAGGGCTTTGACTGATTGAACTCACAAGGGCATAGAATCCAAGCAGAAATCAGTGACCCAGAGTGGATGATGCTCTCATCATGGGACTGTGCAGACAAAGCTGCACTTTAGGGCTACCAAGGTGTCCAGAAATTGAGAGGCCAAGTCTATAGTGAGGAGGTCATTGAACAGAAGCTCTCAGAGCATTATGGTGGCTTTTCCCCTGGATACACTTACCAGTTCTTAAAATGTGCAGGAGAATGAGGATTTGAAACCTACCAGATAGCATGTGCTAAGAGGCTAAAAAATGAAACAAATATTTTAGCGATTGAACAGACAAGGATGGGCTCTAGAAGTAAAGGGGAACCAGAAATGATTATAAATCAGCCCTTACAAATTCTGAAATTTATTCTTGGCAGTAGCAAGGTGATTCATCTGACACACATCTTCCTGCGAGGAAAGAGTCAGTTCCTATGTGAAAAAAAAGGTAATATCTTTCATTCTTATGTCAAAATTAAGGCCCAGATACAGAAAGGGTGTGATAAACTGGCATAAACAATCAATACATTGTAAAGTTGCTTGCATTGCATATAAATGTTTGGACATTACTTAAGGCATATTCTAATAAGTCAAGGACACATACATGTGTATGCTTTTTAAGGTTACCACTAAAATACTATTAACATGAGATTCTAATATACAAAATAGAATCATTAAAATGTATTAATCCAGAAAGATAGAAAGGAGGGAAAATAAGAAATAGATGATGAAGAAATTTTAAATTTACAATAAAAATTAAAACCCAGATATGTAAACATTCATGCTAAATGTAAGGAAACTACATCATACTTCAATGAGTAGACATTAATTAGCAGACTAGAAAAGAAACAATTTTCAAAACAAATTTTTTTTGGATTGCTAGTAATGTTCTACATTTCTTATTAAATTTATTGGGTACAAATTTCAAGTGTACAACTCAATAAAACATCATCTGCACACTGCATTGGGCACCCACCACCTCAAGCAAAGTCTCCAAACCCACTCCCCCCCTCCTTTGCCCCCTCCACCCACCACCAGCCCACTTTCCCTCTGGCTGTCACCACACTGTTGACTGTGCCTATGTGATTACACGCGCACGCACACACACACACACACACACACACACACACACACCTTTTTCATAATCCCTTCACCTTTTTTTCAAATCATGTTTCTTATCAGAGATAAATTTTGACTATAAGAGCAACTTGAAAGACTTGAAAAAGTTCTATGCAAGTTTAAGCCAAAAGGAAGTAGTTCAGCTATAGATGGAGCAAAAATATTACCAAAAAGATAAAGCAAAATGTCATAATGTTAAATGATTAAATTCTTCAGGAAGATACCAAAATCCTAACCCTGTATGTGCCTAAGACCATGCTTGCCAAGTATATAACATGAGCAACTGACAGAAGCTAAGGGTGGAATGGACAAATCAGTACTTGTAGAAAAAGATTTTAACCTGTAAGTCTCTAGTAACCAAACAACTAGACGGACAAAAATGGTAAGGACGGGAGTGTTTGAATATCATCATTACTAAACTTATCTAATTGAAATATCAGAAACACAGCATTCAAAAATTTGGGAAAAATCACTGTTGTCAAACATACTTGAAACATTTTCCCGAAATGGTCAAAACGGGGCCATAGAGCAAGTCTCAACGTGTGCAGAGTGTGCTTGGAATTAAACTAGAAATAAATAACAGACAATTAAATTATCCCCAAGTATTGGAAATTAATCCATAGACTGACTTCTGAATGATCCATGAAATACAGAGTAAAATCACCAAGGGAATTAATGCAATTTAAAAGCAATGGCAGGGGACCACGTGTGGAATACAGCTCATACAGGGCCTGGGGAGAAATTGGCCCGAAGTGTCTACACAAGAGAAGGAAAAATGCTAAAAATCAATAATCTAAGGGAGCATGCACTTAAAAAAGACCAGAAGTAAACAGAAAAATAAAAAGGTCGTAGAGAGATGAAGATAAATATGGGATTGAACATAGTGAAATTGAAAACACACACAATAGTGAAATCCAGCAAAGCCCAAAAGCTGTTTTATTTGCAAAGATAAAGTTGATAAAATCTTGCAAGAAAAAATAGTACAAGCTACCAATATCAGCAATGATGAAGGAAACATCATTACAGGTTGTATAGATGTTAAAAATAAAAATAATTGGACATTACTAACATATTGGTGCCAATAAGATTTAAAATATATGTGAAATAGGCTACGTTGGAAAATGCAGTCTCTCCAAACTGGCATAAATAAGAAAAAGAAAAGTATGTTCATCACTTTCTGTATCAGGTAAATTAAATCCATAATTGCTTATTCTTAACATAGAAATTGTCATGTCCAAATGAACCTCCCACAAACTTCATCAGAGAAGTAAAAGAGGGAGCATTTTCCCTTCTTGTCTGGAAGCCAGCATAATCTTAATGCCAAAACTGACAATATTACAAACAAGGAGAACTAACAGCCTGCTTCTTGCTATCCTAGGCAGCATATTAGCGAATCAAAACCATTAATACAAAAATGTAATATTGCACCCAGAGAGTATAAGGACAGATTATAACACGTGAAAATCTATTGGTATAAATTAAAATATTAAGAGAAAAAGTGTAAGATCAAGCCTAACAGATGCACAAAATGTTATATACTCATTTCTTTTTCATAAAAAAGCTTTTTGCACACTAGAAATAGAAGAGTACTTAATCTGATAAAGGGAAGCTATAAAAAAACCACAGTAAATATCAGACCTAACGGTAAAATATTGAAAGCTTTCTGACTGAGATTGGAAATGAGATAAGGTTGTCTACTATTGCTACTTTTATTCAATTATACTGAAGGTTTTTGCCAGTACAATCAGATACAAGTAAGAAATAAAAGTAAAAATATTAGAAAGGGAGAAATAAAGTTGTCACTATTCAAAGAGAACATGATTGAGTACCTAAACTTGAAAAAAAACAGTGTTAAATTTATAAATAATAAGTAAATTTGTATAATTGTTAGAATTATAGAAAAATCAGATTTTTATTTTCTAACAATTCTCAGAAAATAAAATAAAAATACTGCTTACAATACTAAAGTAACTCCAATTAAGTAGTAACAAAATCTAATGAGCCCTGGCTGGTGTGGCTCAGTGGATTGAGTACCAGCCTGTGAACCGAGAGGTCACCAGTTCGATTCCTAGTCAGGGCACATGCCTGGGTTGGGGGCCAGATCCCCAGTTGGAGGTGTATGACAGGCAACCAATTGATGTTTCTCTCCCCCTCTTTCTCCTTCCCTTTTCCTCTCTCTAAAAATAAATAAATAAAAATCTTCTAAAAATCTAATGAATGATGCTCAAGACCTCTAATGGAAAACTATAAAACATTACTGAAATTAACTAAGATCCAAATAAATAAATGAAGTATATATAAAGTTCACTGTTTGAAGATTTGTATGTAAAACATGTCAATTCTGTTTAAATTTATCTGTAGATTCTTTGCTGTATCAATCAAAATTCCAACAGTTTTGTGTATGTGTATACACACACATAATTTGGCAAATAATACTAAAATATGTATAGAAATTAAAAGGAAAAATAATCAAGAAAATATGTACAAAGAAAACAAAACTGTTGATCTTATCATACTTATAATTTCAATATATTTGCATTTGAGCATTTATTATAGAGAGTTATTAAGAGAGCATTTTATGAGCATAAAGACAGAAGGATAGAACAATGGGACAGAAAATTCCTGAAACAGGCCTGTATAAAAATATTCAACTGATTTACGAGAAAGATACCACAGATGATCTTTCAATTATGTTGATTGTGAATTGGATATCTGTACTAAGTAAAATCAAAACTTAACCTCTCAGACTATCAATATTAGTAATATTCAGGTATATCAGAGTTGTAAATGTCAAAAATAAAATAATATGACTTCTAAAAGGTAACAGAATTCTCATATTCTGAATCAAGCCACAGAGAGGGAAAGGTATTATGATACCCATATCTAGCAAACTCATATTCTTAATATATTTTGTGCTACACATATCAATTAGGAAAACATAGACAACCCAAATTTAAAAATGGTAGAAAGTTGAACAGGTACATCACTAAAGAAGACACCCAATTAGCTAGTAAACATAATAGGTCCTTTATATTTAATCATCAGGATATTACAAATTAAGATTTCTCTTAGCCCTGGCTCATGTGGCTCAGCAGTTGAGTGCCGGCCTATGAATCAAAGGGTCACTGGTTCAATTCCCAGTCTAGGGAACACGCCTGGGTTGCAGGCCAGGTCCCCAGTAGGGGGCATGTGAGAGGCAACCACACGTTGGTGTTTCTCTCCCTCTCTTTCTCCCTTCCCCTCTCTAAAAAATAAATAAACAAAATTAAATTAGAAAAAGATTTCTCTTGAATGCAACTGCACACTTCTGCAGTGGCTAAAATTAAAAATGAATAGTAAATCATTGGCTGTGCCGAGTGTTGTTGAAGAGGCACAGCAACATGAACTTTTGTCCACTGCTGGTCAGAGTGTAAATTGGTGCATCCACATGGAAAAGATATTTGGAAGCATGCACTGAAACTGAATGTGTGCATGGCCTCTGTTCTTTGAAGTCTATTCCTAAGTATGCAACATACCTAAATTCATATATTTGTGCACCAAAAGAAATGCACCAAATATTTATAGTTGTGCTTTTCAGAATAGCATGAGGCTGAACCAACCCACATATCTGCCAGTAAGAGGATACATAAATTGTAGTGTATTTATATAATACAGTTATTTTCTCAACAATGGAAAAGAATGAACTGCCGCTATATGCAAACATATGAATGAATTTGCAAATAGTATATGGAGCTAAGGAAGCCGGATACAAAAGTGTGTATGTTCTGTTCATTCAGTTTTCCTAAGGTGCTTGCAGAAGGCAAACTAATATAATATTGAGAAACAGAGGAGGTTGACTTGAAGGACATAATGACCAAGAAAGGATAGATGGGAGACTTCCGGGTGCTGGTCATGCCAGGTATCTTGACCTGGGTGGTGGTCGCGTGGGGATGGTAATTTTATAAACCTACACTAAATAAAACCTTAAGATCTGTGCAGCTTGTTGTGTGCATGGCTTACCTCTGCAGAAGCTGATCTCATGCGAACAATTTAAGGGAATCACCCCAAGAATTTTTTAAACTGTGATGATTATATTTCTAAATATAAATTCACGGATAGAAAGTTCAATGTTAATAGAATCATCAAACCTGTCTTTTAATATTGTTTATTAACTGTCTTGGGTTGTTCGGAAAGTAATCCATAATTAAATGATGGTATTTTAGAATAGTGTTTAGAGTGCTAAGCTGAAAGAAAGCCTGTGGGGAATAAGCAAGGTGCGTTTTGTTTTCTCTAATGTTTGTTTTTCACTTGTTGGTCAGACTACCTGGAATCTCATTTCAGCTTTGCCACTTCCTGGCTTTGAGTGGGTATGGGGAGGCTGACTAGAGGTCACAAAATTGGCATTTTTTTAGGCTCATTGGATATTTACAAATGGTACTTCTTTATTGTCTATTAAGATATGTAACTCATCTAAATTGATTTCAGTTCTTACATGCTCTGAAATCACATTCCCATTTGAGAAAATGAAATCTTCATAGTAACCCAATAAACTTGAAAGAGATAATATATAACAGGTCATGTGATACTTGCTGGGTTGTTTACAATATTAATTTCTTTCCCTATAGAAGTACATGTGCGTTTGTGTGTACATGTAAGTACCAGGGGCACCACTGGCTACTGCAAGCCGATATTGAATGAGCATTTAAACTGAATATTAAATAAATCTATACATCAATTCCTCTTGAAAGTATGAGTCTCTATAATTAAGATTCTATTATACAAGGGGTTTAAGTTGAATGGCATTACAAAAATAATCTCCAGAAATTTAGTTCCTATAATCCTGAATCAATTCTATTTGAAATAATTAAGGGAAAAAATTACTGAGGATTTAGTAATGGAAACGTAATGCAATTTGTTGGCAGAATTAGAGATTTTACAAAGAAGACTTAGATTACCAATGGGTACCTAGGGAATAATAAACTCATTATAAGATTTTATTTCCTTACCTCTTACAGTATGGAGAAAGATGAGATCTATAAGAAAATTGTAAACATGTACTTAAGGCTGTGAAAGGAGGGGAATCCATTTTTGAGTTACAAATGCAGCAGAAGCGATGCACAGACTGGTGAGGCACACCTTGAACAAAACAAACAAAATCCACGCGTGCCCATACACGCACACACCACAACACAACAAAGCAAAAAAAGAATAGAGACAACAGAGAACAAATCGTAAGCATCATGAAAGAATTAAAACTAGGCAATACTATATAACACATTCATAGAAAATATCATATCTCCATTCTTATTAGTATTAGTTTTATTGATAGGCTGTCTTTATATGTATGCATGTAGTTATATGTTATCTTTATTTAGAATGCAGCTTAGTTTTATGTTTAATACAAATAACTATATTATTTGTATGTGTATCTTAGAGGTTCATAAAGTCAGGTCTCACCTTGATGGCCCTTGAGCTTTTTTCCATTGGTCCAAAATGTTACACACTAAATGGATGATCTTACTTCCCACGCCCTCAACTCTTATGAGCTGGAGTGAGGCTGATGAAGGTTCACTGTAGACAGGTAGGAAAAAGCAGCAGAAGGCTTGCTGAGTGGTTATGCCGGATTCCAATACTTCCAGGTTCACTTAAGATGAATGCAATAAATTAGAGGCCCCCCTTTCTCCCCATTTAGAAAGCATTTGAACCACTGTGGCCAGGTAGCATGCTTTTTCCCTATCTGTAGGGAAACATGACAGGGGTCAGCAAGGACTTAACCACAGCCACCCTCGAAGCATCCTTTTGTCCTGTGAGTTTAAGGAATTGTCAAATATGTGTAAGTTCACAATTTTCTCAGGGAGGGAAAGCATCTTTCTGCCTTTCTGGAGAGACTACTCCTTGGTTAATAGGAAAACGAAAGCACGTCAGCTTTGCGCCTCTGACACCAAAGCCCCCCTGTGAGTACAGTTCTAATTTTGTTCTCAACTGTGTAATGATGGCTGAGACTTTTAAGGAGTAAAACAGAGTGGCTCCGCTTCATCATCTGGCTTGCTGGCATTTTCACATTCCTGTAGTAATAAAAAATTATGAAAATTCTGGTGGTTGGTGCTTCCCTCTATGCACACTAGAAGACACAAATTTCTTGGTATGTGTTTGAGGGAGCCATAAGGCTGGGTGTGAACCAGAGCATTCATTACAGTAGCCACAAGAAGGAAAAGGTAAATCCTAATAAAATACCATAAAGAGAAAAAGCAGTCAACATTATGCCTGGTAGCACCCCTTCCCTGCTGGTGTTTACTGGTTATTGTATTCTAACTTGTTTGCTAATTAATAACTTGTGAATTGGTAAGCTATCACTAGTGATTTAGAAATTATCGAGCCATTTATGGGCAAAGTGTACATCAAAACATTTGATCTTTAGTCACCAGAGAGGCTAAATCCACTGCTGAAATTATTTTCCATGACCTTGCAAGTCCCTCATCCGTTTTATTGTAAATTTCCTAAATTGCTATCATCTCTATCACACATTCAATCCACACCTTCCTACTTGATAAACTCCCACTGCACTTCCATCCCCTTATTCAATTATAAATTCTCTTATTTGGCATTCCCCTGTTGACTATAACTTACTGCTCATGGCTTTCACCCTTCTGCTTATAGGAGGCTTGAGAATTATTTATGGAGCCTCACCAGTATATCTAAATTTGTCAAATCATTTTTCTCCCTTATAGTCTGAAAAGGAGAGGCTGTTTATTTCAATCGATGCCTGTGAAAACAGCAGCTCATGGAAACTAGTTAGAAGCAAATTCCCAAGTAACTTAGACTTGGCACCGCTCCATTACCTTTGATTGTAAAAGGGCAAAATTAATGGGCAATTCATGAGGCCCTGAGACAGAGAGGTGATGGGAAGTCACTATGATTCAAATGGCAGAAGTCAAGGAGCTGTTTTCACTAGGTGCCATTTCAGCCTTTGCTTTCATCATATGTAAAAACAGTCTGACTTTTGTGGTCGACTGGAATGGGCTTTTCCTTCCAGATCACTGTGTCGCATCTCTGGTGTTTAGGAAATTAATCTTTAATAATGCTAATCAAGTTTCTAATTATAATATCTTTATTTTTAATGTTTGTGTATCAGATGAAAGGCAAACATTTTGGGGCCAGTCACAAAGGACATGAATAATTTTCTTAGAAGCTTAATTAATGAGTTTTATTGCTCTATAATATCTTTAAAATTTGAACTGCCATCATTTCATTAATTTAGATAAAAGTGAATTTCGGCAGTTAAATATGACATGTGTTGAAAATTATGATAAGTTGCACTAATTTTAATCATGCTTGTTCATTTCACAGTGATAGCAGTGATATATTTGGGGGATATTTGAGGGATGTGGGGTAGTAGTTTCTTGTTTATTTTATTGTATTTATCTTTGTTTCAACACTTTCAAAAAATACCCATAATAGTATCTGGGACACTCACATATTTAAGAAAACCATATAAAACAAATGATAACTCTCTTGCCAGTTTGTCTTGTTGCTAACTTTTAGTATTGTAAATTTCAAGAAATATTTCATTAGCTCACCAGTGATGGCATGATATAGTTCCTACTCATTAGCATGTAACGGAAGACTCTTCCTGATTTGGCCTCTGCTTCCTGTCCTGAGGTCACTACCAGCCACTTCTCTGGGCGCTCCCACTGCTGGAGCTACTGATCTGGATACTGGCAGGTCTCAGGGCTTCTGGGCCTTTTTACATCTGGCTATATCTAGAAGATTTGCCTACCTTTCTTTACCTAGGACATTTCTACTCATTATTTAAAAACCTTTCCTGTGACTACAGGAAAATGTCTTTCCTTTGTATAGCCTTCCACAACATTTTGTAAGAGAATAATATGTAGGGCAGATGAGGGTACAAACCATTACAGTGTGGTATTTTCTTTAGTGCTGTAGATTCATTAATCATAGGGTCTTTGTCTTAGTAACTATTGAAATGTAGAGGTAATTATTATTAAATAAATAAAGAGAAGAATGATGAAAGAATAAATGAATGAGAAATTCTCAGAAGGGAATCAGGAGTTATTTAACCTCTGTGAGCTTTTATCTTATAATATTTCAAAAAATGAATTTAAGGAAGAAGTGCAACTAAATTCATTTTATGTACCTTTGTTTCCCAGGCCAAGAGGAGGTTTGTAATTGTATCATTCTCTTCAGCCACAAACATCTTAACTTGGGGGAAGAGGGAAGGTAGTAGGTTGAATGGTGTTCCTCAAAAAGGTATGTCCAGGTACTAACCCCAGGTACCTGTATAAATACGTTGGAAAAGTGTGTGCAGATGCAACGAAGTTAAATATCTCAGGATGAGATCCTTCTTCATTACCTGGGTAGGCCCTAAATCCAGTCACAAGTGTTCTTAAAAGAGGAGATGATCTAGGAAGAAAAAGAGATGACCTTGTAACGATGTAGGGGGAGACTGGAGTTACACAGATCCAGCCAAGGAATGCCTTGGCTTCCCGTCGAGGAGTCTTTCTGATTCTCTATGGCCACTAGCTGGCCTACAGTGTTAGCCCATGTCTCCAAGGAATCTACCAACTCTACCAGTCTTCTCCCGTTTGCCTGTCACAACTTCCATTGTTTTGAGATCATCGATGACATCGAACTCCACATTCCTCTGCAAATGAAGTTAGTTCTCTTATTAGAAATTCAGAGCTCTCTGCTTTATGCTTCTCTCATCCATCCCCAGACAAAACCTGAGCCAAGGCTCTGTAGCAGATAAGTGACACTTCTGCTTTAGGGGCTGAGTGTGTTGTGACAGGGGGAGGGAGGAACCTCAGTCTTCTTGGTTCCTCTCTCAGCAAGAAACCTCCACCTCTGAGCCATGGTAAGGGTGACAGGACCCCAGGATTCTCAGTGACACCTTGTTCAAGGAGTAGGGACTGAGTGGAAGAAGGCAGCCCCCAAATGCAGTTGCCCAGAACTTAACCTTCAGCAACCAGTGTCTGGGCAGGATAAGAAATGCTAACATCTCAGCTCTCCTGAGTAGATGGCCTTCAACTAACTGCTGGGGAGAGATGGAGTCCTGTTTCTTGATTACATTAATCTGGAGTCTATTTCCCATCATGCTGAGCTGTGAGGGTGGATGGAGTGAGCAGATCTTAGTTCAGATACTACAGACTTTTTAAAAATGTTTTTGGTTTTTGTTTTTCTATATGCTCTTAGGAGCTTTTCTATGGAATTTAATTTTTTAAAATAATTTTCACCGGTTTTTCTGGGGGTCAATAGAATACCTCATGCTATGATGCCACAATTATTAAAAAAAAAAAAAGGAATGAGCATGTATGCATGGCCATGCTCAGTTGGTTGGAGCATTGTCATATACACCCAAAGGCTGTAGGTTCGATTTCTGGTCAGGGCACATACCTGGGTTACAGGTTTGATCCCCAGTTGGGGCACATACAGGAGGCAACTGATCAATCTTTCTCTCTCACATCACTGTCTCTCTCTCTCTCTCTCTCTCTCTCTCTCTCTCTCTCTCCCTCTTCCCCCCTCTCTCTCTTTTTTTAAAAAAATAAATAAATAAAAATGAATTATGTGGTAAAAAGTTTTTTGTTGGCTTGGGCCGAATCGTGAAGACAACAAGAATTGAACAGCCAGAAAGAGGAGAGACTGTATTATATTGAGTTAGTTAGGGTAAAGTGCCCAGTATGTTTTATGTAACCTGTAAGGCTACAGAAACTGTAACCATCTCACCATACTCCATTAGCGTATTACTTTTTAGTGTAAGGATAAACTATTTAGGTTTTATTTCTTTTAATTATTTTTTATTAATGAGTTTAGAATGTAAACTACTAAATTAAAGGAAAACACCTAGAAATGTATTCAATTAAACTACATAAGAAGACATTAATTTAGTCAATTTGGGGGATAATTGAGTAAATGTAAAAATACACTCAATTTGTGGTATATATAATATATATAGTTCTTTAAAGCTGTGAGAGGTGGATTTCAAATTTGGTTTTGAGGTTTTGATAGGCCAAATGGAAGAAGAATAGACAAGCATTTACAAAAAGCTGATTGTCCATTATATTGAAACAGATTATTTGCTTGTAGAGTTGTTGAGAAAGATTAAATATCAGGATCAGAAGAACATTCTCTGTCATTCAGAGTCTTTTGAAAGTGTTAAGTGACAGCTCCAATCCCACAGTACATCCAATGACAATGAATACAACACCTAAAACAGATGACATTATTCTAGGGATCTGGGCCCCTGAACAGTGAAAGGACCTTGTCACAGATCCTAGTGTATGTACGAGAAAGTGTGTATCACTTTAATGTTGAAAGTTATCCAAATAGAAAACCTCACAGAGCTTCTTCACCTTCTATGCATGAATTTTACTATTGGCTGGTCATCAAGATCTAAGAGAAAATTGCCATTAGTTGCAAATGTGAGATTAAGAAAAGAGAAGAGAGCAAATTAAGAGCATGGGCCTTGGCATAATTATTCTTTTGAGAAAATGGTGAAAATAAAACTTGTACATGCCTGTTTGTGGGGTGTTTGTATGTGTGAGCGTGTGTTCATGGTCATGTTTAGTGAGAGAGGGGAAGACAAAGAATACCGCATCCAGTAGACTTGACCCAATCAACTGTTGTCTGTGAATCCAGTTCAGTAAGATTAGCCTTTTCTTCATTTCTCAAGGAGCAAAATCATGTTTAGGTAGTACAATAGCTTTTCCTTGTAGTTGCAGTTTTCTAAGACTATGTACCTATTATTCACTATCTATCACATATCTGGAGTTTATGAAGTCTGTACTGATCATGAGCTATTTATTAATTGAATGGCTAGAGAGACTGAAGACAAAATTACAGTAATAGAAGGCTTTTGTCATTAGGTACAGACACAAGAATTCGTCTAAGATGGGGAATGGGAAGAATGACTATTTTATAAATAACTAATAGCTCTTAAGAGCTGAA
Organism: Tonatia bakeri; assembly: GCA_004024845.1. Lineage (NCBI taxonomy): Eukaryota > Metazoa > Chordata > Mammalia > Chiroptera > Phyllostomidae > Tonatia > Tonatia bakeri. The sequence goes on from PVIA01000977.1 coordinate 219,170, forward strand.
TACAGATTATTACAAAATAAAATTCATTAATTAAAGGGACTCTACTTGGGTAGAATAGTACCATGAGCAAAAATATGTATGTTAAGTCGGGCAGTCTCTCAGAGAAGTTTGCAGGTTATTAGTGCAATTCTGAGAATATAGATGGTGATACAACCCTTTAGATTTATCCAGCTTGGCATTTGATATTTAAACACAAACTTCAAATAGAGATCAAACTGGGGATGAATATTTATAACAAGCATATAAGCATTCTTGAGGAAATGGCTGTGATTAGTCACCTTGCAAACAAATAAGCAAAACAAATGCATTTTGGATTGCACTTTATCAATAGTGTACTGTGAAAAATGGTCATGTTTGGAAGGCCAAAGAGACATCTTGGAGTTAATTTTTAACTGAGTAATCTTGGTAAAGGCACGTGGTCCTACGGGTGTCAGTCTCCATCTAAAATACGGGATTCACATTACCTGCCTCATAGCTCTTTAGTGAGGAATGGATGAGATATGATTTCATGAAATATCCCCCACTGTTTGCAGTAAACTCTGATTATTCATGGTGCTGGTGATGTTCATGATTACAAAAAGCAAAGGCTAACATGCCCTTGACTATGTGCCCCAAACTATTGGAACACTTTTAATTTTTTCTCATATAATATTAATCACAATTCTGTAAATAACACGTTAAGTTCTTGAATTTCAATTTCCTCAGGAGTAAAATGCAGTCAAGTAAATCATTCAGGATCTAGTAGGCGGTAGGAGACAAGGATGGAGCTCCACACCTTGTTCACTGCGAACGCTATATTTATTCCCTTTCACTCTCCAGTAGCTGCTCTTGAGCACATGGTCAGGCAAAAAGAGATAGACATCTCTAAGCATATAATTATTCCTTATTTCAAATACATTATCTTATTTATCTGCTTTGTTCAAGTAGATAAAGCATGAAATATAATTTCCTTATCTTGGAGTGATGTGCTATACTTTTAAAAAAACTTCCCCTCCATCAAAAGTTGGGAGGCTCTTGTCTCCTCTTTGAATGAAGAATGAATTGATTTTTTTAGACAAAAGAGAGTAAAAGAAAAAGGATGTACCAGCTGATACATTTCAGGCCATTGACTTGATTTGGGGGAAGTGAGGTTATGTTCCATTTTGGAGGTGGTTAGAATTCCACAGGATAATACTCATCCATCCTTAGTTAATCAAATTAGAATATTGGAGAGTAGCCATGGTAGTTAACCAAATTTAAAACTTGTAGCTTTGCCAGTGGGGTTAACCACATATAAATTTGTAATATGGCTCTGGTCATTTGGTGTGTGCTTTAGAAATACTTCCATATTTAACAGTGAAAACACGAGTATTTGAAGGCTTTAGAGATCTGCATTGAATCAATGATCCAAAAGAAGGTTTGATATATCAAATGGAAGTCTGTTTTCTTCACAGTCAAAAGTCAAACACTTTTCCCTTCTTAGCTTGTTTATAAATATTCAGTGCCACAGAAATACAAATAAATAATTGGCCATCTCTAATGCATTCTGTATAATTTACAAGAGATCAAAAGATTATACAGTCAGAGTCAGACTATTGTATTTACTACAAATGGAAAATCATTACATGGCCCAAGTCAGCAATATATTAATGGGCCAGATTTCTCTGTGCATGTGTGTATATAACTTTAAATTTAAAGTCTTGAGGATTAAGGAATACATATTAAATCCTCTGCTATGGGAATTGACCTGGAAAAATTAGAAGATTATTATCTGTTTACACTGATGAAAATGTTTATGAAAACTACAATATTAAAATGACTTTGTCTTACCCAAAAAAAACCCAAAGTCAATTTTTAATAAAAAATAAAATTTGCAAACGATATAATCCTCCATCTTTACAATGATTTCTCTTACCATTGTTAAGGATGCCCTCTTTGCAATTGATTTGGCTCTGCCCTTGTGCTGGGTTTTTGATGTTTATCCTTAATAGCTAAGCAGTCAAACAAGTGATAGCACACAATGGGTTATAGTCTACCCAAGATAAACAAAGAGATAAATCTTTCTTGCCTACAGCATTTTTTTCTTTTGTGTAACAGACTTTCTCAATAAAGTGAAGCTTTCTTCACCAGGGAAAACTTCTAATTATTCAAAGATGGTCTTTACCAGGCGAAGTTCCAGCAAATGGTGTTTGAAATAATAATATATACTTCTTCTTTTTTTAAACAGTGAAGCACTTGATATTTTTTTCTCATTGAGTGGTCAGATTTTATAACCACCATGTTGGAAACACCCTCATTAAGGGAAGTTGAAACGGACACACCTGCTTTCAAAAAGAAAGTTGAGTTGCACGTTTAAATGAAATGCCCTCAATGCTGATGTTATTTTTTCCTTCCCATAGGGAACCACAGTCAGATATCACGAGTGCCTGTTGCTATTAAAGTGCTGGATGTCAATGACAACGCCCCTGAATTCGCATCCGAATATGAGGCATTTTTATGTGAAAATGGAAAACCCGGCCAAGTAAATATCTCCATGTTGTTAATGCTGCTATGTTTGTATACAACTGTCTCATATTTGATTGACCTGCCTGGTAGTGTGCGTTTGCATTATTTACATTCTGCAAAGTCACAGGCGAGAGGCATCCAAATGGAAATGGAGAGGGAGTACTTTTCTGAGACGTTGATTCTCTCTGCTTATGACCAAATTGGCTCTGGAAGTGGAACAACCTGCTGTGCTGTGAACCCAGAGCCAAAGAACGATCTTAAAATATCTCAGGATATGGATGAGAGCAGGGGAGGTATTAGAGGGATGGGGCCAGAAATGTAACCTTCAAATGACAGGAAGCAAAGGGAAAGCTCGTGGGGAGGGCACACGTTTGTTCCACATTGAATAAAGGGATAACTCCTGAGAGTGGAACCCAAGACAACCAGGTTTGGGGAAGTTGTATGAAGTGAATTTTGAAATCTCTAAAAACATAAGATAATGTAGCTAAACATCAGATAAAGAACATGTTTTGGACACACAATTCTAGTCTCTGATAAATGTGTATTGATAGGATTTCTTTTACTTGTCTCATGTAGCATAAATAGGAGGAATGGAGAGAGAGGGAGGGGGGAGGGAGGGAGGGAGAGAAAGAGATGTGGGAAGGAAGGAAGGGGCAGGGTGGAAGGAAGTAGTGAGGGAGGGCTGGAGGAAGAGAGTTATAAGCAAGAACAACACGACAAAACCTGCTATACTCTGAATGTCAAAATGGAAATAGTCTATGTAAAGTTCAAAAAAACACAAATGTAATAGACTTACTTGCCCAAGGTACCAAAATACTGTATGTTTAAGAAATTTATCGTTTTTCAACTTTCTAATTTATTTCTGGATGGTGACATTTTAATTTAAATAAACAGCAGCTGACAGCATGACACTGGAGTTGTTAATCCAACTATTCTTGTGCCTTATGTGGGTGTTAGGAATTAAACGTACTATTTGCCGAGCAGTTTACCTGACAAGAGTCAGATTTGTTCCACCAAAAGAAAGGAACAGCACGGTAGCTTTATACTTTTATTTATTACCGAAAGACCAGTGTGGTACTGTCCTATGAAACAGTGAACCTTTTCACTAGATTTCTCTCCTATGTCTGAAACATTAGCATCATTTCTACCTACCAAAATAGCACACTCACACACACAGAGCAAAGCTACAATTGTAACAATAAAACTGATTAATTTCAAACATCTAGACATCATAAATGTTGTTATTATCAAAACATTAACCTTTCACAATGATAGAATTTTTTATACTATAAAATTTTTATAACATTCTAACATTAGTTCAAATGTTTCTTAATGTCCTTACATGAAATATCCATCTAGAATATGTTTTAAGGATTTTCATCTGTGACCCTTCAAGGTGGGAGTGTGTTTATATATACAGGGTAGGGCAAAAGTAGGGTTACAGTTGTTTGCCTGAAAAATACTATAATAATTAATAAATAATAATAAAAGAATAAACTGTGTTTCACGTCCACCCAACTGTAAACCTACATTTGCCCCACTCTGTATAAGTATTCCAGGTGTGTATGTGTGTTTATATGGCAGTAAATACATTTAGCTAAGTTGGTAGATTGAGTTGGCAGAGAGTTTGATCAAAATATTCAAAATATATGCAGGTCAGTTTCAAGGGTACGTTTGTGTGATCTGCATTCTTTCTGGGGTCATGTAGCCAATCACAGACTCATAAGCCAGCCGCTTTCAATCATACAGAACCATCAAGTGCATTAGAATTTAAATAAAATGCCATTGTTCATGCAGGACTCATCACACAAGTTTAGCGAGTCAATGGCATTGATATTTCAGAAATTCAACATTGGCTTCATTTGTGATATTGACATGCACGCCTTTGGAACTCCAGGAACCTGGAGTTCTACTCAGTGGATTTTCATCGTTTCCAAGCATTTAATGATTCCTCAGCAGTTCTGACCCTCAGGAAAAAATTGTGTGGTTTCATCACCTTTCCTATGCAAGATCAAAATAAAAGAGAAAAGTTGATTCTTTGGTTTATGATTTTTGCAAACCAAAACGACTCCTGGGAAGAGGTGTGCATGCTGTGTACGTGTCATGGCACCAGCCTATCCTCAGACGAGTCTGTGCAGGTCTGTTTGTTAGGAGTTTATTTTACATGAAGAGGTCAGATCTTTGGCTGGTCAGCATCATTTTTGGGCATGTGACTGACTGGTGTATACATCTGCAGTCATTCATCTCTTGGATGCCCTGATTTCTTGGTGCTAATCAGAGCTCATATTTGACTCATTACATCACTCCTAGGTCACTCTCAATGGCTTGAGTATCTCACTTTTATATTTCATGTTTTCTGAACATCCGTCTTTGTTACCTAGACTAGTGTTTACTTATGTAAGTTCCACATAGGGAACACCTTCAATCGTCTAACACCGCACGGACCACTGACTCACTTTGAAATTGGAATGTTCATTCTCAAAGAATCACACACTCATAACAAGCAAACGTCAAACACTGAATCAGCACTAGATTCATAGGTACTCAATATTTTTCAACAATCATGTCTGCTCTACCACAGCCTCAGAGGAAGGAGCAAGGGGCCTTTGAAATCTGGTTTGCCTGTAAAGTATGGATTTAAGCTAAATTCAGAGGAGATTAGCTTTCTGGGAGACAATGTAGCTGGAGATCATTAGTAGTAATCAAGACAAGCCATTCAGAGTACCCAGTCCCAAAACTTCCGGACTGAGATTGCCTCCAGGAGGTCTTTAAAACATCTCACAAAACCAAAACCAGTGTCTACATGAACATAGAGAATTCTATTATGTTTGAGTCTTTTCCACTGGATGGAACTTATCTAAACAAAGAATCAAAAAAGAAAGAAAGGACAGAAAGAAACAGAAAGGAAGGAAGGAGGCCAGTTTCCTCTTCTCTGGGCGTAACTTTCCAGTTCATGTTGTATCTGTGCTAAAACTGGCAAAGGTTCACTTTCAAAGTAGAATTGCAAATCATGTCAGCCCCTCCCGCCTCCTCATGATTCTCAAATGAAAGATGACTTTTTCTTGATTTTGTTCCCTTCAGACAGTAACAGCCACCCATGACACAGAGAAGTAGTTCACATTCCGTATCATACAAAGTCAGCGTGAATCCCTTCTGATGAGAATCCTTTTAAATATTCCCTCCATTACTTAACTAAAATGTCAGTATGGTATTTTCAGACTACTGGTTACTTTTATATTTAAAATGTATCGATAGTTATAGATAATTTATCTTAAATCAAAAAATAGAAGATGACATCTGTCCTTCAGTCTCTAATCCAAGGCTGGTGTGATGGAGTTGACCACAGATTACTTGGCCCAGTAATGAAACAGGAAGAATGAAAACATGGTCTCTACTTCCGTGAAAGCTCTAATGACCAAGACTGAAATGAGTGTATGGACTCAGGATTTCAAAATTAGAAAGCAAAATACATGACTGGTAGTTCATGTGTAATAGGGTGGTAGGTTGTGGGCAATAAGTGTTAACTGAGCACTAACTATATGCCAGACCTTGGCTTGGTACGAGGGATTTAGTGAAAGTAATGCCCTAAACATCAGCCTTTTTTCCTCCTAGAGTTTTCCCTCTGTCAAACACAGAATAAAATTAGAAATGATAGAATTGCAAGAAAATACCTCCAATTTTTCTAGGCAGAAAAGAAGACTGAAGAGATAAAGGAAATGGAGCTACCTTAATGGAAAGACCTCTTAATATAGGACACGTTCTGCCAGAGACAGGAAACATCTGTCAAGTGCCGAAAAGGAGTCAGGGGGGAATAGCCCTAATTCTGTCAGAAGAGAATGGTAATCTGGTTGGACAGGTGGAGAAACAGGTAACAGATGTGGAGAAACCATTAACTTCCTTCGCTATGCCTGACAACACCACAGTCAAAACCAAATGTGAACAGAAAGAGAGAACTTCAGCGACCGGTGTTGGCCCGTGGGTCTTCTGTGACTCTGTTCTCCATCTCTTCTCCTTAATGTGGCCGTTGTAGGGTTTTATTCTCGATGCTAGCCTTTTGCTTACCACACACACGGGATTAGGATATTTTGCTCCAGATAGTTCACTGACACAGGGATTGAACTAGAAATGTATTTCTAGGAGTGAGTCAAGGTCTCGTGTTTGCTCTCAGAGGATATTCACTGTTTGAGAATTAGTTAGGCAACAACCTGCTTCAGCTCTTTTTTCTTTGGGAAGGAGATTCCTCTGTTACTATAAATAAACCTAGGGGAGGATAATTCAAGCTTCAACACCTTCTATCGTAGTTGAGATGCACTATTTAGAATCAAGTTAATTATGTCTGGGTTAAAAAAAAGTGCTTCGGTTTACCTCTTTTAATCTCTTCGTTCTCTGATCAATACTGCAGTATATAAAGTTAGCTTATTATAGAAATATCACAGCCTCCTCCTCCCCCCAAAAGGATAATAGCCTATATTTCTAGATATGTATTTAGCCAATGCTTGGCATGTAATGGATATTCACAGAATTTTAAAATAATGATCGTGATTCATTTCATTCAGCAGCAACAGTTATTTCAATAATTAGTTTCTCAGATATTACCATGGAAACACTCATTCTACCCACAGACATGCAGCACACAAGCTAACCTCTTCAAAAGAAAAATCATTCATTTACTTGTTGAACGATATTTACTATGCATCTACAAGATGCTAAATATTGTAACATGAACCTGGGGAAAACACTGTGAGGACAAAAACCAGTTCTGTCTAATGGAACTTAATAAGGAAGAGAGATTATTTCAAAATAAAATGAATAAATAACAGGCTTAAATTTTGAAAACTGAGTCCAAGAAACATTAATACAACTAACTAGTCTGGAGGAAACCAAGAAAAACCAAAGATGTATTTTATAGAGCGTTGTCAGAGAAAGTTACTTTGTATATTGGTATCATTTAAGCTGAACCTGAAGAAAGATGGAAAAGGGCCAGGCATGCCAGAGTGGAACAGGACCTGCTGGCCAACAGCATAAGCTTGTGCAAAGACCGTGAAGGAAGAAAGACCTTGGTTTGTCTGAAGACTTGAAGACATCTGGGGCTGAGCATAAGCGTCCTAAGCAAGTATAATTATAAGTATGCAATAAGCTAGTATGAGGTTGGACAGAGAGAGTCTGATGTTTGAATAAAATGTACGCACATACACACACGTGTGCACAATTAATCAGGGGGACCATTAAGAAGGCTGTACGTGCAAAAGATTAACATTAGTCTGGTCTAAGGTGGTCGCAGCAGAGATGGAGAAAAGCGATTACAAAAGTGCGAGAGTGCAATAATATATACAAATATCTAACATATCATCATCACTAATCTGGAGTTTGGGGTGGCAGTCACATTTTCCAGATATGGGAGCTGAGGCTGGAAAAGAGTAAAGCTCATGCCTGAGGCCAAGAAAAGTGGCAAAGCTGGGTCTCAAAGTCGGTTCTTGAAGGTGCCCAAGTCCCTGCACTTTCTCGAATCTCGCCATGCTTCCCGAGGAAGCAGACTCTGAAATCCCATTGCCCGTGAGGCACACCTCTTACAAAAATAGTAATGAGAACGAGATTCTGATCAATGTGAGCACTTTCAAAAGAAAACCAAAATCAACTCCTGTGACCAATAACACACTGTATTCAAAAGCATGCCATGAAAACTTAAGTGAAAAGAAATAAAGCTTAATAAGAAAAGATAATTATCTCTTGCTAAACACCAGCAATGAATGAGTTTGCTACTTCACATATTTATTTTTCAGTTTTTGTTGATCTTTAATAAATGCAAAACAATGAAATGCAATTATGGCATTTTATGGCCTTCATGAAGCAGTAAATATAGGAGAATTAATTTTAACTTTTCTGCCAACAGGCATTTTTCAGGACCTATCTGCATACACAAGAGGGAGACGGGATTGGTTTTAAAGCAGATGAAATTGATGGCCTCACCAAAATGCATAAAGTACTGTTTTCATTTTATTTTGGCAGGAGTAAGGAGGTGGTAAATTAGCGAAATGCATAAAACAACATTTGAGAAAATCATATGTAACAAAACCTGTTTCAAGAGAGCCGTTGGTAGAAGTATGACTTTCCGAGCACAACCTTGTCAGGAGAAAAAGCCTAACTTTAAAAACATTGTGGAAAATTTGAAACTAGAATCACCCCAGTACGAGTCACAGCTCTACCACTTATGTGGTTCTCGATTTTGGGTCTCAATCTTCATTAGTTTAAACTCTCATATTTTAGGGATATGTCATACTTTAGGCACTCAATAAATTGTTGTTATTATTAGTAGTATCTACTTTAATTAGTCTCAAAGTCAAAAAGCAAAATATACTTTATTAGTATCGTACTTGTTGTTTTTATTGTTGTTGTTATTGCTGTATTTTCATAAGCTTTGATTTGGAGCAAAACACTACAAGTCATCCCTAAACGGGCTAATGTAATGGGGCAATCTGTTCCCCTATATTGAACTCTTCTTCTATAAAACATTTCCTTACAAATACTTCTCGTGAAACATTAACAAGGGTCTTGTCAAGGGTGAAGGAAGTGCTCCTCCTTCATTCCTGCCAATGTGATTTGGTGAGTTAATATAATTACTTTTTTCAAATCCACTGGAACCAACTTGCAGGAACACACACTTTCTAAATCTGTTTTGAAGGCACACTGGCAGCCTCCGCCTGCGAAGGCTGCCCCTCTTGTGGGAGTCTATATTCCCCATGTTCCTTCTGGCCCCTCACCTAAATGAGACTGATGATCCACAGAGAAAATGGTGTAAAGGATTGTTTAAATATTTTGAATTGTTGCAAGTTGATACGTTCTCTTGGTTTTGTGGTCAGCCTACCAGTTACCGAATAATAATTTAGGATGGGAGCAATGTGGGTATGTGCATGCTCCTTTGTTTCCACTGGTCCTTGGAGGCCAAGTTCACGTGTATGCCTTTTTGAAGAAAGTAAAGCTGACACTAGAGAGTAGAAGGTTTTAGGCCTGGTGCTAATGACATAAATTGGGTAAGATCTGGTGCCGAGAGGAGCTGACATGTTATTGGAAGGGAGAAAAGGAAAAGGAGACAGGCTATAACCACCAAACTATCTAGACATGACACCTTCCCAAGCTCTTCACAAAGTCTTTATAGTGTCTTCCAGGCCTTTGTGACTTGAGAGGATAGCTTTTCCTGCATTGCGTGCCTGAGAAACACTGGTAGGGCATAGCATGCCAATAAATGGTATGGGGTGTGTGTGTGTGTGTGTGTGTGTGTGTGTGTGTGTGTGTGTCTGTTTGACCTAATAAGCTAATAAGTTTGGGAACCACTGTATTAAACAATGTTAAATAGTATTACCTTACGTTGGTTTTAAGTCTGAGATTCCCTTGCGTTTATGAATACATATGAATCACCAAAGGACTAGATGGTATTTGGCATTTACCAAAGTTGATTACAAAATTTTTTCAATTTCATTCAGAGAAAACTATAGAACCAGTGGTAAATGGAACTCAGCTGGCAAACTCTTGCCCCAGGAAAATGAGCAAGAGGATGCATGTTCAGTCCAGGAACTGCTGTTTACATTAAGGAAGTATCAGGAAATATCCCCATGGAGTAATAGGGCATAGAAGATGGAGAAGACGATATGAGTGAAAGAAAGTTGAGACCTCAAAGCTATGCTAAAAACTGTGGATATTACTTATTAATGATGTTTTCAAAGCAAAGCAAATGATGGAGTGTTTAGAAAAAAAATATTGATCATTTCAGAGGTGTAGTAAAACACATAAAACATACAGAGTCCAGTAAAATAAAACGGAGGCAGGAAGAACTGGATAATCCAAACTTTGTATAAACACACTTTGCAGAAGCCCCCCCTCTGTATTATTTTACTCCAACTTACTTTTAGTAAAGGATTGTCATGGAAATGATCAAAAATATCCAAGAACTGTATATTAAATGCCTAAGAATGGTGCTTATACTTGAACTATATTATACAGTTTTGAAATAATTGACAGTAATTGTTATTGTCTGGATTTTAGTATAATTTCTCACATTTTTATATTTCCTCTTTTTTTCCATTTATCATCAATGTCAAACCTGCTTTATTTTTTATGCATAATTGTTTTTTATTTTCCAAGGCCCCTCTGTTAGGGAATGCTTCTTAACATTTTTTCCCTCTCAGTTATGGACACCATTGTGAACGCACTGGATTTTTGCTCATTGATGGGCATATATAAATACTTTCATGCAATTTCACCTTCTTTTTTAAATTTATGTGTCATTGGTATACAAATCTATATTGGTTATATGAGTTTCAGATATAAAATATAGTGATCCAATATTTTTATATACCATACAATGGGATCACCCTATTAATTCTAGTGATCATCTGTCACCATGTAGACTTATCAAAATATTATTGGCTATGTTCATTTTCCCCCTTTCACCCATTTCCCACCCCCTCCTCTCTGCTAACCATCCTTTTGGTCTGTGTTTCAATTTTACTTTTGAGTTGAGAAATTTGAAATGCATGATGCTCATTCATGCATCATCTTTTCCTTTTCCAAGTTTACAACTACTACTCTAAGAAACAGAAGTTAGTATTTCAGGAAAGCTCATATTGATAATCAGGAATAAACCAGCAATGATAGACAGAAGAATAAATAGAACACCAAAAATGAGTGTTGTCCTTTCTGCATTGCCTTTGACTTCCTCTGCTCTCATTAACCCCCTGAAAGATTTTCTAAGAAAAAGGAACTTAAGTTTTACCTCAGAAAGCAACAGAATAGACATTTATTTCAGAGCCTTGGGAAACAATCCAACAGTTGCAATAGATTAGTCCTCTCTCATCTTGCACACACTTGCAAAGAACTATGATTCCTAAGCCTCCTTTGCTGTGCTGTTAGAGTCAGAATGGAACCTTATACCTATACAACAAAGTATGTGAGCAGCAAAAACGGTTGAGTTCATCCTCAAGCAAAGTCTTGAAGGTCTAAGCCCTGATTTAACCAAAATACATGTATAGAGGGTGTGAATGTCAACAAGATTCTGAGGCCTGACATGTTGGGGCAGGGGGATGCACAGAGCTTGTTATCAGATATATCTAGGATGCATAGAATGTCCTTGATGCACTGTGATTCTGAGTCTTCTCATATCTGTCTTTCAAGGTCACATGAGAATCAGTGATAATGCTAAAATGTGCCTAACATAATTTAGTTATTTATCCATTCATTTATTCTTTTAGATAATCATTATTAAATAACCACCATGTGCCAAACATTGTTATAGTAGCAGTGAGAGGAGAAAGAAAAAAAACAAAAATACCAACTCATCACCTAAAGAAAAATCAATGAATAACAGACAATAAATTACTCGTAGGGGATATTCTAATAGATCCCATGATAGTTTAATGGCTGTTAACAGATCAGATCATCAGAAGTGTGTTTGTTTGCTGCCTGCATGCCTTTGAAAAAGCTACTAATGACAGGAATGGCCTACTGCTATTACATATTTTTGAGTTCATGTAAAATAATCTGAAATAAAGTTTAATAAATCCTGCCAATGAGTATCTGACTTCGGTTTAGTGTGATTGAGAAACAATGAAGAGTTCTTTGAAAAACAGAGTCAGAATGATGATACAGCCCCACAATTCTCATTGTTTTTCTGTTTCCTGCCTTAGGAAGGTTATTCCAAATCAGTAGACTCAGAATAAACAAATAGAATAATGTGATTCCATGGACATCCAAGAGCGGCCCTGAAATTCCCTTCCTTATCCCAACATCCACTTATGCCTTGCTCTTCTGACAGAGATATACACTAGCTTGCAGCTTCCTCTTAAATTCTTCCACAATAAATTATTAAACATTAGATTTTTCCATTGTATTCTTTTTTGGTAGAAAGGAAAATATTGTAAGTACATGTTTTATATATACTCCTAAAAAATTGTGAACTTTCCAGAATGTTTTTTGCCATATTCATTAAATACTTGCCCAATTACTTAAAAATTAATTGATTTCATGATAGCTCACAGTGGGAAATATGTTTGGTTTGCCGTCTCTTCAGTGCCCCTGTAAAATCTTGTGTGAAGGAGTCCTTCCTTGAGTGACTCTGTTCATCTTCTTCTTCTATTGATTAAAGCTAAGTGTGTTCAGTTGTTACTGCATCAGTGAAAATTTCATCCTTTTGAATATGGATATCTCAATGCATTTTAATAGCGTAAAGTCCTTCAAGTGATCTACCAGGCATCTACTTAGAGATAAAATGACCAGACATTGGCCGTCTGCATTAAAATAAAATGAAGTGTCGGAAATGGTTTAAACCAAAGTCTTAACCATTACCAGTTCACAGGATATTTGGAAGTTGATTTAAAGATTTATCATTTCATCACTTGTTCCTCAACACTTTATGCACTGAGCATGGTGTGAGGTTGCAATGCAAACTCTCCTAATGAATGGTAATGTGGGAACTCAGAACACCTGTCTCTTCCCTGGGCTCAAACAGCTCTCAGACTTAAGTATGTAGCAGAATCACCTAGAAGACTGTTTAAAATGTAGATTTCTATGCCCACCCTGAGACTTTGTGGTTGAGTAGGCTTAAAACATTGCATGTATAACTGAGTTACTGGCTTAAATAAATGGTGGAAAAAATATGTTCATTGTACGTGTAATATTTAGACCAAACTTCTGAGATGTGGTATAATAGGTAATTATCCGCCTTTCTTTCAGGTAAGATAAATTACTGCATTTTTTTGTTTTGATAATGGTGGCTTAATTAATCAAATAGCTCGTGAGGTACACCAGCCAGCATGTGTGACTCTTTGTCATGCAGATTACTTAGAAATATTAAAAAAGGTATTACATATAGAAACTCTATCTATGAAATATACTATAATAATGCATTTAGTTATGAATGATTCCCACCACAGAATATCAAGAAATCTTCTATTTGCCTTTATTCTTCACATGTACTCACATGATTTAGGGCTTAGTTCTTCAACAGACACACCTGGGAACAGAAGCCCTTCTGAAACAAAATTGGGTAAAGGAGGAAGAGGACCCCACATCTGCTCACAAGTAACTTCCTGTCCCTCTAGTCTTTAAAACTGCTGGAAAGAAGGCTCTTATCAAATTCTCCTGTTCAATATTTCTATGCCTAGGCTGTCCACAAAAGAGTTATCAGTGCTGCACAGCTTCTTCCCTGGTACTTTTATTCTTTCATTTTCACAAAACTGGAATCCCAGGACATCTCTCTGCACTTAAATGTCAAGGCAAATGTGTGAGGTGTTTCTACAGAGCAGATATAATGGCATTTCCATACAATCTGATGAGGTCGAGGGCCTCTTTGAGTGACATCAAAGTTGTACTTATGACGGTGCTCTGTCATTAAATAAATGATAGTGACCCTAAAGGCAAAAACAATAATCATGATGACTAATGTTCTAACACTCATTGAGCATTTACTATGACCTGGGCACTATGTTAAGAAACTGACATGAATTTACAACATCGGTAGTCAAAGCAAACCTCACAGAACAGTATTCTCATTATTTGTAATTTAGGAATGCAAGGACACGGGGTCTCAGAGTTCAGAAAATCCCTTCATGCCATGCCATGAGTAAAGGGTGAAGTTATGACTTCTATCAAGATGGCTCTATTTCAGGGTCCATCATCTGAATTGACTACTCTGTCCTAACCATGAGTTACATTTTGTGCTATGTTACATTATTACTCAAGCTAAGCACAATTACAAGACAGTTCATGGGGTCCTTAACAAAAGTAAAATGCCTACAAAGTAAGATGTATTTTATTTAAAAAAAAATGGAGAAATAGAACAGAGAGGTGATTTCATGCATGCTTCAAAAAACCTTAATGCACTGCTTGTCATATGGCACGTGCTTGATACAATGCAAATCTCCACAGCTACGGGAAGTGTTCTGAAACTGTGATTCTTGTATTTGTTTAGGTGATAAGGTACAAGGCAATGACGTCGCTTTCCTGAAAAGAAGTGACCCACTGTTTCCTCTTTAATGAAACTGGCAAAGTTGAATAGGATATAATTGTTCAAACAGACATAGTATATTAGGCATCACCATTACAGTCTCTAAATTTTGTAAATGTGAGAGCATTTGCCTGTTAATTTTTTATGGTAAATTTGATATCACCTTGACTGTCATGCTTCATAGGCATATCTTGTAGAAATTGTGTTGTAGTTATTCATAATGAAGTATAAGCTATAATTTTTCTACATTAGCTATTGCCCAGAGTTTTATATTGAAGTGATTAATATCACAGAATCATAAATATGAATTATTAAGCTAATTCTCTGACATCCCAAGAAATAACTTAGCCCTAAGTTAATGCAGCTTTGCAAATGAAAGAAGCACATTCAACCGGCACCAATTCCGAGTATGCGTATCTATCCAAACAGTTCTCTGTGCCGTGGTAATTCTCCTAATCCCTGTAATTTATTCATCTCAGGATACACTCCCAGGCATTGTTTGCATGTGTTATCCACTCGTTTCAAAACCAGTGTTCATTCTTGGGTGGGAACAGATGCAAGTCTTCAGAAAGGTTTGTTGCGGTGATGTTTGTGCCGGGGAATGTTCTATAATATTTGGCAAACATTTGCAACCTGATGAGAAAAATTAAAAAGAAATTATGAGGATTCAAGATTTAATTATTTTACCTCTAAGGTTGTCCCCGAAGCCATGCTATACTCACTGTAACAATTCCAAATCCCATTCAAGATGCCTGTATATACTCGAATTGGAAAGAAACATAATTGCCCAATGGAAATTTTCAAATACCTTTTAATATGCTATGACAAGCCCCTGACACCCAATGGACACAAAGAGAATGACCTTAATTTTCACCAACTAATCAAAACAGAAGTTTGAAAGTGATGAATGTTTCTCCTTATTCTTGGTACCAACCATCCATGACAATTTAGAAAACTGAGAAAGATTCCTTGGACCAAAAGGAATGTCACTCGACTTTTAAAGGTAGTTCAAACCATGGATATCATCAGAGATGCTGATGTCAAGTTTCATGTTACAGGTTATTCAAACAGTGAGTGCCATGGACAAGGACGAGCCCAAAAACGGACATTATTTCCTGTACAGCCTTCTTCCAGAAATGGCCAACAATCCGAATTTTACCATCAAGAAAAATGAAGGTAAATATACTAGCATTGTGAAACAGGGTAAATTATAAATTGGAAAATAAAATGTGAGTTCATAATTTCACTGAAAATATCAATAACATAATTTTTTTCATTCATGAGCCGTTGAAATCCAGCTTATTAGCTTAATGGCAAGGTAACAGCATGGTTTCCTCTTTCCAATATTGAAACAATAGATAAGAAAATTGTTAATTTGAATGCTAATTTTATACCAAGGCATACTTCAATCATATTATTAAAAAAAATAAAGTGGACTGTAAGGTTTAACCCTTATAAAAGTTCCAAGAATTTTGAGATATCTGTTAGGGGAGGATCTATCTGGCTTATACTTTGCATTTGTTAAGATTTAATTGAATGTTCATGAAGTCTTTAGGGAAAGCCTAATCTAATTGTGCCTGGTGTGTGGGTTCATATTAGAAATACTTGTTTTAAACCTGTACCAGTGTTTACAATAGCAATTAGATCAGAAAATCATTTTCAAAGGACATTCCTTATTTTGGAACTAATATGAACTGATTTTATTAAGTCTTTCACTCATGGAGAACATTTAATGTCTATCATTAGTTCTTAAGAAACAAGCTTGGATTGTTTCCCTTAACTATTGTCTACTACATATAGAGGTCATATATTATTATAAAAAGTCTCTGAAGGGAAGGTGGTTGGAGAACTGGGTGGAAAAGGTGAAGGGATTGCCAAGTACAGATTGGTAGTTAGAAATCAGTCATGGAGATATAAGATACAATATAGGGAATATAGTCAATAATATTGTATTAACTATGTATGGTGCCAGGTGGGTACTGGAAAAAAAACTCTATTTTGTCTGTACATTTTTGTTTCTTAAGCTGCTTTCTATTTAACAAGGAGTTTTAACGGTTTATTCTGGCTCAGATGTGTTTAAGTCTTAGTTTGAGCTGTTTTAGGATGACTAGCAAAACAGATGTATCGTCTCAGACTGTCTTATGGCTTTACTATAGGCATTTGTTCAGATTTAGGAATGGTCTATGTAAAAGCTATGCTCAAGTAAAAGAACAAAAATTGGTTCATGGAATTCATTTAGATTATTTTTTTATTTTAATTATATATTATTGATTATGCTATTTCACTTGTCCCAATTTTCTCCCTTTGCTCCCTTCTGCCCAGCACTCCCCACTCCCTCAGGCAGTCCCTACACCATTGGTCATGTCCATGGTTCAGGCATATAAGTTCTTTGGCTACTCTTTTTCCTGTACTGTACTTTACATCCCTTGCCTATTCTGTAGCTACCTATCTGTACTTATTCATCCCCTCACCTCTCTACCCATTCCCCCACACCCCCTAACATCAAACAACCATCAAAGCGTTCTCTTTATCCATTATTCTGTCTCTGTTCTTCTTGTTTGCTTAGTTTATTTTTTAGATTCAATTGTTGATACATATGTATTTATTGCCATTTTATTATTCATAGTTTTGATCTTTTTCTTAAATAAATCCTTTTAACTTTTCATATAATAAGGGTTTGGTAATGATGAACTCTAGTTTTTTTCTTTCCTGGGAAGCTCTGTATCTGCTCTTCTATGCTAAATGATAGCTTTGCTGGGTAGAACAGCCTTGGCTGTAGGTCCCTGCTTTTTATGACTTTGAATATTTCTTGTCAATCCCCTCTAGCCTGCAAAGTTTCTTTTGAGAAACCAGCTGACAGTCTTATGGGAATTCCCCTGTAGGTAACTAATTGCTTCTATCTTGCTGCTTTTAAGATTCTCTATCTTTAACCTTTGGCATTTTAATTGTGCTGTATCTTGGAGTGGGCCTCTTTGCATCCATCTTGTTTAGGACTCTCTGTGCTTCCTGGACTTGCATGTCTGTTTCCTTCACTAAATGAAGGAAATTTTCTTTCATTTTTTTTAAATAGGTTTCCAGTTTCTTGTTCTTTCTCTTCTCCTTCTGGCACCCCTATGATTACTGTTGGCAGGTCAATGGGAGGGATTTACCCTGGCCAGTCAGCTGCAAGGATTGGCTGTGACCACTAACCACCAACCTTTGCCACTGTGGAGGATCAGCTGTGCAGGGGCAGGGTGGTGGTGCTTCAGTGTGGTCTGTTGCTGTCCACTGGATGCACAGGCTCTGAGGTTTCCTGGGTGGTGCAGATAGAGGTGAGCCCCATCCTGTGTTTTGCCTGGGGCCACCCTGCATGAGCTATAAAGCAATTTGAGATGGTTGCTACTTGTGCTTGGCTTGGAGATTCCCAGGTGAAGTCCAGCTGTGAATATAGGCTGGCTGCTGCTAGTGCTGGGTCTGGGACCACTTAGCAAGAGGTCTAGAGGCTGGGGGCTCACTGAGGCCAGCTGTTGCTTATTTGAGAGAATTTAGGAAGTTGTGAAGCATCAGCCAAGACAAACCATTTATATGGAAAACTTATGGTTAACAGTTTGGGTGGGCCCATAAGTTGGGTGGGATGGAGTCTGAGGATCTCCAGGGTGGGGCAAACAATGATAGCCAGATTGATAGAGTCTCAGATATGGCATCCACCTGCTGGTTCTGTGGCTCTATGGGGAGGTCTCAGAAAAGGGCCAGTGGCCTCTGCCTGCCTTTCTGTCTGGGAGAAAGCTGTCCTCCAGCTCTCACCTTGATGCCAGACACTTCAGTTCCTCCTTGTATGCCACTGGTGCCTTTCAGGCTGCTACCTCAGTGCTGGAGCTCACAGTGAATGAGTCTGAGTAAGACTATGTGTGGGTTCTTTAAGGGGAACTGCTTGTAACTCCAGAAGTTTCTTCCACTGACTCAATTCCCGCTGGTTTTTGCAGCCAGAAGTTATGTGGATTTATCTTTCTGCCACTGGAACCCTGGGCTGGGGGCCCTGGTGTGGGGCCGGGATTCCTCACTCCCATGATACCCCTCCTGATTTTTATTCACTACATGTGGGTGTGAGACCAGCCCATTCTATATCTCCACCCCTCCTACCAGTCTGGATGAATGTAGTTTCTTTAATTCCATAGTTGTCTGACTTCCCTTTCAACTCAATTTCTAACAGTTCCAATAGATGACTGTTCTATTTTTCCTTATTTATCCCCATTGTGACGTTGATGTGTTTGTGTGAGGGGGTGAGCTTGTTTACCTGTGCTGCCGTCTCACCAGAAGTCCTGACCTGGGCTATGTGTTATATTCTCTTTCACGGAGGTAGTGCATTTTGATACAACTTCCTTTGTGAGATAAAAATAACATTTTGCTTCTCTTGTTAAATATATTATGGCCTTACCTTTTGATATAATGCTACTTAGTTTTGGGGAGGACGCTTTGATAAATGTGGATACATTACAGGAAAGGAAATGAGAAAGTTGTTATAGAGATATTCCTCATTTATCTGGTTTCCACTCTTATAAACTCTAAAGAGACAAAATCCTGTTCTTTGTCGTCAGTAATGGAATAATCACTTGCTTTCTCCCCTAATTAGCAACTCTAATCCAGGTACATTGCCTTTGTTTTTCCGTTAACACTATTTTCTATTACCAAGATTTCTTTTTTCTGGAAGTCACAGAAGTATGGCTAAGATGAAAGTCCCCTCAGAAATTCCGAACCGAGCTCACAGTCCACACGTGTGCACTCCATGCTTACTTTAATTGTAAGCTAATAGGTATTGGCCATCATTTTTGCATATAAAATGCCCTACATTTAAAAATTCTCTGTGAAGAAATGTTTTTCCATCCCAAAGGTTCTGAGCTTTTGGAGTGTTCTGTGCTTTCTGCAGTTTCAAGATATGGCCCATTGAAGGCACTGGAATGGGTGAGAAGTTGTTATTGGGTATCAGTGGAAGTATGGTTTGGTAATATATTTATTATTCCCTAAACCCTTTTAAAGAGGACATTTCAGTCCCATAGTGAATGTGTGACATATGTTTTCTCTAAATTTTAGAACTAGTAGAAAGTAAAAAATTATGCAGTTAGGAAAACATGTTTTAGCTCTGTTGTATATTTCAATAAGCCTGGTAATAGAATATTTAAAGGCATGTGGGTCATCTGTTTTATTTTGAACCTAGAAAACAGAAGCTACAGTTTTGACTTACCACACAGGTTTGTGTGTGTGTGTGTGTGTGTGTGTGTGTGAAATAATTGAGAAAAAAAGATGTCAGGAACTGCAAAATTCCTCAGGACAGGAAGCAATAGTTGTGTCACAATTATTCATTTTAAGTTATGTGTTTATTTATTTTGCAAAGAATGACTATATAATTCATTATTTCAACTAGGACATTTTTTAAAGTGAAAGGGGTCTCTATTCATATCTATATTTATGCCTGTAAAAACCATAAACTAGGATTATCTTATGCAAAGTAGGACCTGTGTTCACTGTGATTATGAATTTAGGACCCAAATAGTCAATATCTCCATAGAATAAGCTATGAACCCACTGGTCTTCGGAGTTGATATGTCAAGTTCATACTCTATCTCCCATTTCCTTGTACTAGAAATTCATGACTTCCGCTCCATAGACCACTACATTTTGTTATCTGGACAGTTACTGTGAAATATAAAAAGCAATTTATCTCTTTGTAACTTGTAAAAACAAAATAATGAAAAGAAAGTGTCATATTTAAAATGTTGGGGATTGACAGAGAAATAGATATCTTGTGAGACTGTTATTCATTCCTTGTTATTAATGAGAGGACAGACATGTGCAAAACCAAAAGTCAATATAATAGACATTATTTATTTTAAAACTATGGTATATTTTATGTTTAAAACATGGAAGGAATCAAATGGTATAATAGGGCTAGAATTGTTTATTTTTCTTTTTACAGTGGACTTGAAAATGGTCAGTAGCTGATGTTTCTCCCCTGAGAGCATCATAATTTACAAAACCCTTCAGACCAGATGAAGGTTAAGATTTTGAAATAGCCAAAGTATTTGAATTTATAATAGGTGGGTGGATGATACCCTTTTTAAATTAGATCTTTAAAGGCAATGGTTTCAGTATTTGATGTTTTCTGAGAAACTTGCAGCTGTGTCTTCCAGCTTAAAGATACTGTGATCTTCTCCTCTCATATAGTTTGGTCCTACTACAATTTTCAGCCAACTAATTCAGAATCAAAGACAAAATGAGATAGAAATTAGCTGTCTCTTGTCTCCTCCACAGTTGAGTGATTTCACATATAACTCTTGTCTGAATATATGAGAATCATATCTCTGCCAAAATAGGAAGAAAACCTTTAATATGATTAAAGGTGAAAGCCAAGGTCAAAAATGTGATGAGCCATTTATATCACATGTACATACCAAACAATCATAACACCAATCATAACACATTATATGGCCCACACAATGGTTTTTCCATTTGTCTGTTGGGAGAATTTATAAACTAAAGGGGTTTTGCTGAGTACTTATCAGTATTGCTTTACTTTTCTATTTTTTTATTGTTGTTCAATTACCATTGTCCCAATTTTTCCTCTGTTGCCCTCCCCCACCCCCCACCCCCAGTATTGGTTCATTCCAACTGCAAAAGCGGAAGATTATCAACAATTAAATATAACAAGACAGGGAAGATAAATGGACCTTTTACAAGTACAGAAGCATCTTGCCAAAAATTTGAGGACCACAAAAATCTGACCTTATCCAACCTTCAATTTGTAGGTAAATGATTTGAATGCAATTTCCAGAAAGCAGTCAGGTGAAATGGAAATCTTCAGGTTTTATACTGAAGTGCCCTAGTGTTCATGGTTAATTTGTTCAGGAACTCATGATGAGTGCCGAAACCAATGAGTACTGAACAATTTTTCCCAAGAAATTCTATCTGGTCAGCAGCATCATGACTCATACAAGTTCTAACAAGTACTACGAGTCCTGAGCAGAACATTTTTTTTTCTCATTAAAATGCTATGAGTACTTGGGTATGACTGTATTTGAATGAAGTGTAGAGAGAAATGAGGGAAAACATAAAACTCTGCTCTTTAAGGAGGGCCTGTGGGAACCAAAAATAAAAAAAAGTAGATAGTAAACTTGACCTTAATTACAGCTTGCTTAGGCTTCAGAAAAGACAGCAGGGGGACCAGAGTAGCTGACGACACTAACATATTTTCTCCTCTTGAGATCTTCTTTCTGACCAAAATTCTATTGATAAGAATCTTACCCTAAAGGCATAATCATGGTAATTGATTTGGATAATATATAGATGTTGACTAGAGCTTTGGAATAAATGTACTTTGGGTTATCTCAATGTCCATAACATGGTTACCTACTTAGGATATAATTCATGTTTTGTTTCGGGGGTTTCCGTTTCAACTGATTGGCCAATTTCAAGCACTATGTGTTTTATGTCGTTTTATCCTCTAGAAGCATTCCTTGCAAGAACACTAACTACAGGCATGTTATTGTATTTTAAGCCTCAGTTTTCTCATCCGTAGTAGCAGGATAACAATACCTATGTGCCCCCTAAGTGTGCTGCAGTTGATATGCATAACCAAGAGCTTAGACAGTTCCTGGCACTCTGTGTGGCACATAGAAAAACACTCATCAGTGACTGGGGCAAGATCCTCATTACACGAACCCACTAATTCCTAGACTCTCCTTCTATGTTCTCTGTCCTCCAGCTTATCATTCTCAACCTGGTATCTCTGCAGCTTTAATTAACCCATTGATTTTTTAAGGTGGTAGAGTATTTCTGAGAGTGGGCTCTTTGGCAATTGCAAAACCCTCATCCTCACTAGGATTCATTGCAAGAAATCTGCTTAGCAATGTGTTGTAGTCTGAAGGGTTTTATAATAGAAGGATAAAAGGAACAGAAAAAGGAGGAGGAGGTGGAGGAGGAGAGGGTGGGGAAATAATGAAAATATTTGCCAGCCACAAAAATAGCCGTAGGATTTCTGTATTTGATTTTGAATATGAAGGCTTTTTATTTTTTCTTTTTATCATTTGCCAGAATGAAACAGCTTTCTCGACATAATGCCTAACCCCAACTTCCAACTTGCTAAGATTGCTTTCCATTCTAGCATATCAAGTTGTTTCAAATCACCCACAATCTTCTGACACACATACTCTGTGGGGATCATTTTGCATAAGCTGAAAAATTAAACCGTCTTCCTTTCCTCTTTTGAATAATGTCAACTTATTTCAGAGTTCTCTTGTCACAAAATGAAAACCTACTGCCTGAAAATGGAAATGGATTTCCCTGGTCCCAGTCCAGCGGGAGGTGACCCTCTGTCCTCCCTCTCTCTCAGGCTCAGTCCTCCTGCATTCCTCTCCTGTACTCAGGATGTAGGGGTTGAGGCATACAGTGTCTTTCTCACGTCTGTCTTAAGCCAGCGGTGCCCCATCTTGCCTGAACTGGATCTGATCAGCCTTCTTGATGATCCACATAGCAGAAAGGGCCACCTTGGTAAGCTAATTGTCCTCTCTCTGGCAACATCTGACCTCCTTAAGTTCTTTGATTACTCCAAGCTGCTTTGAAGCTAACAGATGACTTACTGAAATAGCATGTCTTTCCTCAAATGGCCTTTACAAAAGCCTCCACCCCTCAGCTAAGCAGATCCATTATTATTGGGTTTCCCAGGCAACCATACCTAAGCAACAAGTGAAAATTGTGCTTTCATAAGGGTGATAATAAATACCTACATTTCCAATTTGCTGATCCTGTCTACCCTGCTCACATAACAGGCTTTTCCACAACTCCACACACAGCACTAAACATTGACTTAGAGGTCTTTCTCATCTAAAGTTCAAGTCTTGCCCATATGAAGCAGGACACTTAGTCTCAAGGTTGCATCGTAAAAGGTAGTGCTCAATTTGCATGAAACGGGAGGTCCAGTTGGGATCCCAGAGGTGCAGAATTGCATTATGCATACATGATCCAAAACATGTTCTGCCTCAGTTATTCATAATGGATTGTTTATGCTCCCAGCAATGTTCCATTGATAAAAAGTCATTTATGTTTCATTTTGTCATCTAAACTGTAACGAAGGACAATGTACAAGCCAGAAGGACAGATCACAGACCTGTACTTCTACTTTCCAAGTCACCTATGACTGTACAGTTTGGCCCTGAAAACTAGATTTTCTTTGCTATCAGTACTTTTTATAAAGGTCTTGTTATTTTGTATACTGTCCACATCTTTCTTATTGTTCTTAAAATGTTAGTACCAGAGTACCTTCAGAAGTTAAGAATTTCCTTTGCAAATATTGAAAATCCTAAAATTATTGCTCTGGCCAGACATATACTGACCCTTAGTGTCTATTTTTCAGTGTGTGTTATGAGAGCAATTTAGTTCTCAGATTGCTAACTACCAGGGATATGATTTAGATACAAGGTACATAGACTTATATATCTATTTGTCCATCTATTGTTCAAAATAATGCATTGATTAGGAATTTCTCTGTCCATTGGCTAGCAATCATTTCTGGTCCTTACAGAACATCCTCATTCTGAAGATTTTGGAAAGAGAAAAACCAAGAGATAAATTGGCACAATCTTAAAGCTATCTTAGATATCTTAAATATGCTTTAGGGCATAGAGCCCTTCCTTTGAGAATTTTGCTTTCTCAGACTTCTGCTTCAAAACAAAAATAAAGGGACCAATTAAACATCAGGAGAAATGTAAAAAATTGTTCAGAGAATTTTTTTAATTTATCAAATCTTGCTCGAACCATCTTGTTGTTTGTGCCATTAGAAATAATATTATTTACTGATTTATCATCTATTTATAAGCATGTAAATAGGCCTTGGGATTTTGTGAGCACTGAATAAACAAGACACACCAGATAAACAAGACTGTCCTCTGGTAGGCACAAACAAATATTAAAATTGAATGAGGAAAGAAAATGTGCTGTCCTTCTATGCAAATCCTTCTTTTGTAAAAAAAAAAATAGTATTAGATGTTGTTGACAATCACTGTGGCTCCTTTCAGCACAGAGGCTTGCATTCGGAATTCGTCTGAGCACTTGATCCACACAGCATCAGGCGTATGTGACATTCTGTTTAGGGATGTGACCTGAAGAACACACACCACATGCTTTTGGCCCCTCACTTTATCAAAGATGATAGGGAAGATGCAGGAATAACTAGCAGATATAAAGGGGATGCTCACACAGATAAACATCTAAACAGTTGACTTGAGATGAATAAGAATGAACAAAAATAAGAGGCCCCATGGACTGTAGGGCTGTGCAGACCTCACAGGTCAGAGTGTTTAGATTGGAATCCCAGCTCTTCTGATTAGGAACTGGGAGAACTTGCATAAATAACTGGGTAAACTTGACTCTTTATCTGTAAGGTAAAAATAACATTTAGTCCATGTTGTTTTGAATAAGGAAATATTAATTTAAGTAACAGTATAAATGTACCAAGTTCAGTTTCTGATCATTTGAATGTACTCAATCAGCCTTAGTTTCTTTCTTCTCTTCTTGCTATGATGCTACGATGCTACGATGTTGTGAACCTTCAGAATCTCTCTCATTCACCCAGAGCAACAAAAATGATAATAAGGAACCTAAAATAAAGCATTTGGGTGACAACTATTAATATGCCTCCCTGAGGAGCTAATGACTGGACATGTCTCTAAGCATCGGCCATGATTCAAATGAAGGGAAAGGAAAAATGGGAAAGAAGATTGTTTGTGTAACTCAAGTTGTTCTTAGAATATAACCCTCATTACTGTAATCTGACCAAAGAATAAAAATAAAGAATATCTAAGAATTGTAGATTTCCATAGGACTAGGTTTTTTATATCTGGATCTGATTGCATACAGCTCTCATTGTATTGGTAAATGGGATATCTGAGAGTTGATAAAATGATAGGAAATAGGAATTCTTAGTAAACAGCCAGGTTATGAAGTCCATCAATGCTAAATATAGCATTTTAAGCTTCTTTTTAATGTTCTATTTTTTAACCCTCACTCAAGGATATGTTTATTGATTTGAGAGAGAGAAACACTGATTAGTTGCCTCCCGTGTGCACCCCACCAGAAATCAAATCTGCAACCAAAGTATGTGCCCTGATGGGGATCAAACCCACAGCCTTTTGGTGTATGGGGCAGCACTCCAACAAACTGAGCCACCCTGCCAGAGCTCAAAGAGATTAAAAAACAAATAAAACACTGACAGTGTGCTTTGAAAAATGCAATGATGGTGCATGTCTACCTCTCCAACTTTATTTTCTGCCACTTTCTACTTTATACCTAGTCTTCTTATGTATACCCCTTATGCAACCTTTGGCTTCAACGTGCGAACCCAGTGATGCTTTTAAAATCCCCCTTCCATTTCCTTTGTCTGGAATATACATCCTCTGCTACCTCCCTTCTCCATCTAGCTAATTTCCAATCATTCAAAACAAGTGAGGTTCTCCTCCTCTGTGGGCAGAGCAGGAGAGTGATTAACAGTTAATGTGAAATTTATTATTTTTGCTTTGCTCTCTACAACAATGTGCTAATGGCTAAAGCAGACACATGAGTCAAGGAATGTTTCCTCCACTGTCCTCAAGGTTATTAATAACTGGTCACATCTTTACTCACTCATTCAACACCTTCTTTTTTTTTTTTAGTATTTACCATGAGCCAAGAACTACTGTGGGAATTGGGAATAAAGCAGTGAATAAAATAGACACCACTTTATACTCATGTACAGTTTTTTTTTTTTGTTCTCCTAGGACTCAATCTTTTTCTAATTTGAATTTTCAGAGAAGAGTGCTATAATTTCAAATGGATTTTTGTCACACAGTGGAGAAATTCACAGGCTAGCCTACAAAGTGCTGTGATTTTGGAATGATTACATACTCCAACTTCTATACTGCCATAAACAAAGTTTCCTCTTCAACCTTACCCAACTTGTGAAGCTGGTCTTCCAAAAAGAAGAGTTAGGCTTGCATGGATTTCCTGTGTCTCATTTTGACAAAGCATTTGGCTGATCCGGGTAGTGATACACACCTGTGGTCATAGACAGCTAATTCTCCACGTGAGTTCCAGATTGCTGTCCTCATTATACCTGAGCTTAGACAAGCTCTGGACCATACAGTTCCATGTGTTTCTGGATGCAGAGTTAGAGCATGTCAGTGAGCCTTCCCCAAATTCACAGAGATCCACAGACATTAGTGTACTTTGTGCTTCTGTACCATCCATGAGCCGGGGCTGGTGATCTTTTTTTGCAGATTTATTAGAATCCATTATAGCTCTGATTCAAGCCTCATTATATGCAGCTTATGCCTTTTCCATTTCCTGTGCATAGTTGGTTCAGATACCTGTCTGTGAGCAGGTTTTTGCTAACCTTCAGTGTATAATGTTTACTGAGGGTCCCAGGCAACTTGAAGATGCTGATTTCTGGACATGACATCGGGTTCATTTTCTCACGATTTTCTATTCTCTCTGTTCTCTAAGGTGCCACCAGAATGAATGTGCTGGTGCACTTTACAGACGAAGATAGTAATTGCTGTCCTTGGACCTTTCTGGGTTACTCATTGCCTTGCTTTCATCCTAGTAGATTGCCTACTAGAATTTTCTCCCTTTATTGCCTGAGTATATTATTCTCAGCCTTTTGAAGGCTGTTTATCGTAGGGCAGTTTGAAAGAAAGGGTGATGCTGTATGTGGTATGCTGAGCATAATCATCCTTCCCTGAGTTTCAGGCATTCACCTGGCCAGCCACTGCTAATTCCATCAAGGTTACACAGCGATTTACTTCCCCCTGGACTTCAGACTCCTCCTGTGCAAAATAAATGGGTTTGTGCTGGGGATATAAGGAGCCATCTATTGTAATATACTGAGTTTGCAAACGTGTGGTATTAGAAGAAAAATCACAAACTTTAAAATCGGGCAAGTCCCACATCTACTGATTAATAAAGATGTGACTTTGAACAAGGCTTTTAACTGTCCATAGCAGACAGGGTTTGACAGCGTTAAAACAAAATTGCTGTGATGAACAAAGGGAAGAGTGTAGGACAAATGCCAAAGGCATCACCCGGAACTTGCACGATATGCTATGTACTTTGTCTTCTCTATCAGTCTTCAAAAGGAAGGATGCATTTGAAAGTGATTGTTATGATAGAAATTACTGTACCAAATCTCAGATAATTAAAGGATACTCTTGTACAATAGTATAGTTCTCTTTCTTCATATATTTGGGCAGAATTCTGGACATATTAAAGAAACAAATTATTCTCATACACAGAAAGAACTCGGTATTAACATATGACACATGGTTCCAATAGCTCAGAATTTGCAAGACTTGCTTATCTTCTTAGGGTAGAGACGAGGACATGTAAGAGTTTTTAGGAAGATATTTAATTACTGAATTAAGTTTTGATTTATCAGAAAGATCTCTCAAAGTGCAGCTTGAATAACAATTTGCAGAAATGAGATGCCCAGTTATGTGTAGAGTTGCCTGTTGCAGTTAATACAGAATGGTCAGATGTACAAATAGTTAAAAGTGAAATTGGGAAGAGCCAACAATGTTTTTCAAAGACAAGTAAAATGAAACACTTTGTGGAGATTCATAAACTCTGTGATCAGAAGCCTTTACTTGATTTCCAAAAGAAAATTAATGAGGTAGTTCTTAGTACTTTGAATATACCTACATCCATTCTTGATGTTTTTCATAGGATAACAAACAGATCCTACACAGTTGGAAGATTTTTACACACAGACACACACATACAAAGATTACTAATGGGTCTGGGAGGTAAACTGATATAAACACTATATATATACCAGTATGCGTGTATATATACATATTATATGTGTGTATACATATATAGATACATGCACATTTGTACATATATACACACATTTATTTGTATGTGTTTATACATATAAATGACATATTTATTCATGTACATATATACATTTATTCATATGTATAAATAAATTTATCAATGCATTTTTTATATCTTAAAAATAAAAAAATAATGTTGGTCATGTTCTAAAACATGTGTTGTGAGCTGACATGAAACTTGCCTTTGTTATAAATGTTGGTAGTCTAGAGTTCAATAACGAAAGTTTTAGAATGGTTAAGAGATAATTATCTAAAATTCACTTATCTTTCCTTCCCTCAAAGTAAAACAGAACACTAAAATATATGCAGGTAATTATAAAGTTAAAATGTGATTGGGTAATGGAGAAATAACTAGAAAACTCATGCCCTTATTTCACTGTTGTTGTAGCTGAACTGCCTTTCTAAAATAAATATGTATTCCAAATGAATATTTCATTTTGCAAGAACATATTCCAAAGAATAATCTAACATCTCATACTGTAGGAATATAACTGCTTATGAAAGAACAAAGTGATCATAAAGATTAGAAAGCATGCTTGTGTTTATTTTTAGGGTTTCAATGAGAAGTCCAGTGGTTATTTTAGTACAAATCTGCACTGTGTTACCCTAAAAAATCTATTCGTCAAATTACAAGAAATAAAAACAATAACTAAAGTCTATTGACCACCTATTATTTCAGATAATTTACATTTTTTCTATCTATCCATTTATCACTGCATATGAATATCTGAGGTGAGTACTATTGTCATTTTAGAGATGAGAGAATTGAAGCTCAGATATGACAATAGATGACTCCAGCATGAGACTCGGCTCCCAGCATGCTAAAGCTGCATTCTCACCAGTGGCACGTCTGCCCTTCAAAGCCTGCACTTTTCTCCTAGAACATGTACTCAGTAAAACTATTGCTATCTTACTTACAGTTTGCAAATACCTGCACTTCTTTTTTTTTTCAAACCGTAGAAGGTAGAAGCCATCAGCTAAGTATTAGAGAAGTCCATCACAGCATTAGTTGAGTAAAAACTGGACACATCAAAAAATAAATAAATACAAATGATCTATTGCAGGTATTATAGTCTTAGAATACACAATGATTATTATACCTACTACTTAACACCTACTATGTGTAAAGCATGGTTTTAGACTGTATGTATCTGATCCTCACAACAGTCTTTGCAATTCATTGCAATGATGCTGGGTTATTAAGAAACATATAAAGCATTAGTTTCCTATGTTTAGGAAAACAACAGTGACTCTTGTGTTGGGCTAATAGCTGTGATTCAGCCTTGCACAACTTTCCGCACTACATTTAATGAAGATATATAAAATGTTAATAATGACACAGAAAATATAGAAAAATGAAAACCAAAAACAACAAAACTGACAATCAATTTATTGCCCTATCTGAAGATGTGTCAATTAATTGAAAAGCTGAAATGTGTAGATTCAAAAGATAACAACCATGGCAACACCGATATGATGATCCCAAAATAATCTATCAGAAACAGAAAACCTACTTTCCACTAGGTTGGTGGAAAGGCCTGTAGTGGTCCTTTGGTAAAGAAACAATGTGACGTTCATCATAAAAATTGAGTATCCAGTCCTATATGAGTGTTCCTTTTGCTCTTTTCATATGTTCTAAAGCACAGAAACTCATAGAAAGCAGTGCAACAGAAGGTATATAATTAATAATAATGGAAAATTGCAAGACAAAACCACCATTTAATCCTGATTATTCATATTTTATTTGTTCCTTGTTATCCTATTTTGATGATCATGTTTAATAACTCAAACATATACACAACACATTGGAAAAGAGAACACAGATAAATCACTTAGTCTTTTAAAATACAAACTGTCTAAAACACATTAAATGAAAAGAAAAAGCATTTAGAAATGTTTGCCATTTTCTGGAAATGGGACTTTTTGTAGCACTGTGATTCCACATAAACAGTTTTTACATACCTTTTTGTAAGATGATGTGACATTTAAATGATCTAAAATTCAGGACATGTAAATATTTGACTCCTGATCTAGATCAGTATTCTTTCCATGGATATTTCCAGGGTTATCATGGTACAAAATAGGAACTTAACCTGGGACATCAGACCTATACATCGATGTAATCTAGTGAACTGTTTACACCTACTGTTTACACCTACTGTTTACACGATAGGGCAGTCCTGTTGGCCTGACACTACATCATAGCACCACGGTGCCTCTGCCTCTTTGTGGTTCAAACCTAATCTCATGCCTTAAAACTGCAATTTCATCAAGTGTAAAATACAGTTGAATTTTGCCATTAATTTATGTCCGACTAAAAGAGATGTTTCATTTAAAGAGCTGACAATTAACTACAATATGCCCTCAATTATGAGACATTCACCAAGTTTGGAGATATGAAAATGTGAAAAAAAGAAAAAGATACCTTAGAACCAATGAAATACAGTATTCTAGTAAATACACCGTAAGGAGAATACATTGGCTTATGAACAGAATGAGAAGGAAAGAACTGGAGCCCAAACACAATGACAGTGCTGGGTGCAGTGTTTCTGTCATCCAGGTGGATGCCCCACTGCAATTTGAGTTACAGATCAACTGTACATGCTGGAAAGAAGCACATTTCCAAAGACAGTCATCGTTTTTATTATACACTGACTCGCTTAATCCCTTAGTGCACTCTCTTCCAAATAAGAAAAGTACCATTAACAAGGAATTACATATTCATTTTTCTCAAAAGCACAATAGCTGATGTTAGAATTGCAGAGGGACAATTTAAAATCCAGATATTGGCTGTACAATGTTCTTCTGGAAATGCAGTTTGTGGGTATGAGCTGGGTCTTGTTTTTAAGTATAGAATATGGAGTTTTAGCACCATAGAATTTTTCTTACCAGGGTCCTTCCTCCTTAGAAGGGTGGATGACTATATAAAAGTAGTAGTAGAAGATAGGAAAAAATAGCAAAGGTTTTTAGTATTATAATTCAGGTGGACAAAATAAAAGTTGGCAAGGAAAGAAAGAAACTGGCGTCAGGTAATGATGGATTTCATGGATTTAGCTAGCTATATAAAACCTCCCCTGAAATGTATCATATTTTGCCGTGTAAAATGTGCACCACGTTTTTGACCCAAACTTTCAGGAGAAAAATCTTCCATTTTAATGTTTTAATTCAATTATTTATTTATTTATATTTAGATACTTGTTTTTGTATTATAAAGGAACTTTAGCATTTATTTTTGAACATATTATGGTACAAGAAATTGAATGTAACAATTACAAAACACAAAAGCAGATAGAAGGTAAAAGAAATTTCATGTACTACTCATGTATAGTGCGCATTCTTATGTTTCCCCCCAAAATTTGGACAAAATAAGTATACATTATACATGAAAAAATGTGCCATTGTAAATCACAACATACTGATTCCAAAGAGAAATTAGGAGGCTCAAACTAGAGAGGCTGATATGGCAGCAGGAATTTCCAAAAATGTAAAAAAGAAAAACCCCTCTCATTGCTTGGACAGGGATGTCCTCACTCGTGGCACCCCTTAGGAGT
Organism: Tonatia bakeri; assembly: GCA_004024845.1. Lineage (NCBI taxonomy): Eukaryota > Metazoa > Chordata > Mammalia > Chiroptera > Phyllostomidae > Tonatia > Tonatia bakeri. Next base: position 251,095 of record PVIA01000977.1, read on the forward strand.
ACCACCCAGCCAGGGTGCTTGTTACTTGGGCTTCCCATGGCTCCTCAGAAGGATAAAGATGAAGGCATTAAAGTGGAATTCCAAGGCAGTTATCAGTTCCATTAGGAGATTCAGTAGAACTCAGGAAATCAATCCCATAACCTGATTAGGAAGATTAAGCACATAGAATCCATAATTTCCTGATCCATTCCTGGAAACCCACTCATTAGACCCATTAGATGTGAGGTTCACAGAAGCAAGATCATTCACATTTAAGTGGTTCTGAGTCTAAGATATTCGGCATACACTAGCATTACTCTTGGAGGGTGGAGAGGGGGAAATGTTACGATGCAGGGAAGATTGGAGAGAAGGGGTAAGGCATGGGGTGGCATAGCTGTGAGTCTACTATCCTTGATCCCACACAATTTTTATCTCCCTTGGGCTTTGGATACATCTGATTTTCTCAGAGGCAACAATGATGACAGTGGGCACTGACAAAGGCAGTCAGGAGTGGCAGGGAGGCCATTTCCCGCAGACCGGGCTCTGTCTATGGGCTCCATCTGCGGGCTCCACTACCTGGTAGCTGATACTGGATAACTCTGGCATCTCTCAGCCTCAGTCTTTTCTTAAGATGGATACACCCAAACATAACTTACAGCATTGCAAGGACCTAAAAAAAGTTAACTCAGAGTATAATACATGGCCTCAAAGGGAAGATCAATAAATGGTGGCTATGTTTAAAGAATGTAAAAGACTCCTGAAGGAATGAATGCATTTAATCTGACATCATACAAAAAACTCATGAGTTTACTCTTCTCTTAGGAAAAAAATAGATGGAGAGAGTACATATATTTATTAAAACATTTGCATACAAGGGAAAGAAAGCCCCACTTGAGCTACCAGTACTATAAAGGTAAATGGGCCCAAATAGCAAAAGAACAGAGTTTAAATGGCTTCTCTACTAACCAGACCTCAGGGCCCCAGGGATGTTGTAGGACCTCATTCTTCCCCTTTCTTTCTCTGCCTTGCCTTCCATGAATGTCCTCTCCCAAGAGTAAGAAAGAAAGTTCGAAGCAGGAGTCAGTCTATGCAGATCTCACCACTCAGGCTTTGCATGAGAGATCTTTTTTTTTTTGCCTTTTCCTCTTACCCCAGCCAAACACCCAAACCTACCCCACCTCCCTCCTATCCCCATCCCCTCCCCCATTATTGTCCATGTGTCCTTTATAATTGTTCCTACAAACCCTTCACCCTTTCCCCCTGGAATTCCCTCCCCTCTCCCTGGATGAGAGATCTTTACCCCAGGTTCCATATCAGTTCCTCATTAAAAGGTCCATGTTTGGTCCAGGAGATGAGCATGTGATCAGGTGAGTCACTTCATGTATTTATGGAGGTGAAGTATTCTCAGGGCTGCTTCTAGAGCTGTGAGAGTTGTTTCCTGTTCAAGGTCCCTAGACCTGGGACAAGTGGCAACTGAAAACCAGCCCATACCCCCTTGAGAGCCTATGACCCCAGTGATGTCTCCTTTGTCTCATTATCAGAGAATCATTATCTTATCACCACATCCTTGAACCCCTTGAGGCTATAGCTTCCTAAAGGTACATCCATCTATTTTATTTTTCAATTACTGCTTATATTCAGTATTATTTTGTATTAATTTCAGGTGTACAATGTAGTGGTTAGACAATCATATTCTTTACAAAGTAACCCCCCTGATATTTCAAGTACCACCTGGCATCATACATAGTTATTATGATATTATTGACAATATAGGTGAATCCATTTACTGGTTCACACAAATGCAACCGTTGGCTAGCCCCGGCCCTGAGACCCCTGATGGGTTAGCCTGGGTCAGTCCCCACCTCTCACTGGAGGTCAGCTACGTGATTGACGGTTTCATCACAATCAGAAGAAATGGAGGAAGGCCATTTTTAAAAGGAAGGCAGGTTGGAAACCTAAAGAACATGGAAGGAATGAGAAGATGAGTCACCAACAGGCCAGTAACATCAGCGCTGTGAACGACTTCAGCAGAGGGATTCCTTTATTTCCCTTGGGAAGCTGCTCAGTAAAGAATGACTCGCCCTGTTCAGAAAGTTATGGATTGCAGTTGTCTATTATGTGACTTACATTGCATTGCATTGCAATATGTCATTGTGAGATGTGACATAATATAATGTAAGTGACAGGCAGCTAAAATTTTACAGCAAGAAAACTTTTTGTTATATCCAGGATCTGCTATCAAATTTGATAGCAGCTATCAATCCATTTTTCCCCTGCAAATAGATCAAAAATTTGATGTTCATGAAAAGCAGGTCATTTTGAAACACCCACAAACACTTCAGTGCCTGCACAGCTCAGTTACCATAAATCAGTTTAAAAAAAAACCCCTAAAAGCCAAACACTCTAAATCTCAAAGCTGCATCAGTCTTAACTCAAACTCTGTTTCTGCTTTCTAGTGCAATATTTTTTTAGTTTGCTTTTGGAGATCATTAAGAATGGATGATTGAGTTAATAATTTTTTTCCTAGATCTGACCTGTGGTTCACAATTGAGGTGGCTTTGCAGTCCAGGGCACATTTAGTGATGCCGGAGATATCACTACTGGGGAGGGGGTGGGGTATGACTGGCTTCTAGTGGGTAAAGGACAGAGATGCTGCCACATATCCTATGATGCACAGGACAGTGGCCACACGCTTGTTCTGCCTAATATCTTGGCATTGCCTCTGATGCTAGAGGTCATGGTTGAAGTGAATGGGTCCAAATATGGCCATGACCTTGTCTAAAGGTAGCCCAAGTTAAATTGTATTACATCTTGACCTGGTTACTTCCATTCATCCATCCTCAGGACAGGCTGTGGCAATATATTAGTTAAATAGTCACCTAAATCTTTTGGACTTAAGGGCAATTAACGGAATCTCTGTGCATAAGCTACTAACAGACTCGCTGCTGGTCCAACAGGGACAAGAAGGCAGGATTCTGGTTTCTCAGGTCTAATTGTACCTCTAGTATACATTTCTCTTTGAGGGCTTTGGAAAATGGTTTTTCCTCTCATGTCCCAGTGGTCTCATCTTTGCTATAGGAATTTGCATAGAGCCAAAGTACTCAACTTGGAGTTTTTTTAAACAGAGGAATCCTTTTATTAGGCTATACTTTCCAATGTACTCTAATTATATAGAGCACATAGACGGGAAGCTTCAGTGATTGAAACACAGGTGGGGGCCAGGGCCAGAAACCCGGTCCATCTCCCATTGCCCCATCTCCCCCAATATCATAGAATCCAAAATATAACTTGAAAACCAATGATACCAAAGGCTTCCTCCAGGGGAAATTCACTTGATATTATGAATTATGCCAGGGAATGACACTAGGAAGTCAGTATTGCTCAACATAGAATAATGGTGTGTGGACAGTTTCTTCAAGCTTCCCCTTTGCTGCAGAAAGGCACTTCTGGAAACAAAGCAGACAGTAATCTATTGTCAGTGTTTGTACCTGACCAAGAACTCTCACTGTCTAGGATTTCCATCCACCGAAATACAGAGTGGCACCAGAAAAAGCACATAAGTTATAGATGATGATGGATCCAAAAAGGGCTCCTTGCTCAGTCACTTACAACTCTGTGGGTCCATTATTTAAGATCTGGGTGCTTCTGTAGCTTTATTTGTGAGGCCAGGTTAATAACAGCTCCTACAGAAGTGATTTTGAGGATCAAATGTGATAGTGACGTAAAAGCATTTATCAGAGAGTGTAATGTTTAATAATAACTATCATTTATTGACTACTTAGTATTATAATTGCAAGAATTACAGATAATGTGGGTAGAGTGGCTGCCCTGTAGATGATGCCATGTATACAGTAGCAACTGTTATTTTTTAGCTGGAACTAGCAACCAGAAAGAGTCCTGGAAACATTTGTAAAATGGAGGTGGTTTAATTTCATTCCCTTGTATTGCATCTTACTTCTTTTCACCCATCTTCATGGCACAGAATCTCTAGGCTACCCCTGGGATCTCAGGGGCTGACTTTGACACTCAATACACTTTAACTTAGACATAATAACAGCAACAACGTCTGAGTGTCTAGCATTTTTTCATGGGGGATATCTCCATTTTGCAGATGAAGAAACAGAGGCAGAGGTAGGTGATGGACCTCAGCCAAGGTCAATTAAGCAATGAGTGATGAATCCAAGATCCAAGTCAAGGCAGTCTGCTCCAAAACTTAGTGCATGAGTCATATAATTGAGAGTTGCCTAGTTGAATGCCTCTTAATAATGAGACCCTGTGGTGGCATAAAACAACAACCCTGTAGTTTAGTCACAATTCTGTGTGCCAACAAGTTGTGCTGCTGTGCGTAGCTTCCTAGCTCTGGTGTGGGCTGGGCTCCACGACTCTCACCTTGATTCACTCGCCTGTGTGAGGCTTTGGCTGGGGCAGCTGAGACTTCATTCTAAGTGGTTTCTTCTCCTCTAGAAGATTAATCTGAACTCATGTGGTTTCCCAAACTGAGAGCAGATTCCTCAGGTTCTTACGATTTCTAGGCTTGGAATTTACACATGGTCCTTTTCAGTATATTCTTTTAGCAAATCAAGTCATGAAACCAGCCTATGTTAGGGGTGGGAGAAGAGATTCCATTCTTTGATAGAAAGAGTAATATGTATTTTGTGTAGCCTACCACTGTCTACCTTCTGTCCATAATCCTTCCTACTCTTCTCACATTTGATATATGTTCACTCCATCCCAGGATTCCCCCCAAACCTCTTGCAATTATAGTATTAGCTTATCGTGTGCTGGGACAGGTCTGAGTGCAGATGAGATTTCTCAGCTTCAGCTTCCCTCAGTCAGGAGATTATGAACTGAAAAGACACATTATATGTCCCCATATGTTTAACGTGTTGTTGAGTTGGCACCAGTTCCTGGTGACCCTATTAATCAGTGACATCCACGATGTCCCATCCTCAATAGCCCTGCTCAACTCTTGCAGACTCATGCCCCTGACTTCTTTTATGGAGTCAATCCTTCTCATAATGGGTCTTCTTTTCCTGCTGCTTCCAATTTTCCCCAGCATTACTATCTTTTCCAATGAACCCTGCTTTCTCATGATGTACCAAAGTCAGACAGCTTCAATTTCATCATGTTTGCCTCCAGCGATGTTTCAGATTTAACTTGCTCTAAGACCTACTTGTTCATCTTCCTGGTGGTCCAGGGAATCTGTAGAGCTCTTGTCCAACACCATATTTCAAATGGGTCAATTTTTTTTCTCTCAGCCTTTTCACTGTCCAACTTTTTTATCTGTACATAGCCACTGGCAACATGACTGAGTGAAGGGTCTTACCTTTGGTCTCTAATGACACATCTTTGCTCTTGGTGATTTTCTCCTAATTCTTCAATTGCAGTCTTCCAAGTCTCAGGCTTCCCTTGACTTCTCGGCCATAGTCTCTATTTGAATTGATGAGCGAACCAAGGTAAGCAAAATGGTAAAAATCAAAAAGGATAATTGGACTAGAGATTCCCATTTTAATAGGGGAGGGATGGGAGCTATGTAGAAGTTACTGGTCCGTGTCTATTCTAAAATCCACCTGGTGACCTGTGGTCAGATCTTCTTATTTCAAGGGTAGGGAATGAGCCAGGTCTACTCTCTGGGTGTGGCTCCCAGCTCATTGTTTGCTCCTGCTCCTGGTTCTGCCCTCTATGTTTTTGGATCATCTCTTGAGAAATCCTTTGTTTTTAACAAGAAATATTCCTCATCAGCTGAGTATTCTCATCTGCCAGTTGTCTGAGGCTTCTTTTTAAATTAAAACTGTTTCAGTTACTTTTAGTCATACCAACGATCCTTTTAACACTTCATAGGGTCTCCTATGAGTCCAGTTCAGATCCAGTCCATGTCTCCAAACACCACATCTATTATTCTCTTTGAGAAATATCTCTTTTTGCTTTCAGTGTGTCAACCTGCTTTCAGACAATGCTCTAAAGATTTTTTTTCTAGTCCAGGTGCTCTATGAAATAACACCTTAAATCTTTCAGATGTTACCAAAGAAAGGGAAGTCACACCCTTTATTTGAACTTTACCCCATGAGAGGGGTTGGCAAACTTTTTCTATAGAGGAGTAGGAGATGCTTTGTGGGTTGTGTGCTCTTTGTTACATCTATTTGTTGTTGCCTTTCTAGTGAGAAATCAGCAAATACCAGTAAATACTACATAAGCCAATGGGCATGGCTATTTCCAATGAAATTGTTTACAAAAACAGGTGGCAGGCTGGGTTTGGCCCAAGGGTCATGGTTTGCTGACTTCTACTCCAGGTCATTTTATACTCTGAGACTCTTTTACTATTTGAGAGACAGGAACTGAGAAATAATTTTATTTTCTAATCCAGTAAGCCCTATATCCAAAATTCCATTGAATAGTACTTATAAAATAAATGGGTTTTGTTGTTGTTGTTATTATTTTGTTTTAGTTCATCTCTTTTTTCCCCTGCCTTATCCCAGGTCACTAAAAGAAGCCAGTTGACACTTTTGCCATTTTGCCTGGAAGATAACTCACCAAAGTCAGCACATTAATTAGGGGCTTAAAAAAACCTTTGGGTAGCACTAAATATTTTTTGTTACTGCATAACTCAGGCGACCGCTGTGTAACTGGTGACTGCCAGTCTGCTGTAGTGGTTTCCTTGCCACTTTCATAGCCTCCACCGAAAAGCTAGTGCTGTCATTGCCACTTTTCTTGCATTTGCTAAAAGTGTCCTGACCTCTTTCCCAACCTCTGCACTGGCCTGGTCCCTGAGGCCAATGCTACATGTCTTAGATTTTTCTTTTACAACCACCCCTTTTGAAATACTTGGTTTTTTAACAGTTGGCTTTTCTAAGTAACAAACTAACCCCAAACTTTAATTTAAAACAATAAACTTTTAACATTTCTTATAACTCTGTATATCTTCTGGGTCACTTTTCATGCCTGGGCTGATTCAGCTAGGACTAGATGAGCTAATATGGCTTCATCACTGTAATGATAGCTTAATATTAGCCAGGCAATAGGGCTGGTTTAATAATGTGTGTCTCACCATTCATAAAGCTGGTCCACACTTGTTTACATTGTGTTGGTTGCAAGATACCCAGGTGCAAGAAAAAGGGGCAAGCACTAAATACCATTGGCCACATATTCTATTATCCCATTGGTCAAAATAAGACCCATGGTTAATTCCAGATTCAGTATAGGAAGGGATGATCCAGGGGCATAATTAGAGAGAAAATTATTGCAAACATACTTGCACAAAAACATCTATAACCAGCCTAGTCATTATTTGGCACCATCTTTCTTCAGAGAAAAACAGATAAAACTATCTACAGACTAGTTGAAGTTAATTGCTTGTTCTATTATTTTTGTGTGGGGACAATGGCTTCCAAGGACTTTTGTTATTGTTGTTTAACCCATGACTGTTTAAAATACAGTCAAAATACTAGGGGAATCAGGATCTATTCTCTTTCACTCAAGAAAAAACAGTAGTTTCTCTTCTTTAAAAAAAACATTTTATTTATTTATTTTTAGAGAGGGAAGGGATGGAGAAAGAGAGAAAGAGAGAGAGAAACATCAATGTGCAGTTGCTGGGGGCCGTGGCCTGCAACCCAGGCATGTGCCCTGACTGGGAATCGAACCTGCGATACTTTGGTCTGCAGCCCGTGCTCAATCCACTGAGCTACGCCAGCCAGGGAAGTAGTTTCTCTTCTTATCTGGCAACATCAAGGCACAACTCCCAGCATGCCCAGGTGCATGCACATACTTACTCTTGGGGTGGGGGGCACAGGAATTTCAGCACCAACCAGCTATGTGCATGCTCTTCCCATTCTCTCTGAAGAGGGAAATGTAAAAGAACAGCGAGATAGTAGACATTCATTTACAGAGATAGATTTGTAGGAAAGAATTCATCAAACTGTAGCAATAATGCACAGCAGGAGTGAGTGACTAAGAAATATGTAATGGCTCATACGCAATCTCACACACTTAGGGTGAAATCTTGGAGAGGGAGGATCTTCACAGGACTGGCCATCACTTGCCTTTGGAAATTGAAATTTATGTCAGCAGAGTGACAGCCATAAACCCATTGCCTTTTCCCTCTGGATAGGCTAAACTTTCATCACAGTTTGCCAAGTTGGTTCCAGGTGTATGCCAATTGTTCTAGCAGCTCTATAGTTGTTAATGATCACCTCTCTTGTTTCCAGTATATTTGGATGATAAGTTATATGGTCACCAAACCTCTAAGCTACATCTGCAACCCTGTGATTAAAATGACTGATTTTGCTATATATATTAATAATTTCCAAGTAGATAACAATATACTTCCCCTGAATACAACTTAATTATCATTCACAAAGCAAAAATATTCAGGGACTGTCAATCCCTGGTAAGGTAGTTAAGAAGGCAGTCAAAGCAGTCAAGAAATGTTGATTGAATTGTTAGATGCATTCAATGATATATTTTGGGCTTATTCAGCATGTTTTCTAAGAGTGTTATGACCAACTTATACAGAAACTAGCTTCCATGCATTTTTTCATTTATTCATTCACTCATGTACATTTTTAAAAATTTTCATTGTATTTTTTCAATTACCATTTAGTCCCCTCATGCCCCTCTCCCTGCAATCACCACGCTGTTGTCCATGTCTATGAGTCCTTTTTCCTTTTCACTCAATCCCTTCACCCCCCCAGCCTCCTCCCACCCTGTCATCCTGCTCTTTATCTGTGAGTCTGTCTCTATTTGGCTTGTCAGTTCAGTTTGTTCATTAGATTCCAGATATGAGTGAAATCATATGGTATTTGTCTTTGTCTGACTGGCTTATTTCAGTTAGCATAATATTCTCCAGGTCCACGCATATTGTCACAAAGAATAAAATTTTCTTCTTTTTTATGGCCCTGTAGTATTCCACTGTGTAAATGTCCCATAGTTGTTTTATCCACTCATCTACTGATGGACACTTGGGCTGCTTCCATATCTTGGTGATTGTAAATAATGCTTCAATGAACATAGGGGTGCTTATGTTCTTTCAAATTAGTCTTTTAGGTTCCTTCGGATATATTCCCAGAAGTAGGATAGCTGGGTCAAAAGACCCATTTTTAATTTTTTGAGGTCTCTGCATACTGCTTTTCACAGTGATTGCACCAGTCTGCATTCCCACCAGCAGTGCAAAGGGTTCCCTGTTCTCCACATCCTCACCAGCACTTGTTGTTTGTTGATTTATTGATGATAGCCACTCTGACAGGTGTGAGGTGATATCTCTTTGTTGTTCTAATTTGCATTTCTCTGATGATTAATGACATTGAGCATCTTTTCATATGGTATTGGCCATGTGTATGTCCTCTTTGGAGAAGTATCCATTCAGGTTCTTTGCCCATTTTTTAACTGGGTTGTTTAGTTTTTTTGGTGTTGAGTTTTGTAAGTACTTTATAAATTTGGGATATTAACCCCTTATATGAAGTATCAGCGACTATGTTTTCCCGTTCTGTGGGTTGTCTTTTTATTTTGTTGATGACTTCCTTTGTCGTGCAACAAGTTTTTAGTTTGAACCCTGGCTGGTGTGGCTCAGCGGATTGAGTGCCTGCCTGTGAATGAATGTGCTCCTGGTTCAAATCCCAGTCAGGGCACATGCCTGGGTTGTGGCCCAGGTCCCCAGTAGGGGTAAGTGAGAGGCAATGACACATTGATGTTTCTCTCCCTCTCTTTCTACTTCTCGTCCCCTCTGTCTAAAAATAAATAAATAAACTTTTTAAAGAAACAAAAAAACCTCTTTAATTTGATGTAGTCCTCTCTGTTTATTTTTTTCTTTTGTTTCCCTTGCCTGGGGATATATATCCAATAAAATATTGCTACAAGCATATTGCTGCCTATGTTTTCTTCTATTCTTTTAATGGTTTCAGGTCTAACTTTTAAGTCTTTGATCCATTTTGAATTTATTCTTGTGTTTGGTGTAAGAAGATGGTCTAGTTTCATTTTTCTGCACATATCTATCCAATTTTCTTGACACCATCTATTGAAGAAAGCATCTTTTGCTCTCTGTATGTGCTTGCTTCCTCTGTCAACTATTAATTGACTCTAAAGGTATGGGTTTATTTCTGGGTTCTCTATTCTGTTCCATTGATCTCCATGTCTGTTTTTATGCCAGTACCATGCTGTTTTGATTATTATGGCCTTATAATATAGTTTGGTATTAGGTAGCATGATTCCTCCAACTTTGTTCTTCTTTCTCAGGATCACTGTTGCTATGCTAACAAGATTCCAATGACATACTTCACAGAATTAGAACAAACAGTTCAAAATGTATATGAGACCACAAAACACTCAGATCTATTTAACAAAAGCTGACTGAGTTCCTATGGCTCATGAGGAATAGGTAGTGTGACAAATATGGAAGATAAAAGATCTGTGTCATGATCCCTATTTTCAACAGTGCAATTGCCTCTCTTAAGTCTGGGGTTTTCAGAAGATACAACAAGATCACAGACAAAGGAATCTCAAGATTGGGGCAAGAAAGGGGAACAAATGAGGATTTCCAGGAGAAGGAGATATCTGTGCTGAGTTTTATAAGGATGACTAGGTGGGGAAAGGAGAGACCTACTGGTGCCTCAATCCAAGAGAACAAAACTGGGAAAGAGATTATGTAGAAGTATAACATATGTGTGTGCCACAGAGCCCAGTAATGCAAGCAGAGAAGTTCAGTTCAGCAATGGCTCAGGCATACCAAAAATAAATGAGGACATTTTCCTTAGCAGAGACCTTGAGAGTAATATCAATAATCAAGGTAACAAGAAAGACACGAGGTTTGACTAGAACACAGAAAAGGAGCATGGATATTCAACTCTGAAAGAGGTAGATCTAAGCTAATTCCTCAAGTATACTTATCAAAGTATATGACTGACCCAAGTAAGTAAGATTGGGGTTCATCCAAAACAAAGAGGACAGCTTGACTAGGGCAGCCATATATATAAGGGGATCCATAATCTCACTGGCACCAGTCGACTACATATTAAGGGGACATGCTGGCATTAGTGACTAAAAATTAGGCTGGAGAGGGACCCAGGGAGATTTGAGGAGTACAGGGAGGAGGCAAATCAAATAAGGAACAAAGGAGGCCATCCTACAATGATTGTGTACACTACAGTCGGTCTTGAAGGAGGAGTCACCCATGTAAAATCAACTAGCCCTGTTAAAAAAAAAATCCCAGAGATTCCAAATATAAGCTATGTAGATATGTCCATTCTATGTCTACATTTCTGTTATATTCAACAGTGATCTTAGAATAAATATATGGTCCTATTAATGAACATGTTGCCTGGCCTATGGAAAGAAAAACAAACAAAAAGATAGAAAATCTGAGTGATTTATTTCAAAGGTTTAATCGATAGCAACTGTAAAGGTGTGTGTGCTTATCGAAGGAGCATTAATATTTCACAGTTCCCATTCCTGCCATCACTGATCAAATGCTGAAGATCATATCATGCATATTGATGGAAATGGCGTTCTTTCAAACCTCATTTTGCTCATATGAAATAGGAGAGCTTATAGAGATGAGAGAGACCATTTTAGGACCATCTAGGTGGGAGAAAACTCATTTAGCAAGGCAGTTTATAACTGGCCGCCACCGTGCCAAGCTATTCCAAGGTTTCGGAGAGCCAGTACTGACAGGATTGCAACAAGGATCAATAGAGAATCCAACATTCAAGACAAGAGGGAGAAGCATTATTAGCCTTTACAATCTATCTTTATTCCTCCCTCTCAACAATGCCCCCAAGAGTTAGATAGGTACATCAGAGACCCTCTTGACCCAGGCAACTCGGTCATCTTTAAAATATGGATATTGTGCTGCCCAATGCCAATATATATCCCTTAGGGGGCATTATTTATTCAGCATGTGTTCGGCACGCTTCCTTGTGCCTATGTATCCCAAAGAATTTAGTTAGTGGGATAGACCTAAGAATACAGACATAGACAGCCATAGTTTAGCTGGATAACTAACATGAAATTCAAGTTCCTAGCAAGTGGAAGGCAGACTAGATCAGGGGTTTTTAGGGCATGGTTAGACCGTACCATATATTAGTGGTGTGACCTTGAGCAAGTTAAATGCTCTAAAACTGTCTTTATCTGAAAAATAAAGAAAAAAAAACATTAGTGAAACCATCTTTTTAAATTTGTGATTTATGTTTATAAAAATCTTCAGAAGGGCTCAATACCTGTTTTCTCTGTAAAAAAAAAATCTGGCTAGTATTACAATCACTGAAGGAAAAATAAATCTGCAATTGTAGTAAACAAATAGTGAATATTGCTTCTCGACTTACAAAGCAGTGTTTTTACTTTCGCTGCCTCATTCGTTTCCCCGCAAACATCCATGAGGAGACAGATATCACTGCGATCCTTAGTTTAGAGCTGCAGCGGCTAAGCCTAGGTGGAGCTGCCTTTAAGTGATTGATTGCACTAAATCACAAGGCTAATCAGTGGAAATTCCAGCTGGGTGTGCTGGAGTTTGGGAGGAGTTTAAGGGAGAAAATGAGGTTTGGGGTAGAGGTGGGCTAATATGAATTGTGTGCCTATGACGAACCAGGTGCTTTTGTATATCTTATCTCATTGTAGCCTTATGACCTTGCTAAAAGGGAGGTATCACTTGCTCCATTTTACATAAGAAATGTAAGCTGAGTGATGTGAAGGGGCTTTTTCAAGGTCAGTGAAGAGCTAAGATTCAAACTCCAATTATTTTGATTCAAAAGCCCTTAACTGACTTAGTATTTCATTGTAAAATACCGTTTTGGGTAACAGAGAGGATGCTCATTTCTTCAAACTGTCAAGTGAAGTGGTGGACCCTACCTGTATATTTGGGACAACCTGCCAATCTACGTTTCAGTGAATCTCCCTTCATCCTGTCACCCCCACCCCCACTTATGTCTCTCACCCCTTGTGTTCTATGCTGTAGGCTGTTACACACTGCAGATATTCCTGGTGTGTGGCTTGCACGCAACACTTGGAATCAGAAGTAAACAGAAACTTACAGAAAGTAGTCCTCCTGCCCATTTAACCCCTCCAAACCTACTGTAGGCTTCTGGCTGAAAAACGTTCAGGCATAGACTAGGTTCAGGGCTTCTTATGACTTTGGAAACTTCACTTTGAAGATGATAAGGACCATTCGAGTTGATGTTAAGTGTGGTTTATCCGCTAAAGGCAGAAAGAGAGAAAAGACTTTTTTTAAATGGGTTTCATTTTCTCTGTCAGTCAACCTTGAGATCCCTCCGTACGGAGTATTCCCTAGCCGGTAAGAGGGTGGAAGGGAGCTCACACTGTTCAAAACTTCATATCCCCTCTGTCATCTCGGTGGAATAATTCTGCGGAAGCCCAAACCACAAGGGGAGACTGGCAGTGACCTTCAGCCCCCCGGATGGCTGCATTTGGGGTTATCTCAGACAGTAAGTACATTCCTTTCCTCCCACTGCTCCATGGTCCATCAACAATATGAAAAAGCAAGCACTTGTCAAAGGAGCAAAATTCATCCTTTTAAAACTCCTTTCAAAACAAACCACTGTGCGGAACAGTCTGGCCCGCCTTGGGTTAGGGGTATCGAGAGTTTCTGCTGTACATGTCTTGAGTCCTTAGCTTCATAGGTAAGGAAAGCTGGGATCTTTTATTAGCATTTCCAAGGACCCATAGGCAGTAGTTATCAATATATCCCTGGCTTGCATCTGACCCACATGAGCAAGATATAAATTAGCTGCTCTGGCAGAAAGGTTGGAATAGCAGAAATAACTCTGGCATGCATTATAATGAAAGGAATGAGTGAATACAAAGAGCTATGGCCCTCCTGGCTACTTCCTCTGCTTCCTCCAGCACAGTCTGGAAGTCCCTTGGGGGAAGAGGTCTCGAAGTGTTCAGAGCACAGGTTCAGGGGACAGAGAGAGATGGATATGAAGCCCTTCCAGCCACTTTCACGGGATGAGCTTTTTCACTGTTTTTACTCTCACTTGTTCTCATTCTCCAGAGAGGGCAAATGATGTTCCCCTCCAAAAGAGATGGGGATGGACTGAAGTATTGCATGGTAAAAACAGATATGATAAGAGATAAATGATATGAAACCTAGAATGGACTCACTATAATTTCTAGTTTATCTATTACACATATTCCATAGAAGTCTTTAGAGTTTACTAAGGCTAAGTACTGTTATTTTCTCCATTTTACAGATGACAAAAACTGAAGCCTGTAAGAGTTCACTTGCCCCAGGCACTTAGTGGATAAAGGCAAAGCCCAAGTCAACCCCCAGCAGTCTGACTGTAGAATGCACAAGCCAAAACATGGTGTTTGTGCAAGTTGCTTGTAGTGTAGATGAGGATAATGACTCCTGGTGGGAAGGTTTGTGTGAGAACAAATGGACTTGTGAGTATAAGATCATCTCGTAGAATGTTTCCATTGGTAATATCCTTCCCATGACAATCAGCAAGATGTTCATAACATCCTTTAAATTGATGAAAATAGGCTTTAGCATCAGGAATCCCAGATGCTCAGTGCTGTTGCCAAAGGACAGAAAGGCATTTGGAAAGTTATGCAGACTGTCGGAGCCTCAGAGCCCTAGTCTACAAAATGGGTATATGATTATCGTTCCTTCCTTTATACTGAAGGTCATGGGACAACATACATACATGTGCAGTGCATGTTAACTCTGGGCATAATCTCTGAGCTCTGTGAAATGTAGGGCTCTGATCATTTTTGGCTTTGAAATGAAGTGAGGACTATCCATTCTCAAGTTTGATTTGCAATTGCATTTCCTCCTTTTTTGTTATTGTGGCATGAAAGGAAGAAAGAACATAAGTCAGACTAAAATTAATTCATTACAAGCCAGACATATTGTTCAGAGCATCACAGCCTTTAAGGAAAGTGCCAACACTATTTTGAAGTTTATGGAACTGAGGGAAGAGCAGTTGTGTAATCCACATACAATTCTACAATGAGGAATCTAGGGAGTAGGTCTAGAGGACCCTTCATAAAACCCACTGCCACTGACTTCCTCAAGACAGCTTAGTCACTGGTGAGAAACTCGTTATTTCCTCTCATTGAACAGCCATTTGGTTACATGTACATTCTGCCTTCATACCTCAAAAGGACACACACAAGATGCAGAACTGTCCTTGTAATTTCCAAACATACACTGCCTAACCTACAACACATTAATTCCAATCAATGTAAAGAAACACAAACCACAGCCTTGTCCAGGTTTCCAGCTGCAAGACTGCCAATTAAAAATTTCTCCTTTTCTGTACTCAAGTAGCATTTCCAGCATAGATAACAATTTTACTGCGGTATCTTTAATACCGTTAATGATTTGATCTTTCTGCAGAGAACTTAAAAGCCTGTTGCAGACAGAGACAGACCTGAGGTAGGTAGGTGGAAGGTTACACAGCAGCTGTGTCTAGCGATCTGAACATATTAAAAAGAGTGGACCAGAATTAAAGGAAGCAGACAAGGAGCACTTACAAAGTGACACTGGTATACAAACCGACTGCTGATTTTTTAAATGAGAACATTGGAATGAGAAGGTGGCCTCGCAGTTTCTCTCTGGCTTTATTTTCACTGCCAAAAATCACATGGATAGTTGAGGCACTCGGTACTGGGAACAGTGCCTTGTACAGAGTAGGTGAGTAATATATTTGAAAAATGAGGATTCAAGTAAAAAAAAATCATGCTGTCATGAAAATAGAGTAAGAAAAATGGAAGCATTCTCGCATGGATGGTGATCATTATTTGAATAATTGTCTAAATGTCCACATTATCTTTGTGTTTATAAGATGTGGCTTTACTTTGGTTTTGAGAATTCAGATTCACTGACACAGAACTGTCCTAACCTGAAGAAAGCCTTTTGCTTCAGCTATGTATGACTGAATGCTAGTAACTTCACATTTACTTAATTCCCCCAGAACAGACGGCCCAGGGGGACTAAAACATTCATCTTTCATTCCAGAAACAGTCAAGTCATTTAAGACGTGACCCTTGCACACAAAGGAATTTACCACATAACGCCAATGAACACAGGAGTGATTAATTGAGTTAGTTTCATTTTCAGGTGAGAGAGCCAGTTCTGCTTTGATTTAGAGGCACCGATTCTGCCCTAAAAGCCAACAGTCATCTTCCAAGTATATGTGGAATCAGGTAAACTCCTTATCTCCACTGATGGGGCAACACCCAGGGAAAACAAAACATAAAAAAGGCAATAATAATAACAATAAACCTGCATCATTACCATGTGTCCAGGCCATTTTGTGTGTATACCCTACATCCTGTCATCCTCACTATTCGCCTGTGTGGTGATACTATCATCTCCACTTTATATAAACGGAAACTGAAATCTTTGTGTTCTACATAGTCTTATGGAAACTATGTAACACTAAGTATGTGGTGCCTTCTTTTTTTTGGTTATTTTTATTGCATTTATTGGGGTGACATTGTTAATGAAATTCTATAGGTTTCAAATGTACAATTCTATAATACATCATGTGTACATTGTATGTGCGTTCACCACCCAAAGTCAAGTCTCCTTCTGTCACCATGTACCCCTCCTTTACCCTCTGCTACCTCCCCCACCTCACTTTTCTTCTAGTAATCACCACACTGTTGTCTGTGTCTATACGTTTTTTTTTTTTTTAATTTTGCTTAGTCCCTTAACCTTTTTTCATCTGGTCCCACAACCCCACCTCTCTTTTAGCTGTCAGTCTGTTCTCTGTGAGCCTGTTTCTATTTTATTTGTTAGTCCATGGTGTTCATGAGACTCCACGGATGAGTGAAATCATGTGGTACTTATCTTTCTCTGATTGGCTCGGTCTCTCCCTGCTTCCTCTCCTTTTACTGGCTTCAGATCCACTTCACTCCAGCTGCCCCCAGTCACCCCGGCTTCTTCCTTACTGAGCTCACTGAACTCATCATAGGCACCCTCACCTCACGGTCATTGAGCTTACTGCCCCCACCCCGACACACTCTCGCCTACCCGCCACCTTACCCCCATATACCTGCATGATTGACTCACTCAGGAGATGCTTCAAATATGCTCAGATGTTCAAATACGACCTTCACTGAGGAAGCTTTCCTCTCCTCTCCTATGCAGTCCCCCAAACCTGCTTCCTGTTCCTTCATAGCAATTTCCACTTCCTTTGACAGCTCGCTGCCATTCTCTTGTACCCAGTTTTCCTCCTGCTTGAACTAAGTTGGATGGAAGTTTTAGATTATGTGCTTCCAGCACAGCCCCTTTAGAGGGAACAAATCCTTTCCTCTCAAGTATTCTCTGTTTTTGATTCAAAATAGTGTATTTTGACACCAAGGACCCTACCAAGACAATAAAACCACTCTGAGAACTTGAAACAGAAAGTTTACTACAAGCCCAAGATGACAAGGATGATGGAAGATGCTGGAAAGCCAAAGAGGGAACCAGGAGGCAACCCAAAGCTTGACTACAAAAGGGAGTTACAACCTCTCCTAAGCAGAGAGAATAAAAGCACATGCAGAATCACTCATCTCAGGGCCTGGGCTTTACTAGAAAAGTTAGAATCACAAAAGGCCAATGAGAGGAAGGGGAGCTGAAGCCTCTGAGGGGGTTTTAGCTGCTGCCAGAAATGCCACTTGAGATAGAGAAGGGAGAGGAGTCACTTGGAGTGGACTTTTCTCCACCCCTCTGTTTCCCATGAGCTGAACCCAGCCAAAGTTCAGATAACGCAGGAGCTGTTAGGTTAGCACCTCTCCCACTGCAGAACAAAGTACTGGACCTTTGGGAAAAAAATCTGAAAACAAGCAGTCTCAGTAATGTATTAAAATGCAGCTTTAGGTTGGCTATGGGGCCCCTTGTTAGAGAGCCTCAGTGTAACCTGGCTTCCTTCCTTCATTGCACATGCAGTAGTAAAAACTAATGAAATGTGTGTGATTTCTGCATTTATTATTGTTATTGCATAACTGTGTTACCCACTAGATAACAAACTCCGTAAAAGCAGCTGAACCTTTTTATTGCTATATCTACAATGCCTAGTTCGTAGAAAAACTTTCAGAGTTTTCTCAATAAATAGCTGGTGGGTGAATGAATGAGTGAATAATCTGAGATTTAGCAAGAAAATTATTTATACACAATTTATCATCACATTTCAATAATTATTTGTCTGTTTTCTAACTTCTTCTAATGTAATAAAAGCAAGATCATAGAGTTGATCTCAAGTTTTGAGATATTATTGGGTTGGCCAAAAAGGTACATTTTTCATTTTTACCAATAACTTTACTGATTTGGATGTTTTGAGAATGTTGGCTATCTCTTGAATGATATAATGTTGATTGTTCTCAATTACTGTCTTGATTTCATTGATATTAACTTCAGCTGGTCTACCCAATCATGGAGTATCACCATCCAGCAAGAAATCTCCAGCACAAAACTTCGCAAACCACTTTTGACACATTTGACCAATCACAGCACCTTCCCCATACACTGCACTATCTTTTTTGCATTTCATTTGCGTTTTTACCTTTCTTGAAATAATAAAGCATAATATGCTAAAAACTTTGCTTATTTTTTCCACCTTCAATATTTAAATGGCTGCACAAAAATTCACCAATTTTGATAAGTTTTTAATGCATGCTGATATGACAGTTGTCACAATACAATCTAACAAAATTGTTTTGAATGAAGTTAAAAACAACTAAGCAGTACTAGAGCCATCTTATGGGGAAAAAAAGAGCTTTTTGGCCAAACCAGTATTTTCCAGTCTCTACAAAATCCCAAATATTTGTAAGAAAGTGAGAGAAAAAGACAATAGCAAAGACAATTCCATGGAAACAGAAATCGTTTCTGCTGGACACCAAGTGAGTTAATCCTGGAGGGGGAGCTTTAATCAAAGATGTTTATGTTCTGTGTTCCACGGGCTTTTCTAGAATTACCAGTTACAGGTCCTACTCCTCCTCATAGCTGATGAGGATGATTGAAATAATGCCTTTTATAATGAAATTGCAGCTGAGTAGGCAGAAGCTAAAATGGATTTCAGAATCTTTCCATCTATAAGACCCTTAATGGGAGGACAGCCAGAAATTTGTGACCAGGAACTCTAAAAAGGTGTGAGTGAATGCAGTGCATGATGGACTGAATAATACCGAGGGTAAGCACCACTAGGAAAAAAACTTAGGGATATTCGAAGTTTCTTTATACTTTTAAAGAACCCAAACAGTGATTAGTCTGATGACCCTACCTCTTTCAACATGCTTGTCAGACAATCCTTGATTGTGGTTGGTTGGAAAATATCAAAGAGAGATGGAAGTTCAAATTTATACTTCAATGACTACAATTAGAACAACACTGTATTTGAGGGTAGACATGCATTATGTCATCTGATTCTCATTTAAAAGTATAAATAGCTCCTTGAAAGTTTCATGAATTAAATCATGTGTACCATTTACTGACTTTAGGTTTTTTACTGTGCTATATTTTTTACATATATTTTTTACTACCTCTAATCTCGCTAAGAGTTCTATAAGTTATGTGTTATTATTTCATTATTCAATTAAGGGAATGAAGATTCAAGGAAGTAGGACATCTTGCCCAACTTCACAAAGCTAATAAAGACCAAAAAATGTAATTAGAAATAGTATCTAAGTTGTAATTAGAAATAGTATCTAAGTTATTTAGGTAGCATTTCATTATGGAAAATATTCAAAGTATGTGAAAGCAGACAAAACATGTTATTGAACTCCACATACCCATATCTTACATGTCATAAATTGTTAGCTCATGCCTGGGCTTATTTTATTTATTCCTTTACTATTTTTCCCACTTGTACTTCTTTGAAGCAAGTCCCAGATATGAAAATATCTAGTATAGTCCCTCTAGGCTCTTTTTAAAATTGTTTTACTGATTGATTTGAAAAAGATAAGAAGAGAAAGAAAGAGAGAGTGAGAGTGAGAAGGAGAGAGGGAGGGATTTGTCGATCCACTTATTTATGCATTCATTGGTTGACTCTTATATGTGCCCTGACTGGGGATCAAATCCGCAATGTCGGTGTATCAGGATGCTGCTCCAACTAACTGAAGTGTTTGGCTAAGGCTTAGGCTCTTTCTTAATGCAACAACTTTTGTACTGATAGATGGAATATTTTAATGCAGAACAAGTTATTAAGGGAAAATGTTAAAATCTACCTAAAACCCATTAAATCACCAGTGGCAATTAAAAGTGAACATATTTCAGCCTGAACATAGATGAGGGATTTTTGTTCCAAAAGTTAAGCAAGATCATTATAGATGTTCCACTGGCTTATTGAACCAGAACAAGATTCACAATGAAACAAATGTATGTTAAAAAACACGTGTTGTGTTTCTCTTTAAATGCCTTTGTCTTTAATGTAAGAGCTGTGAGAGAGAACAGTAATCAAGGAAGAATACTATGATTGCAGTGAACTGGAAGATTTAATTGGAGATATTATAAGAGGAAATTTAAAAAAACTGATAAATATTCAACTGTAAATGCATGGTAACAAAAGCAACAAAAGAATTTAAGTAGTACTTCTACATACTGCTGTGGGTACTGAGATCTTGGCAAACGATTGTCTAAAAGGAAGAATGCAGAGTCATCAGCAGAAAATCCACTTATGATACCCCTCGGGAGCCTTTTGGAACCAGGTCCATTTATCCTTAGTTTTTAAAATATTTTCCATCTTGAATTAGAAAAATAAAATTATATATTTTTCCTAATAAATACACTCTCATTGCTTCTGATCACTAAAAAGTAATGAACTGTTGAATATCCACAGAAATTGTTTTCAGTCTTGAATTGCTTCTTGTAAAAAAAAATGTGACTTTTTTCAGAAGATTGGCGGAGATTACATTTTTCACAAAGAAAAAAGTGATTATCATCTTATCATGTTTTCTGTTATAGAATGGCAAGTTAAACAGAAGGATCTACTTATTGGGTTTGTAAATACCTACTTTTTTAAAATATAGAATATCTTCAAGAGCTTATCCTTCTTTACATAAAGAGATTATTTTCCCAGAGAGTCAGTGAAGGTTTCTACAGTTTTTGCAAAGCATCACATATACTGGCAGGGCAATCCCAATTACCATATGGGACTCACCTCATTTTAGGAGCCACATATTGTCAGCTGTCAATCCATGCACAGTATTCTCGAAGGAGCACTATGTGAATAGGCTTTCAGGACATGATATTGACTAGTCTTGCAGTCTTCAAAGGGTTAGCATATGCAGCTCCACTGTGTGAATGCTAATACGGACATGCCAGTATTCTTTTTTTTTTTTTCCTTTTTTCAATTTTTTAAATAGTTTTCTCAGATATAATTTACATTTCACGAAACTCACTTATTTTATGGTGTACTGTAATGATTTTCTAGTAAACTCACAGAGTAACGCAACCATCACTACAATCTGGTTTTAGAACAATTCTATCCTCTCAAAATAATGGATAGATGTATTGAGATCAAGGCTAAAACTCTCCTTCAATGATGTTTCTAAAGCCAATTGCAATTTTCGCAATTTTAATTTTCCAGGATTGCAGGTTGTTTAATCCAGCCACTGATATGTGGTATCATTTTCTGATTTGTATAAAGTTACAGTTGAATGTGGGATCATCGTAAAAGAACGTCTAGTCCTAGAAGGGCAGATGTACCCAAATAAGACAAGCCTAAGAGCTCAGTTGAGGACTTTTTAACAAAAGACACCATTGACATTAAATGAGTTCAAAATGGTGGTGGAGATGGGAGACTGAGAAACACATGAAGAATCCCAGTAAAGAAAAGCATCAGCTCTCCCTATCTCCCTCTCAGAGACACCAGCCACAGATGATAGCTCTTGTATATGAGCCATGAATGTTTATACCCCTTTCTGTGACCTGTGTGTTCTCAGGGGCAGACTACCAAGAGTCAGAATTAAGTACACTAGAGTTTCTCTTCCTTCTTGAGGCCATTTCTACATTTTGGGAATGGGATGGATTTTGTACAATTCATCTGAGTTGTGGAATCTATTGCCATGAAATTGTTTACATCACTGACTTACTTCATACCTGAAGTTGGTAATTTGTATTTTCTCTTTTGCTTCTTGATTAGTCTGGTTAAGTTTTTATAACAATTATTGATCATTTCCAATGAACAATGATGACTTCATTAAATTTGTAGTGTTTGATTATTTACTCTTTTATTAATACTCATATCTTTGCTAAATTCTTTCATCTATATATCATGGACTTTTTTAAAACTCAGATAGATTTGCACTGATTTAGATAGAATATTTCCTTGGAAACCATTTTATATTGCATCTGTATACCATAATAACCTCATATTCCATTCTGGAAACTTTCTCAATGTTCATCTTGAAGAGTCTTAATATACTTCTTATCATATATTTTCTTAGTTTTTTACTTTATATTTTACTTTATAATTTACTTTTATTCCAACTTTGAACCTTTCAATGAAAATTCATTATAAAGTATGAAAGGATGAAACCCAAATATTCTTAAAAGACAAATATAGCTTTTTGCTTTATCTCAAAGCTAAGGTAACACATAACCTTACATATATTAATAATCACCCTATTATTTTAAGTTTTATTACACAGTTTGCACATCACAGACCCTGAAAATACATTTTACGGGGAATAACATACTGACTCTTCAAACACCTCCTGACACTCAGTTCCCTAATTAGTAATTTGGGCACAATAAGAGTACCTGCTATGACCTTGGGGAAATTACTGGAAAATGCAACCAGGTAAGTAATGAAATTGGAATGCAAACATAATTAAGAGAGAGCCTGAACATTATCTAATATGATATTCAGAAGCATTCTGAAATACACATTCTAAAGAAATTACACCTAATATAAGCTATTCAGAAATCAGAGTGTTGAAAAGGGAACACATTTCCCTAAGTGTCTCTCTCTTTGCTAGCCATACCTCTAATAACTCCAGAATGCAGAGAATTTAGTGGCAGAGATCCTTTTATCCCTGCCTAGCACCAGGGAGCACCACACATTCCTTGTCAACAGGGGGATGGCAAGCTGGGGAAATCAAATATTATCTTGAGAATATGTTCAAAGACTCATCAAAAAATCCTTTTTATTTTACAAGAAAGTATTAAAATGAAATCATGCATGACTTCAAAATTTATTCAGATTTCTCCATTGCATTTAACAATAGGGAATTTTATCTGATTACATTTTCAATAAAAGAAGAGTCTGAATGAGTTTGATGTGATTTTTATTTCAATCATAAGGGTGACCTACATGGGTATCTTTTTCTTCAATCGTTTTATTTCTGTTCTCTCCATCTGTATTTAACCTGTTAATACGTGGGCAAATTTGAGGAAAAGCAAATCAGTTTGACCTTTAAGGTAAAGTCTTTTTTGTATGATCGAAACAGTACTCTTACCCATACCATAAAGAATGTAGTTTTAAGATTCAAAAGCATGTGCCATTCTTAGCAACCTGGGAAGAATGATAATGTGACCACTGCTTGAACAATAATTTTATCTACATAACTGCCTTCCATTCTCTAGCCTTCGCTGTATATTAGGACTTCTGCCCAAAGATATATGTTTAGCCAAGCTGTTTTAATATAACGTATCAAACTTTAAAATGATTCAAGGACAAACACTGGACTTCAGCTCACGGTAGGATGCCACATTTTCTTGCATCATTTCCCTCCTTATTTAGCAACTATTTTACCACTAAAGCAGAAAGGCAGGAATTATGCAGGAAAATTGCTCTCAGCCCCTACTCCTGCTGGATTGCAGGACCCAGAGCAGAATAGCTGTCCCAGTGGTGCCTGTGAGGCTGGGGGCCGAGTCATTAACCCCTGCTAGCAACTGAGGGAAAAAATGGAATAGACTACAGCAGCTCCCAGGCATCCCAGAAATTTCTATGCAAACAACATTTATTTACAATGCAGATGTCCAAGGCCTGTCCCCAGAAATTCTTGTTCAGTTGATTTAGAGTAAAATCCAAGACTATGCATTTTTGTAACATGCTCAGATATTTATATCCGATTACTGCCTGAATTTTGCAATGTGCTTCTGTTTGTGTGAATATTTGCTCAGACACAATGATAATTAAATGGGCTTGAAATTTGGAATGTCAAGATAGACCAGATATATCAGAGCCTAGTATATAATAGGCACTTTATTTTTATTTTTTTAATTGTTGTTCAAATACGGTTGTCTGCATTTTTCCCCTATCACTGCCCACCGCAGCCACCCCCACCTCCCTCCCCTGATCCCACCCCCTCTTGTGTCCTTTATGGTTGTTCCTGAAACCCCTCTAAGAACAAACTGACAGCAACCAGAGGGAAGGTGGGCGGGGATGATGGGGGGAAATGGACACTTTATTTTTAAAGTTAATGTAATAATAAACACAAGATCGGTGGCATATGCTTCTCTCATTGCATTCTATTTGGGTAGGGTTAGATGTATTTTGAACTTCTCAAGGTACTGCTTCCAATTTTAAGCTCTTGTTGCACATTAACTCACTCATATACACTGATGTCTATTATCTATTTATTTAGCAAACCAATTAAAATCATTATTTACTTTATAATCCAATCTTCATTGTATCTCTGAATTAGATACTCCAAAATCCTAAAGCTACGTGCTCCCATTGCCTCCTTCATAGGAAGCAGTAAATTTTCAGCCTGTTCCTGAAAGATAATAGAACTTCCCTGTTGAAAAGGAGGGTCTGAGGTTACTGGATACAAGGGGAGGAGATGTACAGAATTGTACAGCCACGAGGATGGTGCAAGAAATTAAGCCAAAACGATTTTTGGAAATGGGAAGACTAGGGATTATATATTGTAGTTCCATTATTGACATATTGAGTTTGGGCAGTGAACATCCAGTTGAATTATGTCCAATAGGTAAGTGCAGGAAGCAGAAGGCTAAAATTTTTTGGGGAAAAATATCGTGTGGTATTTGAAGTCAGGTAAGTAAGTGAGACTCAAACAGTTATAAATAGGTTAGAGACAAGGCTGGGGACAGATGTCATAGAACAGAAATGTGGACGGAGGGGGAAAAGAAGACGCCGTTCTCCTCCCTTAACAAACCAGCCTTTTCCTCTAAATCCAGTTCACATCCCACTCCTTCCTTGAGGCATTTTCTTGTCTGTATCTATGATGGTAGAAATTTAAATCAAGGCACAAATGGCGTAGCGGACCATAGGATAGGGGAGCTTACCCAGAAGACATTGGTCACAATTAGAGAAAAATGGGCCATCAATTGTAAGCTATTTTCTTCCTTCTTCTACATCAGAAGCTGCTTAAGATCAGTAATTATATCTTCACTTACCTGACTATCCATTTGTGCATTCCACAAACATTGATTGAGATCCACACATGGAGACTTCTACAGAGTGACACATAGGGCAGCCAATGGAATGCATTCACTACAGAAGGCAAAATCTCGTTTGGTGAGACAGAAAACCATCCTATCTGGCTTTGTGGCAGCATGCTGGGCAGGATATGTGCCAAGGAAGACTTTCCTCTGACAAACTGTCTTGTAGACACTGAAATAGGCACTGAAAAACTGAGGAATTAATTAACCATGTATCGGCGTGGATTTGAAGGAAGTTAAGAGGAAGGCATGCATGGATTTGTGCCTTTTTCATGGCTTTCACATTCTCTTATTCTCATATATGCAAACAAAAAATCTTCAGGGAGATGCTGGTATCCAACAAAGTAATGACTTCCAGGGCTACTTGACCTCCTCCAAGTCCGAACAGGTTATTTAGATAGCAAACTATTTGTGGTGCTTCCTCTCTTCCTTATTCTTAGCTCTCTGTTCACTATATTTAATGATTCCAATGTCTTATACACAATGTATACTTCAATTAAACTGCTATTTTAAAACAGTGTTACTCTCTGTTCCACCTACACTATATATCAAATGTGTTAATGAGCACAGATGTATCAGCTCAACTGCAGAATGAATTCATCTCTGACTCCCATTTTCTTAAATATTTAGGGGTATCTATTTAATCAATGGACATGTTGTGGGAAAGCCACTCTTCAACAAATGCTAGCTTTCCATGTCTGGGTTGCTAACCATTAGGTTTTTTTCTGAAAATTTCACAAGAAATTTAACTAATGGCCTTCGTGTTTCTTTGTTTTGTTTTGTTTTTGCCTTGACAGTTTGCATACTTTAAAAAAAATGACACATTCTTTTCACATCTCCATAAATCCTAGTCTAGAAATATTCTTTTTCAGGTCGGTTGCCATTTGCGAAGGCTTTGAAATTTCCATGCAAACAAAAGAGAAATTGGCTCTTGGTACAGTTTTCACTTTCTTGGCTTAGTTAATGCAGCTATTCTTCAGATAAAATGAAGGTTAGAGTATTAAGCATCACCCTTCACTCCCCAGGGTCTGGAGTTGATAAATCTGCCTTTCTCCAGGCACTAAGGATCTGCATGAGGTGCATGGAGCATTTTGAGTAAGAGCCAGCATGCAAATTAAGTGCAGAGGGAAAATAATCAAACTCAGAGACCTTGGACAGTGTGATGGTATCTAGCTTGAAACTTGTACTCCGTGATACTTGAGTTGTTCTCGGGCACCAAAATTGACACCTGGATAACTAATTTAAAGTTTTGTCATGCTATGCTACTTTAGGGGTTTGGAATAAGTTGTCCCAGGTTGGATGCTTTGATATGCAGTGCTATGCTATGTTATGTTGACTCTCAAGATACAGGGTTTTGATTCGTAGAGTGCTGTATTGAATATCTTAGTTCCTTCTACAATCCTATATGCTCCCCTGCCAAGGTGCCTCTACCGCTTGGTTTTCTTGCTGCCTCTGATGAAGGTGTCATGGCGTGGAAAAACTTCCCCACATACACGTCTTCCTTTTATCTTCTCTTTGAGCTTTAATATAACCCGAGAGCCCATTTTTCCTTGTTTTTTGAGGTGCCTTTTGTTAAGAGGACAGGGGGAATGTACAGAATACATTCAAGTTGGTTGTAATTCTTAGCTGCCAGCTCGGGAAGTCACTTTATCTCTCAAAAACCCCATTCTTCAGCCCTGATTGGTGTGGCTGGGTGGATTGAGCACTGGCCTATGAACAGAAAGGTTGCCAGTTCAGGTCCCTGTCAGGGCACATCCCAGTTGGGGGCACACAAGAGGCAACCCGTCAATGTTTTTCTCCCTCTCTTTCTCCCACCCTCCCCTCTTTCTAAAAATAAATAAAATAAAAATCTTAAATTAAAAAACCCTGTTCCTCACATGTAAAACAGGGGTAAAAATGCCCTTCTTGCCTCTGTACATCATATTTAATTATGTTTACCAGTTGTATTAATTTTCTAGCTCTGCCATAACAAATTATCACAAACTAGGAGGTTTAAAACAACAGAAGCTTATTGTCTCACAGTTCTGGAGTCCAGAAATCTGAAATCCAGGTGTTGGCAAAGCCACACTCCCTCCAGGGATGCTAGAGGAAAATGCATTCTTGGTCTCTTCCAGCCTCTGTAGACTGTCAGCACTGCGTGCCAGTCACGGAATGGCCACATTACACCAGTGTCTGCCTCTGAGGATGTGTTTCCTCTCCCATTGCTCTGTGTTAAATCTCCCTCTGCCTCACTCTTACAAGGATGTTCATGTAATTGAACTTGGTGTCCACCCAGGACTCCCAGATGAACTCCTCGTGTCTGGGTTCTTAGTTTAATTACATCTTCAAAGACCCCTTTCCGAGTAAAGTAACACTCACACATTCCAGTAAATGGGATGTGGGCATGCTTCTGGAGGTCACCACTACACTAAACACCGTTTTTATATACGTAACCTAAAACAATGATTTTATATTGACAATTTAGAAACAGTATATGTACTTTCTAAAGGAAATTTAGAAGATTCTTGAGTTTCATAGGTTACTTGATGTGTCCTAAATTTCATAAAGTATAAGGCACAGCCCACACTCTGTACATTTCCTCTGCAAAATGACAGTCGCTCAGCTATTTATAGGACTATCGTGAAATAACTTTTTGTTTTAAAAATGTTCTAATTCATTCTGTGTATGATAAATCGTTGACTAAATCCTTAGTTAGATGTTAGTCTAGGAACTTCCAAAGGAACTGGCAGTATTTTTTAAAGCCAAAGTAAATCTTGGACAATATTTAATGGCTAGTTATATTTTGTTATTAAATATTAGGAGATTTGGCAATGAGTCAACACCCAGGTAAACATTGAGATTATTGACATCAGGTGGCACGGTATCAATCTGATGAGGAAAACAGGGAAAAAGGTGATGAACTAATTAGGTGGCTCCACGTATCCAGCTGCCTGTTGCAGGCTTACTGTGCTGGCACACTGTCAGTGAATTATGTGGGCAGTTATGGCAGTACTGAAGGAAATGAGCTTCACAGAGCCTTAGTTTTTGTTAATTCATTAGAGCCTGATTGTTTCCAGTAAGACTTGGTGTCTAGAGTAATAAACATATATAAATAAAGTGTAGATGGTACGCTATTTGCTTCATATCTCTGGATATCAGATACTATTTATATATGCATCTAATCTGCTGAAAGCTCGTGGATTTTAATATTTGTATTGCTTTGTCAGGTTTTTAAAAATAAGCAACAGATACAACAGTGATAAGAACTTACTTAATTAACTCTCTCGTCCACTGAACAGAGTGCCATTTTCCCTTTGTTTTGACCTTCTTGCCATTTTCATTCCATTTCACTTGAACAAGAAAGTTTGAATTCAATTTGCAAGTCAAATACCAGAATACATTTCTCAAAAAAGGTAAAAAGCATACTAACTATTGATCTCCTCATCTATTCCTTTTTGTCATAAATGTTCATCTGGCAAGTGCCTTCATTAACTCCGCCTCCATGCTGTTCTTGCTTACATTTGAAATAGTGAACAAAAGCCCTAGCTCCATGATTTCAAATAAATGGGACCTAGACCAAAGCAAAAGTTTGGCATTGGGGCAACCAAGAGGGATAAAATATGCTGAAAGAAATAGAGAATTTAGGTTTTCCCACTTCCTTTTCTCTGAAATAAAAAGAACAATGTGGAAAAAACATGGGATATTTAAATAGCAATAATAATGATAACTCTTTTTTTGTTAAAGAATACAAAGTAAATAAATGGAAGTAAGGAAAAGAGGAAACAAAGAAGGAAGGAAGGGAAGTGGGATGATGGTCTGTAGGTAAAAAATATATATATATTTATATACAAATAAAGCTGAAGAATTACCCAGGTAGGTTCAGTCTGTCTCTTTAGATACACTTTTAATTTTTCATTGACTTAGAATTAACTAGTGAATACAGTACTATTGTGGTTGACTCAGGCTGCTATAACAAAATACTGAAGACTGGTGGATTAAACCACAATTGTTTTTCACTGTTGTGGAGGTGAGTAAATCCAAGATCAAGGTACAGGCAAGGTGTTTCATTCTGAAGCCTTTTCTCTTGGCTGCCTGTAGGGGGCCACCACGTTGCTACGTGCTTGTATGACCTCTTCCTTGTGCACCCATGGGTGGAGAAAGAGAGAGCTCTCCGGTGTCTCTTCTCAAAAGGACACTAATTGTATAAAATCAGACCCTACTCTGATGACCTCATTTAACCTTAATTACTTCCTTAGGAGTTCCATCTTCAAATACAGTCGCATTGGGTGGGAGGGCAAGGGTTAGGGTTTCAACATATTAGTGTGGGGGAGGGGCACAAACAACATTCAGTCTATAACAAATACTTACTGGCTTATTTACTAAAGGAAACTTTTCTTATAGGAATATTAATATTGTATGAGAGAAGGTCCTTTGATTTCCAACTCTCAATGATCCAAACGCTGAATATCAATAATCAAAGAGGAGAGTCCTCCCAGACTAGCCATAGGAGATACTTATTCAGACTATGTGCCCCCATCTGAATGTAAGTCATTCAATTTCAGCTCAGTAAAGAGAATTCCGGTGTGTGAGTCTTTAATATAATGGTATTTCAGTCATTTTACAACAAATTTTTCCTCTCTGAGCCTTCTCTATTTGAATCTAATCATCCTCAGTTTATTGCTCATGTTACATGATATGAGGAATGCCTGGAGGAAGACTTGGAAACTATCAATATTTCTCTTAAATTTCCACATCATTTCCAATAGCCTGAAATTGAACTTCCTCAGTGACTTATTTTGAACCACATATAATTCACTGACAGAATAGTGTAGGAGATGTAAAAATGAGACCCACAAAATATGGCCACTGATTACATGGGCATTTATTTATTCAGCAAATATTGGCTGAGTACTCACTGTGCATTTAAAATCGGTTATTGAGAAATTCCCTAGTTTATTTCTGTATCACTAGTGTCTATTGTATCCCCATTGCTCTATCATTTCTTTGTAAAAAGACCTGTGATGAAAAATAAAAGATTGTTATAAGGTTACATAACAAATGTATCTGGGGAGATGGGAGACAATGAGTGAAGGGAATTAGCCACAAAGAAGCAAAGATGTAAAGAATGCATAAATATTAACAATTCATATTAAGGCTAAAAAGGGTAGAGAGATTTCAGGAAGGAGAAAAAGCAAATATGAAAGTTCTGACAAGAGAAGATCCTTGGTTCAGAAGGGGCTGGGTTGGCTAGAGTGTAGACAGAGAGTGCTGGGACATAAGCTAGTTAACAAGGCAGGGAAGAAAGATAAATCTCCAATCTATAATAAAAATTCTAAACGTACTCAGCAAATGTGTAATGAATCAGTTAGTGTTCAGTTCCTTAAACCCGAAAGCATTCCATATAAAAGTGGGTTAAGCAACACGACCAATGTCATTATGAGGAGCTTTGCTCCATGCCAAGTGCTGTGCTGGGGACCAGGCATAGGGCTGCGACCAAGGCAAGTTTCCCTGCAGGGGGTTATCCTCTAGTGAGATAACACACACATTTTATTGAATAGTGTCTATTTGTCTCTATAATGTCACAATCATTACATAAAGGTTTTAAGAGTTAATTTCAAAATGACTACCTTTCAGACAGCCTCTAACAACCCCCGGTAAAAGTCTAACAAGTGCTCTTGAAGAACAAAATGACAAAAACTAAAAATATAGGTAAATTTTAAAAATAATCTGTTGTCAGAATATGAAAGAAATTTCATACCTAATGGCATAACTGTAATGTGCTATCTGAAATAAAACAAGATTATGCCCTCAAAATTCAGTAAATCTATGTACCTATCGTTTACCTGGTGGTCTCTTCCTTATTATTTATTTAGTATATAATTTGTGTTGCTCAGCCAAGGAGTAAGGAATACAAGTATACCCCTATTTTAGAAATATTGTCATTTGCAGTATGCCTGGCCCTATTAGTCCACTTGAATTCCCCATCAGCTCTTCCCTTCCATGGTTAGTCATAAACAGAGACACATGGGTGTGGGGTGTGAAGTAAGGTTCTAAAAATTGAGTCGTTCATCCTTGGTGTAGTGCTCGTAAGTAAAACATTCCAGAAGGATGAGAAAACAGGAAAGTCTCTAAAAGGGACATAATGGGGAATACAAATATGTCAATATTTCACTTACTGAGATCATCAAACAACTAAGTGATAAAGTTAAGATATGTTTCTATCACAGCTCAACACAAATACCCCAGATATGCACCAAGTGGACATGAGTCTGGTCACCTGGATGCAAGGCCACCTGGAGAATGCCAATGCTTTCAGTCCAACCTCTTCTTAAATAGGTCTTGGCACACATTCCTCTATCTTTTGTCAAACGCTGTTGTCATCTACTCAACTTCAAGATATTTCATTTAAAAAAATTGTGAGGTATTTGTCTGAGCTTTCAGTGATCGTTTTATCTTTTTTGTCTTATATACTGTACAGTTTCAGGAAATGGCTGTGTGTTCTCTAGCAAATCATTCTTGGGACATGATCTTCTGTTTGCTGTGCTCAAAAAGAAATTACACAATAAATACAATAAGCAAGATCTGATCAGAGCCATAAGGTGAAACAGGTTAAGATGCAGAGATAATAAGGTGATATAAAATGGAGATGCATAAAAATATGAATGACTGAAAAGAAGCTTTAAGAGAGTACAATAGCATCGAAGCCGGGGATAGAGATAGTGAACAGCTAAGTTACTGTCCTTTATATAACTGCCTTTTCCCTTTGAGTTATCGGAAAGCAAATAAAACAAACTAAAGGGAAATTTTAAAAGAATACAATGAGAGGGCATGTAAACAGACAATTTAAAAGTGCATTTTAATAAATAACATCCATCAATGTTCAAAGTCAAAAGTTGTCTTCCCTTTTTAATTTTTTTTTGAGATTTTATTTATTTTTAGAGAGAGGGGAAGGGAGGGAAAAAAAGAGGGAGAGAAACGCTGAACAGTTGTCTGTTACGTGCCCCAACTGGGGACGAAACCCACAGCCCAGGCACGTGCCCTGACTGGGAATTGACCTTTCTGTTTGTGGGGTGACACCCACCACTGAGCCACACCAGCCAGGGCTCTCATTTTTTAATATCATGATCAAGGTACAGGTGTCCACCATAACTTATTATACATAAACTTGTATTAGATGTCATAGTAAGATAAGAAAAAATAATTAATATTGTGTAAGTACTTAAAGCTATAGGTTTTCTTCTAAGCACTGCTTTAGCACCATCTCAGATATTTTGATTTGCTGTATTTTCATTTATCTTACCTCACAATATTTTTTAACTTTCCTTTGGAGCTCTTTGACTCATTGGTTATTGAGAAATAGATCATTTACTGTTCATATATTTATGAGTTTCCAAATTTTTTAAATATCAACATATAATTTTATTTCACATAGCAGAGAACATACCTAATATTATTTATATTCTTTTAAATTTATTAAAGTTTATTTTATGTCCTGTATATGGTCTGCACTGCATAATGTTCCACATGTACTTGAGAAGAAAACTTACTGGGCAGGGGGTTCTATAGACATCTGTTAGGTACAGTTGATTTCTGCGGTTGTTGAAGTCTTCCATGTCCTTATTTTTTTTTCTGCTTCATTGTTTTATTCATTATAGAAAATGGGATACTAGGCTATTCAACTATTACTATGGGATTTCTAGATATTTTATACTCAACAGTATATTATGTATATATAATTTCATACAGTTGATTTTTAAAACAGTTAAGAAGGAAAAAACTATGTATTTAAACTGTCTTATATAACTACATAGTTACTTTTCAGGAAGCTCTTTTTTTTAATGTGATTTTGAATTACCATCTATAGTTATTTGCTTTCAGTCTGAAGAACTTCTTTTGGTGTTTCTTATAAGGTATTTCAGTTAGGTACAAATTTTCTCACTTTTTAAAAAATCTGAGATTGTCATATCCTTTTTTTAAAAGGTAGATTGTTGAATATATGCTTCTTCAAGTGTTTAAGCTTTGACTTTTAAACACTTTAAATATGTTATCCCTTTTAAACACTTTAAATATGTTATTCCTTCAGGCCTTTATTATTTCTTTGGAAATTCAGTTTTCAATCTTATTGGGATTCCTTTGGATGTGATAAGTCCATTTTTTCTTGCTTTTAAGATTTTCTTCATGTTTTTGACTTTCAGCTTTTTTACTGTGATGTATCTGTGAATCTCCTTGTATTGACCATCTTGGGGTTCATTGAGCTTTCTGAACGTGCAGACAAATGTTTCAAAATATTTTTTCTTGTTTTTTTATAAATATTTTAAAAGATTGTATTTATTCATTTTAGCGAGGAGAGGGGAGGGAGAGAAACATCAATGTGTAACTATCTCTCTTGCACCCCCCCACACCCACTGGGGACACGTCTGCCACCCAGGCATCAGTCCTAGACCAGGAATCGAACCAGTAACCCCTTGCTCTGCAGGCCAGCATTCAATCTATTAAGCCACACCAGCTAGAGCAATGTTTCAAAAATTTTTGAAGTTTCCAGTCACATTTTATTTCTTTCTTCCTTTCTGGTACTCTCATTGCACGTGTGTTGGTATACTTAGTGGTGTCACATGTTTTTTGGATACTCTGCTTATTTTTCTTCATTCTTTTTCTCTCTCCATTCTTTATCTTGCATATTTGCTTCTGAGCTGTCTTCACAGTCACCAATGCTTTCTTTTGCTAATTCAAATGTACTGTTTAGCCACTCTAATTAATTGTTCATTTCACATTGTACTTTTCATTTCATATTGTCATTTGAACTATGCCTGCTCCTATTATTTCCAGAGTAATAGGATTCCAAGAATTTCCATTGTGTTCTTTTAAAAAATAATTCCTATCAGTTTATTGATATTCTCTGTTGGATGTGACATTGTAATCATACCTTCCTTTCCTTATTTAATCAGAGCTTGCTTTAGTTCATTGAACGCCTCTGTAATGACTCCTTAGAAATCTTCAATTAATCTGGTATCTGGCTACTCTCACGGACAGTTTTTTTTTTTTTTGTCTGCTATTTTTTTCTTGTGTATGGGTCATATTTTTCTGTTTCTTTGTGTCTTAAAATCCTTTGTTGGGCATTGGAGACAATATATTTTAGTAAATCTGGATATTAAAGCCCCCCAACATAGGGCTTCTTATTGTTATTTGTTTATTTGATTAATGACTGGCTGGATTATTTTAGGGGAGTTTATTTCCCCTCTGCAGTGGGATCTCAGCCTTGGGTATGCCTACAGTCAGCCTGGAATGATGGTGGTTTGGACAGAATTCTCTTTGTCTCTTTCCCTGACCATGCACCGGTTGTTAAGCCTCACTAACTGCCAGATTATTTCTGAATGGTTTTCCATTTAGGGGGCCTACATTGTTCTACAGATGAATGTAATCAAATGTGGGCCTCTTCAAAAGAGCATTTCCCTTGATCAGTGGCCCACATTTGTTCTGATAGAGGTAGACTCCCCATCTCCTTCCCAAGTTCTCTGCCTCTCCATCGAGGCAAGACCCTAAGCCACTGGCTCTGGAACTGAATTAGGTAGAGACTACATGTATTTTTCAGCGAGATGCCTCTACTTTAGAAGCGAGAACTTAGTGCTGGGGGACAGCAGCATCAAGTCTTTTTGACTTGCCCCTCCCAGTGTGAAACCACTGCCTCACAGGCCAGGGCAACGGTAATTGGGGCCCTGTGTTTCTCCCCTATATTCCCAGGGGAGTGGTGCCTGATAGAGCCTCTGTTACACAGGTAGGTGCCATGAAATAAAAAGGAGCCCCATACGTTGGCCACACTGACCCAAAATGCAGTTGCAGCAACAGGTAGGCAGGAGCAGGATAGGAACCGCTGACATTCTTTCTCTCCCATTAACATAGTCTTCTAACTGCTAGCTGGGGGAGAGGAAGCCCTGGGTTCTTGGCTGCACTAGTTGGAGTGGAGTTTCCATCTCACAGAGCTGGGAGAAGGGGTGGAAGGGGTGGGTTCTGATCCGCACACCACAGTCCCGCCATTCGTACCAAGCTCTAGTAGAGTTCCTTGATTAAATGTTGATTAATGTTTCTTGATTTGCTGTTTGCCTTTAGGGCCATTTAGGGATGTTAAATAGTTTTCCTCTAAAAAAATCAATAATTAAATACATGAATTTAAAATGTGCTGATATCTGATGATTTTCCCTTTGTATACAATAATGGCAATTTTATTTGGTCTAATGAAATAACTCAATCATTAATCAATACAAACACCAATTAAAAATAGGTTTTTATAAAAGCGATTTGGCAAATAAGAAGTTGACTTTCCCTGGAGGTAGCAGAGGAAATTTACCAAAACTGACTCCTACACTATCTTTACCTAATCAATAATGTTTCTAGGAGAACAATATATGCAGATGTCAGTAGTAAGAGATACATAGGGGTATGAGTTTAGTGTTAGACCCACCAAAGCTTCTCTATGTAACAAAGGAGATAGCTTTGTTCTGCAAAAATAATATTCCTGTTGCACTTTCTAAATTATCATTATAGATTGTTTTAAAGAGAGAATATACAAAGATTGTTTTCTTTTATAATGTCAGTCACCAAAAAGAAAAAAACCTCATTGTAATTTTATTAACTGCATCTTGAAGAACAATCCCCATCTTCTGTTTTGAACTATAGTATATAAAATCATCCACATGTCCCTTGCACTAATTAACTGTACTGAAACTTGTCACACATTTTCTGCAAATTGAACATAGCTATGTATTCTACGCTGATTTTGAGATGATGTTCTTCTCTCTTTAGCTTAGTGGTATTTCCTTCTAGGTCATGGAATTGAAGATTACTGGACCATTTGGCATATCACTGCCCAACTCCATTAGAGACTCCTTTTCACTCTTCAAATCACTAAATAATGAAGCACAATCAGAAGAAACTTTGAAAAAAAATGTTCACTGAGACTGTCTTTTTCTGTCTGACTGCTTAATAGTAAGGCATTATGGGGCCATTTATACCTTAAACAAAGAAAACTAAATATAATAAATAGAATTTATGCATCTGTTTTAGGGAATGTCCGTCATTTTTTGGAAATCTTGGTATAGCACTATGCGGTGCAGCAGATTGAACCTGCTGACTTGATGGCATTTGAGCAGACCACCTGTTCATGTACTTGAGTATGCCGGAAACAACAAGATTCTGATGACCAGGAAATGGACAGCAGTGGTTAGAACCTCTGCCCTTAACATACAACAGTGAGGTAGCCAGATGTTTTGGGGTCTGCAGACTTGCCAAATTTTGCAAAGAAATTCCAACTGAAATAATCATTTTGCCCCCGCCCCCAAATTATACATATTTACCAACATTGTGTTTATTTGTTTTTGGACGGAAAACCAGTATGGGATAATTAGTATTTCTATTGTGATAGTTATGTCTTTCATTAACAAAATGGGGAAATAGATTAATAATTAATATATTTATATATATATTATGACTATAGTTTGTGAGATAGAGATGAAGGCAACAAAAAAAAATACATCACTTGGGGTGAAATTAGAGAACCATAAGGCTAACACAGGACCAATCTCTTCTCATTGACAAGTTTTACTTTGAACTGAAGTATGCCCTTAATTATTGCTTAAATGTCCTTAAGTATTGCTTCAGATAACTGATAAGTATCCCCATATGTAAAATGGAACATGTTCTCCTATGACTTCTCATTTTTATTCTTTCTTGTGTAATCACTATAGGTCTTCTCCACAACATTTTGATATATGAGTCATATGTCCTCCAACTGGCAATGAGTAGGACTTTGTTACTGCAGTATACATGCTCTCGGGGTGAATGACTTTTTAGGCAGCTGTGGGCACCAAAGTGCACTGTTTTATGTGCGATACTGTCATGTAGCCTACCTTGGAACATGGAGCTTCTCAAACGTGTCTTTCAAGTGTGGTGAAATTCTGCCCAACCAATTTTGCATAATCAGGATATGTGAGCAAAAATTAAACTTATTTATGGGACTTGGGGTAACTTGTGTCTTCTGCAAGAAGAGTTTTTTTAAAAAAAATAAAAGAAATACGTTGCATTTACAAGTTGATGGTAAAACTCCATTGGTTCATCCCAGGCCCCGTTCAGTGGGCCTGTTAGGATATGGAAGTTGTGGTCCAAGCCAACTGGGGAAATGGGCAGAAGGAGGGTCAAAGAGCCTGAAGGACCAGTGAAGTTGGGACTGCCTTACGTCTGGCAGAGGATTTATGAACTAGAAAAACAAGTGTTGCTTGGGTGGCCATTTTTTAAATGATGCAAACTCTTATAATTTTCACCTTTTCCAGACAATTCCCTCAGCATTATGGCAAAGCATAATGGATTCAACCGTCAGAAGCAAGAAGTCTATCTTTTACCAATCATCATCAGCGACAGCGGGAACCCGCCTCTGAGTAGCACCAGCACCCTGACCATCCGGGTCTGTGGCTGCAGCACGGAAGGCGTTGTCCAGTCTTGCAATGTCGAAGCTTATGTCCTTCCGATTGGACTCAGTATGGGCGCCTTAATTGCCATATTAGCATGCATCATTTTGCTGCTAGGTACGTATTTCCTTCATAGCCTAATGGTCACCATTTTTCTGGTTCATAAATGTTTGGAATTAAGGACAGCAAACCCTGACCAAGCCAGGCACCAGCATCCTTTTGGGAAGAGGAACTTTCTTGTTCTTCCCTAAGCTTTGAGGTCACGAAGAGGCAGGGAGAGTAAAAGCATTGCGGTAGTCAGTCTCCCAGTTGGAGAGGACTGTCTGGTGCCTTTTTCAACCCCACCACCAAAGGAAAAAATAGATGAAGCACCACGGTGGTAGAAGTGGGGGTGGGCTTTAATGTGGTTAAAAGAGCATCTATATATAATAAAGAAGACCTCCAGATCTTTGGGTGTGCCCCAGTTTCCTGCAATAAGGGTTCCCATATGTCCAAAATACTCTTTTATCTAAACAGTTTGTACATTGGTTTGCTGAGTCCATCCAGTCACACAAAGTTTAGTAAGATAAAAAGAAAACAAGTATATATATGTGTGTGTGTGTATCTTCAAAATTATAGTTTTCCTCAGATATTTTTGTTGATATTAAAATCAAATAGTATTCACTCAAAATTCAGTGCTCATCCTTCACAATGGTGTTTTGCTTAAATTTCCAAGGCAATGTTATTAAAGCTACACGCTCATAAGTTTTAAAATACTGACCCAATCTCTGAACCTACATGGTGTGTTGCTCATAAAATTATATGTGACTTTAGCTAACTGTTATTTCCTGTTTTGTTTCTTTTTCTTCTCTTTTGCAGTCATCGTGGTGCTGTTCGTAACTCTGCGGCGACATAAAAACGAGCCCCTAATCATCAAAGACGACGAAGACGTCCGAGAAAACATCATTCGCTACGACGACGAAGGGGGAGGGGAGGAAGACACGGAGGCTTTCGACATCGCGACTTTACAGAACCCAGATGGAATTAATGGGTTCTTGCCCCGTAAGGATATCAAACCAGATTTACAGTTTATGCCGAGGCAAGGGCTTGCTCCGGTTCCGAATGGCGTTGACGTGGACGAATTTATAAACGTGCGGCTCCACGAAGCCGACAATGACCCCACGGCCCCGCCCTATGACTCCATTCAGATTTACGGCTACGAGGGCCGAGGGTCCGTGGCAGGCTCTCTGAGCTCCTTGGAGTCCACCACCTCAGACTCCGACCAGAATTTTGACTACCTCAGTGACTGGGGTCCCCGCTTTAAGAGACTGGGCGAACTTTACTCTGTTGGTGAAAGTGACAAAGAAACTTGACAGTGGATTCTAAGTAAATCGATGGAACTGAGCATTCTGTAATATTCTAGGGTCACTCCCCTTAGATACAACCAATGTGGCTATTTGTTTTAGAGGCAAGTTTAGCACCAACCATCTATAAACTCAACTACATTTTAATGTCGAACCAAAAAATTGACAATAAAAAGTCTATGTTAGGAGGTTATAAATCTTGTGGAGTGTGAATTAAACTATGTGGAGTGTCTAGAAGTCTTTGGATATTTGATATTTACCTGACCACCGCAGACAAAGATTGGGATCCTAACTCATACTTAGGAAAAAAAAATGGTTTAAAGAGCGGAAAAAAAAATAATCAAAATTAAAAGGTGCTTTCTCAGAAAAATGGACTTGCAAGGAATTTGCTGCTGATACGTGTCTTCTGC
Source organism: Tonatia bakeri (assembly GCA_004024845.1). Lineage (NCBI taxonomy): Eukaryota > Metazoa > Chordata > Mammalia > Chiroptera > Phyllostomidae > Tonatia > Tonatia bakeri. Next base: position 290,603 of record PVIA01000977.1, read on the forward strand.
AAGGATTTTTATAGATGCGAATGGTTTTTTCCCCTTCACTAATAAGGATCCCGCCACACACGATAAAGCAATACTCGGTCGGCTGTACATTCTGACTTTCGGGAGTTTGGGAAGGCCTCCTAGGTTACATGGTACGGTGACCACACATTGTACATAATTGTTGGCCCCACGTGTCAGAGACTGAATAGCATCTTTAAACATTGTGTCGAGCCTTAAAATATTCACATGTTCGTAATCCATTCCACGGTGGGGACTGCCAGCTCTGTGGTGGGAGGAGAGAAATCCCGTGGAACAGGCTTGTATTTTGGAAGCAGGATTACTCCTTCCCCCCACCTCACCTTCTTCCACCAGAACACAAAGATAAACTATGTCACCCAGTGGACTGCATACGAGACAGATGGTTTTATTTGTTTAATTCTCAAAAATAAATATTTTATTGATGTCCATTAATGCTTTTATTTATTAAGGTTGGTAATCTATAGAGTAAGGGACTATATGGAAAAAAAGCTAAATTATATCCATTAATAATCCTTTAGATTGTTTTATATAAATATAAATATATATATATATATATATATACAATGAATGTTTAATACATGTACATTTTGATGAGATGAGTATGACAGGCAATATTATCAAAAGGGGAACTAATAGTCTATTTAGTGTAGAAAAGTGTTCAGTGTGACCGGTGATGGCAGGAACAGCATTTTCCCAGAGAAACTTTTGGACTGTTTTCTATTTTGTTCATAATCCTAGTATTTGGTGTTTTTACTACAAGCACAAACATCCAAAAGTATATTGATTCCTGTGAATATTTAAACTCTAGACTTTTAGATGCCTACACGATGCCCTGCCCAATAAACATGCTTCAAGTTGCCCCCGATGTTTGAGAGCAGGAACTGATTTGTACATAATTTTACTGCTTCTGTTTTTAGCACTTCTCTCCCTGATCTTCATGGTGATACACAGAACATCTTAGCCTCCGAAAGAGAACAGCCCTAGAAGATGTGAGCATATTCAATTTGTAATGCAAACCTGACCCTTAGGAGTAGAAAATGTATGATGAAACTGAACTACTACATGCAGATCATTTTAATTTTCTACTTTGCTTTAATGCAATATTGTTTATTTACTCCATGTATTGTATTCAGAGAAACTCCTGTATTGTTTCCTACTTTGTGAAATATATTTTTATAAATACCTTTGTTGTCTTTACTTTTCTTTTCCCCAATCAGGTGAAGACTCTACTCCTAGAGTCTTCCAGTCTAATTAGAATTGTAAACCATTCAACTAAATTATTCCAGGCATCACCTTTATTTGTAAGAGTCTTTATCTAAAGAACCAGGGAAGTGAAATGGCTTGGCAATGATCACACAGCAGGACACCAACAAGGACATTAAAGGGACATGGTGTCCGCCAAGGCTAGTCCAGCTGTGACAACGTGACAGCCACGTTCTCCTGGAATCAGACAGTTGAATCAGAGTTAGGAGCAAAAAGTAAAAAAGGAAGGAAGCGGGATAGAGCAGGAGAAGTTTTCAGATGGGGAAACGTAACATAAAAAATGTAAAAATGTAGACGATGTAAAAACAAAGGGATTAGAAAGCAGAATTTGGCAAGAGAGCCTTAGGCAGCATCACAGACCTGATGAGTCTCTGCCAGCCAGCGAGGGGGTTCTGAGCGAAAGATCGCTGTTAGAGAAGTCTTCATGGGTCAAAAACAGGTGGTAGTTCCCCTCCCTACCTGCCTGAGAAGAACATGACTATGGTGATTGGAGGTCAAAGTGATTGCCCCAAATGACTAAGCAAAGACCTACAGACACATTAATGACTATATGTCCCAACCATCAGTCATTTTCCATTTTCGAAACTTATCCCTGCCCAGGGTTTTTCTGCCAGTGCAGAAGAACCATGGATTTGCAGCCAAGTGAAACAAAATCATCTCTCTCTGCTTACGTCACAATCCAGGGCTCCTGTCTGGGGAGGTGGTGCATCCTGGGTGATCGGACATCGCGTGGAGTCAATTCAGCCTCAGCCCTGTCTACTAATAGATCAAATCAAATTACCAAAGTGTCTTTTAAACATCCATATATGTATACTCTAGAGTATTAAGAGTCCATTCTTTATAATAATCTTTGATGAGTACAGTTATTTAAGATGAAAAATAATTCATAAAAGATAGTTAAAATACGCTAGAAATTAAATTCAAGTGTTCACCTTCCCCTACAGACTTGCGATTTCTAGGATATGAACTTTACAATGAAAATGTTTTAGAAAGGAATGCGTGGGTGTTTGTGTGTGTACAAAATAAAAGAAAACTTTGATTTACTGGCCTCACCAGTGAAACAAGAATGCTTGGAAAGAGCCCAATGTGTCTTTGGGAGAGTTTGTTTAATCAGATGCTTAAAGTAAGACAAGTCTCTGTGTGAGACTTAGAAGTCTCCTAGGAGCAGCCAGATTTCACACTGAGTCTCAATAGCGTCCTGGGCAACGCTGTATTTTGGAGAAGGAAACGCGGGTGCTGAGAGCTAAGTAGCCAATTACTCTTTATAGCCACATAAGGACTGGAGGCAAGTAGGCCCTTCCAACAAGTTGTATTACGCGATCACTGGCTTTGCAGGGAATCTCACGAATGTATAACCTTCTGATTGCCTTTTTGATTGAAAGTTCCATCTGAGATCAGGGCAGTGCAACCAGTAATACGATTTCAAAAAATCCCATCACTGGCACTGTAGGAAAGGCTGAGCATGACTGAAATCCCATTTTTGTCAGACAAAAAGATAAGGTGACAGGGAGCATCACTATAAAAGCTATATAAATGCACAATTTAAACAGGAATATCAACACTGAAAAAAATATATGTATGCACACACACTGATCTCTCTTTATATATACACATATATCCAATTAAGTTACCAGGGATTAATTTATCTGTGTAGTTTCTTGTCTCACAATCTCAAACACCGCCCAAACCCTGGAACAGTGGCTTTTTGTTTTCTGACTCTAACCTCGAATTCAAAAGAACTTGGATTGAGGGCAAAGGGTTTTCTTTGAGAACAAAATAATGGCTTATGATACCCAGGATTAGAATTAAATATATTACATTGTGAAACAGGACTTAGCTGTTTTTATTTTCTTGTGCTGTTGTGGAGAAAATAATTCTAGAATGTACTTTTCCGGAAATAGTTTGCAACAGTTTTGTTTTCCTAAATGACAGTATGGTTTTATCGGTCGTACAGAGTTTCTTTGCAAAGTGACTCAGTTGGCCGGGCGGGGTAGCACATATTGTCCTTACAATCACTGTTCTCTCTGATTGTAGAAAATAGAGAGTCTATCATAAGTAGACATTGACATTTATTATTTTCTTCTTACTCAACACACATTTATATGTCACATGGTACACTGTTTTTTACATGAATATACCCTCGATGTTAAAGACACTTTAGTCCGAGTATTTTTGACCCAATCCTAGTATTTAAAATTCCAATCCATGCAATTGAAAATCCCCCTGACTTGATGGGTTATCTAAAAGGAAACAATTGTGTCTCCTATATGTATTGAGCATCAGCCAGCTCAGGAATTAGTCTATATAGTGATGTGGAAAGATTAAATGAGATGGCATCCCCAAACCTGTTTTCTCTGTTTATAAAATGGAGCTAAGGAATGTCCTCCAAAACTAATTATTGAGACCCAGCTGCTGTGGTTCAGTGGATTGGGCATCATCCTACAAACCAAAAAGTTGTGGGTTCGAGTCCCGGTCAGGGCACATGCCTGGGTTGTAGTTTGTTTCCCTTGGCTGCACTCAGAAGGCAACCAACCCATGTTTCTCTCTCACATCAATATTTCTCACCATCCCTTTCTCTCTTTCTTCCCCTCTCTCTAAAATCACAAATAAAATATAATAAAATGTTAAAAAATAAAATGTTAAAAAATTACTAATTGTTGAAACATTCTTTGTCAATGATCTGGTAAATAGGATTCCAATCTAGCTTTAAACTTACATTGGTCTGACATTAAAGTCCCATAACTTGTGACTAGACAACACTCACTGTAATTATAATGGGAGACTTGTAATGATAAGAAATGGAAGCTAACTTGTCTGCAGTGATATGTAGGAACCGAGGAGGAAGTAAGTGACTTAGAATGGAAGACCCAAGAAACCTGTGTGGAGTTTTCAGAAAAGTTGGAAACTAAAGAATGGATGCAACAGAAACCAGAGCTTTGCCAACACCCAAAACTAAGAGGGGATTTTTTTTTGTAAAGTGCCATGTTTATAAGTTAATGATACCTTTTTGAACATTCAGAAAGGTCCAGAAAGTGGGAGCTCATAATGTAACAGGGTGTAGCCAAGAGGGGGGCCCCAAATAGGGATTTGGAATGGGGTCCAGAACTCAAGGTGTCCAGGAAATATTAGGATGTTCTCACCCCTCACCCCCCACAGGTGTGGGTTGGGGGAAGGGATGCATGGAGCAGGAACATGCAGGGCTGTTTTCTACAGCAACAGCCTGCAGCTAACCTCTGGCATGGTCATTTAACATATCTATAACCTTTAACTGGTTTCATAGATATCTTAAATGGCTGTGGCCATGCTTTGAGCCAGGGGGATGGAAGTGACTTCCATCCAAGATATAACTGGGGGGCAGCTCCCCCTGGTTACAGCGCCTGCACGAGAGCTTGGAAAAGATTGGCTCCATGATATGGGGCCACACCTGCCCAGACTTACTATGGCAGCCCAGTAAACTTGGAATAATACAGGAATGCTGGCAGGTATAACTGATTGTAGGAAGAATCAGAAATGAGGCTGCAGAGGAAGGTTGGCATGGGAATTTAAACCCAGACTCGGCAGCCATGCGGGGAGAGAACCATGTGGCTTTGGCAGAGTGGGGATCTCTGCAGCTTTAGTGAGATTGAGGACCATGTGGCTTTGGGGTGCTCCCTTTTGCCACATGGCTTAGGAAGCTGGACAGACTTTGCTTGGAAGAAAAGGGGTGAAAGGACTTTTGCTGGTGGGCCATGAGAAGGTGGCATATGGCTTTGGATTAACTGGAGATCGTGGTGGTGACACAGCTGATGGTTCCAGGAGCCTGAATCATGGACCTTTGCTTCATTTCCTGAGATACGGTACACCAGATTAGGGCAGAGGGAGAAGGAAGGACTGTGTGTGTGCATCTTTGGGTACCCAAAAAGACTTTAATATTTTAATGAAGACATTAGGTGACTACTTTAAGTCTGTATAGCTTTAAATAAACATTCCCTTTCCTTTACACAAATCTCTGGCATTGAGAGACGTCTTTCCTCTGGCTGCAGGCATAGCAAACCTATGGAGGGGGGGAATTCTTTCAGTAATAGTATATCGTACCCCCTGGTCTGTTCTGTAACAATAAGATCCACTTCAATGTACCTAAATTGTGACATGTTTTATGAGTGAAAAAAATATAGAATGTTCAGAGATGTCTTAAGAGTTTTTTTCAGAGTTGTAGGTAAACACTCCATAAGTGAGAGAGAGCAATGTCCAAGTCTGGTCTTCCAGCTCCCAACCAGGGTCGAAAGTAAATGGTAAGTATTTTTGTGCATGTGTGCTGGCTCCCATGCTTATGGAAGGGTCATCTGGGTCTCAAGGCCACCAGGCATTTGCTGGAGGAATTGGCGTCTGGTGCTGTTTCCCCCACTGGAGTTGCCTGCTATGAGCTGATGCACATGTTGACTGTAAGTATTACCTCTTGTGGGAATCCTTATTAATGGTGTGTAGCAACCAATCAAGGACAGACAGATCCACTTTGTCTCCGGTAGACAGAAGAAAATGATCAGAGCCATAAGGATGCTCAACATGCCTTTATTTACCTGTGGGTGAGCCACGCACACCACAAGCTGCATGCTTAACTAGTAGGAGGCCCCTACCCATTTAAGTATTAGAGGGGAACAAAGCTGGAAAACTGCCCAAACCTCACATAACAACATAGTTCTACACATGCGAGCCCACTTTATGTTATGGGAACAGTTCATCAGACCCAGTCCCAAGGCTATGAGAACACTGGTTATCAGGCCCCTCCAAGGCTATGGGAACACTGCTCCTCTTAGTTACCCAGACACCTGGGTGAGGAAGCCAGACTGCCTCCACTTACCCTACAATCTACCCCTCTGGGTTCCTCACCTTACAATCTACACGAGGTTGTCTTCTGCCAGGTCCCTTGGCAAGGAGGGCAGGGCCCTGCACCCATATCCCAAAACAGCAGTAGAGGCTACAGCAACAAGCCAGCAAAACACAAGCACTGCAGCTCAAGACAGCAAAAACCCATCACCATTCAGTAGTCAGGGATGCCCACCATTCCTGCAAAGGATAGCCTGTCAGGCTTTCAATGGCAAGGGTCTCAGAGGCTGATGCTCATAAGGCTTGACTAACACTGTGGTGGACATCAGGGACAGATACACCACATTCCGCCCCTACTAGGACATGCACCCCACCTCGGGATTTGGTAAACACACCTAAAGCCATACGATTCTGCAAGGCTACTTTTCTTAATTGATACACTTTCTCATTTAACAACAAGCTTATGGAATAACAGGTATAATTTAATGCATGAGTAGCATGCAAAGCTAACGCAGCAATCTCAGTCTCAGTCTCAATCTCAATGGAAGCAGCTTGAGGAGACAAAACACCTAATGGGTAATACCACCAGGCAGTATGCTTTACCCGGTGTTGTGCTTTGAACACTTCCCAGGTTGTCGGCCGGGTTTCAAGAGTTTTCTGAACTCGGGCAAGTAAATAAGGCCATCCCCAAGTACAACAACCAGTCCAATTTCCAGGCAGGTATGGCCACCCATGTGAGCCACACACCCAGAGGGCTCCAATAGGAACTGCAGCCCATGCATCCCCTCGTGTCCTCCAGAAACGCTCTGAAGTCTAAGTATGACACAGGCCAATTGGAGTCCAGCCCATCTGGACATGTCCTTCAGAGTTCTCAATGCAAAGGGGAACTAGTCCAGCCAACTCCACAGCCTCAGCTGTGAGCCACCCGGAGTCATCCCATACAGAGTAGCTGCTTAGTGGATTGGGCAGGTCATAATTCTGCTTCACTGCAGCATAGATATAAGTCCTGTTTGCATTCCAAAAGGGATGTGCACTATTCAACTGGTTCTGAGGCCAAGTGCAGTTTGAGACAGAAGCAGGAGAGATGCGCCAAGGGGGGCCAGTCAACGTGCTCAGGGGGAGTTCAGTGCAGACCCAGCACACTGATTGGTTAGCCACTGAAACATAGGTATGAACCCAGTCCACTAAGGTGTTACCTTGCACTCTAAGGGCGAGAAGACAGAGCAGTTATAGGTGCCAGTAAAGGCAATATACAAGCAAGCTTCTGGTCAGCCAATAAAACAGTGGCTGGCCGAGGGGGTCTTCCTGGATGTGAATACCAGACCTTCCATGCCTCAACTGGGGGCTCAGTATCTATTTGTAATAACAGGGGAGAACTCATAATGGGCCATAGGGAAATCACAAAGGTGCCATGAAGAAGCATTTTGTGGTCTGCTGGCCCTGGATACGTCATCTTAAGACTGGAGGCCTGGTCCCAATCACCTAGAGCACTATTTGTAAGTTTCTCTCCACCTCTTGGCCCCAAGGGGCAACAAGAGACACCCAACACATATGGTGGGCTTTTATTTCCGAAGGCCACGTCCAAGTGGCTGTTTGCCCTTGCTCCAGGCCCTCTGGAGCAGGCAGGAGAATATTTTCCTGTTTTCCCATGCCTGGTTTCAGCAAGGCATCCTTAGTCTGTACCTGCAGCTGAATGGGAACAGCAGTCCAGTGGAGCAGTGCTTGCACTAGAGCTGGGCCCCCTCTCCGACTCTCTCATTTAGAATCCAGAGGACAGTCCACAAGCATTTTGCCCAACACCTCAGTGTAGGGGTGGCAGCTGCCGCTCACAGGTCCTGCTTTAAGAGGCCATTGTACTACTGTTCAATCATTCTAGCAGCTTGGGCATGATAGGTCATGTGAAATTTCCAGTCAATCTGCAAGTCCTGAGCTGACTGTTGTACTAAGGCACCAGTAAAATGTGTCCTCTGATCACTTTCAATGATTAAAGATCACCCATAAAGAGTACATAACTGCTCCAGTGCAGTAATTGCTGTTTTCTGATGTGGGTGCCATTCAGGATAAGCAGCTAAAAGTCCAGGTGTCCACACCTGTAGTAGAATACTCATACCCCTCTGAACTAAGTAGGGTCCCAATTACATCCACCTGCCACCAGGTTAGCAGCAGCCATCCCTGAACTACGTGTTCAGAAGTCCCCACAGGCCTTCAGGGATGCTCTTGCAAGAAGACAATACAGGCCTCACAAGCTTCTTGTGCCTCTGCTAAGGTGACAGGTAACCCCCAAGTTTTGATGGTGGACCTCATGGTCTTCTGCCCAGCATGTAAGAGTCAACAGTGTAGCCACTGGGCTACTTCCCTTCCTGAGGGGCTGGCGGGTACTATTTCTAGCCACCGCATCTTGGCTAGAGTATCAGCCTCATTATTCCCAAGGGAAGCAACAGGGCCGGTAATGTGATATACAGTGATTTGTTTCTAGTGGCCTAACTCCCATAAGTCTTGCTGAAAAGCCTGTTCCCACAATGGTCTATGCCTAACCATCCATTTATTTGTGTGCCAGGTAGAGATCCATAATCTGTGCAAATAGTCAGGGGTGGGGCTTCGTTGACCACTAATATCCCATCGGCAAGGAGTTCATCCTGCTGACTGCTCTGTCCCATGGCTGTATCAAACTAGATCATCTCTATTTCCAATTGAACTGCTACAGCAGTACATACAGCAAGCTGGCCCTTGCTGGCCCCATCAGTGCACCACGCATGCTTCCTGGAAGGGGCTAGCTTCCATCCCTTCTTCAGGGACAGGAACATTAGATTTCTCTTCCATATAAATAACTGGACCTAACACTTCCTGTAGCTCAGCCCACAAAGGGCTAGTGGACAGAATACTGTTTTGTTGCAGAGAAGCCCCCACTTAGCTAATATGGGCGTCTGAGCTGTCCCACGATGAGGCGTGGCCATCCAGTCCTGGACCCACCCTGCAATGGGTGGGTGGTCCTAACTGTCATGGTGCAGTTCCTGTTATGGCCTCTATGGCCAACAGGGCAGCATACAAAGCAGCCAACTGCTTTTCAATCAAGGAGTACTGTACCCCTGCTCCCTTCCATAGTTGGGACCAGAAACCCAAGGGTTGATGAAGCCGGTCTGATCACTGCCACAGACCCCACCCGAAGCCTTCCTGTGTCACATGCACATCTAGCTCACAGGGTCTAGCAGGATATTTTCTCCCTCTTCTTGGGAGGTTGACACAGCCAAATGGCCCTTTAGATGCACAGGACAGACCTTTTTGGGTCACACCCTCGGGGTCTGGACAGATAACTTAGGTCTGCACTGGACACCCATGTGCGGGCACAAGAGTTACAATTATCACATGCAGCACCACACACTACCCAGGTGGGTGCTGGCTGCTGGCGTTACCACTGCGTCCCCTCAGGTCACCAGGCCGCTGTTTCTGTGACTCTGGTGACTCGTGTCTCTGTGGCTCCAAGTGCCACTGTCATCTTCTGGGGCCTGACAGGCACTGTGCTAATCTGCTGCCACCACCACCGCCACCGAGGCTCTCTGACCCTCTCCCTATCAGTGAGCTTTCCAGGGGCCAGTGCCTGCTTCCCGATCTTGTGCCAGCTCCAGCCTGCTTTCTTGCAGCTTCCCCAGTTGCACAGCCAGCTCTAACAGCTCCCACGGCCACCCTACCTCCTGGAACACTGCTGCAAAACTCATTTCCAAGCACTCAGCCTTGACCCACAAGCACAGCAGCCCACACGCTGCTTGCAGGGATCTCTGCCTTTTGAGATCAATGTGCTGGGAGCAGAGCTTTCCAGGTGCTGGCGCAGCTGATGCCGACAGAGCACCTGCCTGGGCTGGCCCTTGGATGGTTGCTCTCAGCAACTGTGTTCCATGTTTTTGTAGGGCAGGGGAGGGAAGAGGATTCCCAGACCCAAATTTCCCCCAGGAACCACAGGCTGCTGCCCTCAGAGAACTCAGTTCCTTTCCCCCCCATCACTGTTTTCCCCTGAATAGCTTACTATGAGTGGGGAGGGGGATTATAGCATCTCAGCTGCTCAGAGGCTTTTTACCAGGGTGCCTACTCAAGCCTTCAAGGCTTTTTTTTTCTTTGCCTCCACGTTCATGTAACTTTGTCGTGCAGGGAAGTGCAGTCTCCTCTTCATCCTTCAGGGCTTTCGTGCCTTCTCTAGGCTATTGAAACTTCGCTGTCTCAAAGCATAGTCTCTGTCTCAGCTCACAAAACTGAAAGAAACACTCAGCCCTCAGCTCCCACAGCCAAAGAGGCACTGGGCTTTCTAGGGTCTTCCCCACAACCCACAGGGCTTTCTCCACTGTGTCTGTGCACCACTGACATAGGGCCAGTCTTGGGGTGGGAGGCCAAGCTGCCAGCAGCCCAGCCACCAAATACTACCTGCTGGTTATCAACCACTCCAAGCTCCCCTCTGGGGGAGCAGGCTCCATAGCATTCTGTGACGAATCCTGCCGACTACACCAATTGTGTAGCAACTAATCAAGGCCAGGCAGATCCACTCTTGCCTCCGCTAAATGGAAGAAAATGCTCAGAGCCGTGGGGATGCTTGACATGCCTTTATTCACCAGTGGGCGAGCCACACATACCACAAGCTGCACATCTAACTAGTGGGAAACCCCTACCTGTTTAAGTACTAGAAAGGAACAAAGACGGAAAACCGCTAAAACCTCATATAACAGAACATAGTTCTGCACATGTGAGGCCACTTTATGTTACGGGAACAGTTTATTGGACCCAGTCTCAAGGCTATAAGAACACTGGTTATCAGGCCCCTCCAAGGCTTTGGGAACACTGCTCCTTTTAAGTTTTCTTTAATTCCACCTCTGAAGTTGGAGAACAATTCCATATGTGTCAAGCCCAACTGGTGTGCAAGGGCATGAATGATCTAAGCTCAAGGATGAAGCTACAAATAACCGTGTTGCAAGTAAACTTAAAAAAGAGACCTTCGTAAGTTGCTTTCCTAAAAATCATGTACTAGATCTGATCTATGACAAGTAATACACTTGTCTGGCCTTTTCAAGACCTAGAGTCTAACTGGATAAATTATAGAAGCAAATTAACGATAAAACATCAGATGCGTCTATGCTGTGGAAGAGGTAAGCACAGTTTTCTGAAAATACAGAGAAGTAAGACCTAACCCTGCCAGGGCACAGTACCTTGTACCTAAGGACTACGTTACAGTGCATCTTGGAGAGCGCATCTCAGTAGACTTTGAGATTCAATGGGTAAGATCAGCCTAGGACCCAGACACTTAAAAATAGATTGTGCTACTGGGTAAGGGATCTCCCAAAAGACTTCACAGCTAGTACTTCTTATCATATGACACTCTCTCTCCATGTGACAAAACTTCCAATACCCTTATTTATTTCACAAATACATGCTGAGGATTTTTCACTAAACTGGGTGCTGGGAATACAACAATAAGTAAGATAGGAAAGTCTGTTTCTTTAAAGGCCTGGTGGTGGGGGAGAAATGTAGATGAGTTAGGACTAAGGAAAAGTGAGAGGTGATATGATAGAATATAATATGGATAGATGGCAAACTAAGTATTTTACAGGGTGATATTTGAGTTGCCATGATAAGTGCAAACCATAGCAAAGTTCTTGGAAAAGTTTGTGTTGGTTGTTCTGTTATGGTACTGAACAGATGGACATACACAAAAAATGAAAATGAGGTCTGGATCTTAGGGCATGAAGGTTAAAAAGAGCACAGTGTGGTTTGGACAGCGGGTCAGAGACTACATTACACAAGCCCTTGGCAGCCAGGGTAAGAAGATCAGACTCACTTTATACTAAATAGGAGGCACTTGAGGGGACCTAAAGGCAAAGGAATGACCTGGCTTATATTTTTAGAAAGATAACTCTGGAAATGGGCTTACAGCAAGCAAGAATAAAGTCGGGAAACCGAGGCGGACGACTGTTGCAGTAGCCCTAGCGAGAGATGATCTTGACAGTAACTACTGAGGTGGTAATGGAAATAGAAGGAATACATAGAATTTAGATTTATTTTCGACATAAAACCGGCAGTACTGGCAATTGCGTTAAAGCTAAATGAAGGAAGTGTTTTACATCAGGGTTTTTGACTTAAATGACTATACAATTGATGGAGCCATTTCGAGAAATTAGGGTGACAGAGAGGATCTGGTTATCAAAAACAATCACCCTGACCCCTCTAACGATGCACAACAGAAGGGTCACAGAAATTACAGTCCTGTAGAAGTTTCCACGTGGGGCATGTGAAGAACCTTCTAGGAAACATTACTACACTTTGAAATTTTGTTAGACCAATAGCTGAATCAATAAAGGTCACAAGTGACATGCTTCGTCTCAGGCAGAAAAAGTTCAGCAGACAGATTAATTTGAAAAAAAGGTTTTTTTTTTTGCTTTCTAGAAATGTGGGGGGCTCCATATTAGTGAGTTCATTCTTGGCTGAAGTATGATGAATTCACTTATTGGAAATGTTTCTTAATGGAAATGAGGACTGATATCCTGAAATATTTATCTATGATGATTTTAAATGGAGGGGTGGAGGAGCCACAGGTAGCTGTGTATATAAACATAGTATGTTGTCCAGGAAGCATTCCTGAGGAATGTCCTTTCTCTTTGTACTGAATGCTAATTCTCAAGGAAAGAAGTATTTTGTTTTTGTGGTTTAGCTATAATGAAAACACCAGGAAAAAACACACACAAACAAATTTTGGTTATTTGTTTGTTTATTATCGCACTAAGGTCTTTGGATGACAGCCCGGTGACAAATCTCTTCTCTGTCTGTTCGCTCTCTTTCATTCTGTAGGAATAAAGGGTTACAGCCAGTCTTCCAGACCTGCTTTGTGCTGAATCTGGACGTCATTGCCAGGTGCCACAGAGAAACAGAACTTTTCTCCAGCTTGTCTGAAATCAGTTTGGTTGTCACCAGGCCTAAGCCCGAACTGTTCGGTGGATTCTACTTTCTTTGTAAGAAAAGTTAGCAAGCAATTTAAAATGCAGGGTTCAACCAAGAGGGTATTATGCCAAATGAAATAAATCAGACAGAGAATGACAAATGACGTATGATGTTACTTATATGTGGAATCTAAAGAATAATATAAATGAGAAAAAAAAACAAAAAACAGAAGCAGCCCTGGTGTGGCTCAGTGGAGTGAGTGCCAGCCTGCAAACCAAAGCGTTGCCAGTTTGATTCCCAGTTGGGGCACATGTCTGGGTGGTGGGCCAGGTTCCCAGTTGGGGGCATGTGAGAGGCAACCATGCATTGATGTTTCTTTCCCTCTTTCCCTCCCTTCCCTTCTCTCTAGAAATAAATAAATAAAATCTTAAAAGACAAATAAACAAACAACAAAAAAACACAGAAGCAGACTCATAGACACAGAGAACAGGCTGAAAGTTGCCAGAGGTGAGGGGGGTTGGGAGGAGATGGATGAAAAAGGTGAAGGGATTGAGAAGCACAGATTGGTATTTACAAAATAGTAATGGGGATATGAAGTACAGCATAGGAAATATACTATATATTTCAATATATAGTATCAATAATACTATAATAACTATGTATCGTGCCAGGCGAGTACTGGAAATACTAAGTGGAACATTTCAAAAAGTATATGATAATCTAACCACTATACACCTGAAACTAATACAGAATAATATTGAATATAAGCTGAAGTTGAAACAAAATTTTAAAAAATAAGTAAATAAAATGCAGGGCCTAAAGTTTAGAAGTAGAATTGATCTGAGGAGGCCTAGAAGTGGCGGAAGCCATGTGAGTTCAGTCTGTTTAACTCCATTCCCTGTCTGTTCAGTGAGATCAAGTTGACCATTTTCTGTCAGCCAGGCGGCTTTATCTAACAGCTTAGTTGAATTTTCCTCAGTGATACCACTGGCATTAACATAAAAAAGCAGCAAGATGTGTTAGCTAAGGCACATAATCCTCCCTTGGCTAAGCTTCCACCAATTCTAGTCCAGGAGCTCGTTTTATCCAAATATGATGCTTACGGAATGACTCGCTGTGACTTCAGAGCAGAATGAGCAGGTAAAACTACAAGATAGGGTCCCTTCCACTTTGGTATACTCTGGTCCTGAGGGCTGCCAGTTCTCCATGTCTTGAGATTTACCCAGTCTCCAGATTGGGAGGGATGAAGGGTTGTTAAATCTGTGGGAGCTGGTAGTTCTTGACTTTCATGCACCGTAAGGGCCTTCATGGTTTCCACTATTTGGGAGGTATATTTAAATTGCTCTGCTCATGGGGGTTGAGTGATTTCTGTTCTTGGATATAAGGAATTGGCTTTCCATACATTAACTCAAAAGCACTTAATTTTAACTTTTTGTTTAGAGCAAGGCATATATATCACGAAGCTACTGAAAGGACCCTTATCCAATCCTCTTGTATTTCCTGGCTTCATTTGGATAAAGTTCTCTTGGGAGTCTGATTAGCCCTTTTCACTTTTCCTGATGATTGAGGTCTCATCAAGCCACGTGTAGTACCCACCTGACTCTTAAGGCTTTGGTAACACCTCTTGTAATCAGAGAGATAAATGCCGGCCCATTGTCATTCTGTAAAGGTTTGGGGAGCCTGAACCTAGGAATAATTTCCTTCAGTAGCGCCTTTGTCACTTGAGTTAACGTCTCAGTCTTGGTGGGGAAGGCTTCCACCCACTCAGAGAGTGTACTAAGAGGTATCTGAAATTAACTGGCACTTTAGGCATGACAGTGACGTCCACTTATCTGGCCTCACCCCAGAGATCAAGGGAGGCCGAGAGTTCAGGTCCTTGGCATTGCAGGTTGGGCAAGCATTTATTATTACCTACTCAGGTAGAGCCCTCATACCGTGGAGTTGACACGGTGTTTACCAGGCAGTGGTAAAAGGCTTTCTTGCCATAGTGGCTTCCTCGATGGGTCCACCCAGACAGCACACACAGCTGCAGTTTTAGGGAATAAGGCTCACCCATGTTGGTTGGTTAGGACCTCACTATGGACGAGGTCCTGTCTGAGGCTCTGACTTTCTGTTTTATGGAGTTCCATCTCTGGCTATAGTAAGGAGTAATTTGATGGGTTAGGCTTTCCAGGTAGAAGGTGTCGTTGCTGGGTAACTCTTCCAGCCACCACCACATCTGCCTTATTATTTCCCTATTTCAGCATCTCCCATTTGGTGTCCCTTACAGGAGATGACAGCAACCTTTTGCTATTGCAGAATGAAGAAAGCATGCCAGGAGTCCTTACAGATGTTCAGGGTCTTTCAACAATTCTAGGGCCCTAGTGAGGGCTATTAACTCAGCCTTTTGAGTGGAGATCCAAGGAGGTAGAGCTTCACTTCTGAAGTTCTATTTAGGGTGACAGGTGCATAGCCTGCCAGTCTTTTACCTTCCTTTATGAAGCTGCTTCTGCCAGTAATCATGCTTTCTCTACATTTGGGAGGGGCTCACTTTCTAGGTCTGGCTGGTTGCAGTATATTGTATCTATTATTGCTATGCAGCAATGTCCCAGATTTCCCAGCTCAGCTGAGAGTCAAGTGTCTGTATTTAAAGTGTGGCATGTTTTTAGGGTGACAACTGAGTTGTCTAGAAGGCCTGAACCTGGATTGATCTCCCAGGTGACAATCATTCTCTCCACTAGGAGTTTATCAGGGCTTGAACCTGGTGTGGAGTCCAGAGGGTTCCAGGTTGTCCAAATGTCGATTTTGTTTGCCTCTTTTAAGGGAGTGGCTGTAGTAACAACTGCCCCTAAGGTACAGGTGACAAACACAAGCCCCCTCCCCCCAACAGCCCTCCACCTTGCTTTTTATCTGGTCCAGGCACCTTGTTTCTACCCAGAGGCAGTGCTGAGCTCTCCTTAACTGCTAAGGAGTAGTTACATTCATACAGGCTTAAAATTACATTGGGCCCTTTGAAGGCAACCTCCAGGCTGATGTGGTCCCCCAGTGAAAATGAATTTGACACCCGTGCCCTAAGGCAAGGAGGCCAGACTTTGGTCTGGTCTAATTCTTCAGAATAATAAGCAATTACCTGGGTCAGAGATCCAACTGAGTTAAGACCCCACCCCCAGTGCTAGTCTCCTCAAAAGGGTTTGTTAAACCTGGGCGACCTAATGTTAGAGCTTGAAACAGCTGTCCCTTGAGTTCCCAGAAAGCCTTTCCACATTCTGAGTTCCATTCAAATTGTTCATTTTCCTTCCCTTTTAGGCCTTCTGGACAGGCTTGGCAAAGAAACCAAAATTAAGGATCCAAATATGAGGGAATCCCACCATTGCCAAGAACCCTCTAAGTTGTCTGCTTGAGACTGTAGGGGTGATAGGGCTGGAGAAACTGCAAATGGTCTATTCCCTCTCCTGAAGCAAGCTTCCCTGTCTCTCAGTTATAAATCCCTCATAAGTAACTTTTGTCTGGGGCATCTGAGCCTCTTTCCTTGAGGCCTGTATCTCTTATCAGCCAGGTAGCTTAGGGTGGTTGTAGTGTTCCTGACTAGTAATTCTGTAGTAAGGCTATCAATCAATATGTCATCTATATACTGAAGGAGGGTACCCTCCTCCAAGTGTAGGTACCTTACGTTTTTGGCCAGGGCCTCCCCTAAAAGGATGGGAGAGTTCTTAAATTCTTGGGGTAAGACCCTTCAGCAGAACTGCCATTTTTATTGAGTAATGGAGGTCTTGCCCCTCAAAGACAAAGCTCTCTTGGGATTCTGGGTCCAAAGGAATACCAAAGAAGGCATCTTTCAGATCTAGGAAAGCACCAAGTTCTACTGAATGGTGGGTGGATAGTAAGGTATAAGGATTGGGGTCCACCAGGTAGATGTCTTTGGTGGCCTCATTTACTGCCCTTAAGTCCTGTACTATCCAATATTATCCCATCCTGAGAGGGTAGGGGTGTTCCAGGCTGGCTGGCAAGGCCTTATAAGCCCCTGCTTGATTAGCTCTTGTATTGTCGGGGCTATTTCTTCTAAGGCCTCTTGATGCAAGGGATGTTGTTTTTCGGAGGACAGCTGTGTCCTGGCTTTAATCAGACAATTATTGAGCTAGCCCCTTTGTCCCATCCTATTGTCCCTGAAGCCCTTGAGCTTGTACATGGACATTTGGTCCTGGTAATTCAACCTCCTCATTTACTGGAGATTCTTTTTGTCCCCTATTATCTCGGAACATGACCAATTTGTTCCTTTTTTCAAAAGGGACATTTACTTCCATTATATTTCCATTCAAATGGATGGTTGCTCCTGGTTTATGCAGTAAATCCCTTCCCAGTAGAAGTATAGGACATTCCAGGATATACAGAAATGAGTGACTAATTCCCTTCTGTCCAATTTACAATTAAGGGGTTCAATGAACTGTTTGCTTTCTGAGTTCCCTGACACTCCCATAATGTTACATTTTTTACTGATGAGTTTGCTTGGTCTGGTGTTCAAAACCAAGTATGTGGCTTCTGTGTCAAGTAAAAAGTCAACAGCTTTATTCCCTGTGTCCAGTGTCAGCTGGGACCGCTCAAGAGTTATTTGGATTTTCTCAGGAGCCAACTGAAGAGCCCCTGGGCCCTAGCAGCCTTTGTCTGTCTCGGCCATCAATAGCTGTTTATCTGAGGGAGTCTGTGCAGATACCCCCCCCCCAGCCACTATGGGGGCAGAAGGAACATTCTCTTTTCCAATGGCCTTCCTTCCTGAATACGGCACCACTGATTAGCCTCACTTTCTTGGGCTAAGTCATTATTTTCTAACTCTGGGTTGGGGCAGACCTGGAGGGGACAAATAAGAGAGGGACAACAGGCCCTGAGGTAAAAAGTTTGAGGAAAGGTGGATATAACATAGGACCAGCACTGGGGTTTCTGACTGCAGTGAGGGAGGGGGGTGGTCAAGGAGGGGGCAGTGGGAGTGCCTGGATCAGCAGGAGGTGCTTGCGGCTGAGAAGAGGGAGGAAGACGGAGGAGCCTCACCAGGGGAGTCTAATACTGTCGAGACAGACTGCTTTTCTTTAAGGATGATGTCGTGGGCTCTATTTTGCATTGCTCTAGAGGCCCATATCTTGATTCAGAGCCAGAAAAATCTGAACCTAGGGAATTTCATCTCATTTTGTCACATGCAGGTTAGCAAGGCCAACGTGGTCACTGCCCTCAGGGAGCTTTCATTCGGTTGCAGGAGACAGATGAAGGGGAGCAGAGCTGGCCACCCAAAACATGCCTCTTTGGAATAAGGGTTATTTTAGGCTGATGATTTTTAAGACATAGCAGACACAAAAAAGCACTGAAAACTCAAGACAAGTTACCATTTTGAAGAGATATTTACATTTATAAGGTAATCTTCAATGGTGTCTTCTTCTCAGTACCAAAAAGAGAAGTTAACTAAATCTCTAGAAACTCTAATCAATGGAGAAGGCATCGATTAAGTGTATATAATAACTACAGCCTTTCAACACTCTGTTTAATATTTTTAAAAATCACCTGGACATTGTGTAAAACTTGTTCTCAAATAAATAGGAAGTGTAGCTGCTCTCTCTGATAACTAGTGAAATACTGTAACCTGATGCTTCAGCTGCTTACAAAGTTCTTGGTTCCTGAAATGCTTTACATTTCATTAATATAATGATAGAGTTTACAGTTATCTACAGTATGTAATTACATCCATTAACAGTAACAGTGCATTTTTACATTAACTATAATGAGAATTAATGGCTGGTTATATGGCTTTTAGACTAAAAGGAAAATTTTTGGTACCGATTACTTTAGTGTAGATGAGGATAAATTTATGTAAAAATTTACCTTGGTAATTCTCTTAGGAAATTATGACAACTTAAGTTCCAGTAACCATAATTTATGAAAATTAGAAAAAAATATATGTTCTTTGATATCCACAAGAAAATATGGACCAAAAGTGTGAGGCTGAGAGAGGCAGGAGGTGGCTGTGGAAACTATATTTCATGGCCCATAAAATCAGAAAGATGTCATAATTTTGAATGGGAGACCAACCACAGTAAGCAAATTCCCTGGCATACATATTATCTATAATAAGGCAAAATGAATTTACACACATCTCAGTGAAATATGGGGGAGTGAGATACTAAAATTCTTCTAGGTGCCTAGGTCTGGTTAAAAGGAAATGAATATTTAATATAAATTATTACCATCCTGACTAGTGTGATTCAGTTGATTGGGCATCGATTCACAAAGCAAAAGGTCAACTGGTTCGATTCCCCATCAGGGCACATGCCTAGGCTGTGGGTTGGGTCCCCATGTACTAGAGATAGCTCATTGATGTTTTTCTCTCACGTCAAAGTTTCCTTCCCTCTTTTTCTCCCTCCCTCCCCCTCTCCAAAAATAAATAAATAAACCTTTAAAAAAAAGAAATTGTTATTAATTTATGACTTGCAAAATACCTTCACAGGTTACAGGAAGTCTTACTTCTTACATATCTTTCAGTCTCTCAGACTGTCTTTCCCTCTCTTTCCTTCCTTCACTCTTAGCTATGTTACTCAAAGTGACTACTCTTGCTTGAAAGTTTTGCAGTTATTTTTTTTTCCACTATGGGAAAAGAGAACTTTTTGTACATTTTGAATTACTTAGAATCTTAATTATCTCAGTTTCATTTATTAAATCAGCCAATCTTCAGGTCAACCACTGTCACTGTTATAGCAAGGGCTATTATCTTCCCCTCCCCCCCCTTTTTTTTGCACCTGGCAAATATTTGCCTTGGACTCTATTAAGATACATTCTCCTTTCCTCATCCAATTAATCACTAAGGTGTCTCCATCCTTTCAGATTATAAAAACAGAGGAATAATACCTGAACAACCAGTATGTTCAGTAAAAATCCTTTGTGTGAATTTGTCTTTCTCTTACCTACTACCTCAGTTAAGAACACAGCAAAATGGAGGCATTGAGAACAATCAACGTTCTACCACAGAGGAGATAACCAGCATACTCGAAATATCCAAATCAATACAGTTACTGGTGAAAATGAAAAAAGAAACAAGAACACATCAGCATTATGGAGGAAAGAAAATACCTTGGCATTTTCCAAATCTGGACAAAGCACAGAGCATTCAATAATAAGACTTCCATTTCCTCCTGCTTTTCCCACTGTAGGGTCTATAAGGGTTTCATGCAGATGGCTGCCAAGCAGGCCTGAGAACAATATTATACACAAGAGCTTCTTGGTGGAGCCAAAAAAAAACAAAAAAACAAACAAACAAAAAAAACCTCTGTCCTCTTTGGAGACCTGAAATGACTCTGCTTGAAGTCTTTGCTGTCATTAGTGGAAAATTCTGTACTTCAGATTTGAAGACCTGCACTCAAAGAATGCAGGTTAATGTTCTCTAAATTAAGTTTATGGTTAGATCTCAGTCGTAATATCCTGCCATATTTAGAGTCTTCAAGAACCCTAATTTCTTCCAAAGGGAGCCTAATTGAATCTCTCTCCCAATTGGGCCTTTGGACATACATGCCACAGCATAAGACACCTTACACCTCTTCCTTCACCCTCACTGCCTTCCCATAAGTGGTACTAAAATTGGCTTTTCCACCATGAATTAATCAGCAAGCAGTGATATGAGAGATTTCACTTGTGCCTTGTGTGGCACCATATCTGTTAGATATGTGCTTGATAAAAAAAATCTGGGCCTATTCCAGGGAGAACTATTTTGAATTAATTAGACAAGCCAGTCTTGCTGAGTCTCCTCCACAGCTGTAGAAAAACAATAAGCTTATGTCAATAATTAGAAAGAGTGACCATCCAATTCTTTGTTAGAGGAGAGGCCAATTCAAAGGTCAGTGGTCAATCGATATTCACAGGAAATTCCAACCAAACAATCTCAGCGTATAATTGGAGAGTATTTTCCTTGCACATGCTCTTTTCTCTTCCTATAGGAAAATATAAAATGGAGGCTTTATAATTATTGAAATAAAATATTTTGCCTTCTAACAGTGTAAAATTGTCATTGTTGGTTTCAAACATAATTAACAGAGCAAAATGATTGTGATTTCAACATTAGTCCCCTTTATCCATTTATCCATTCCTTCACTCTTTTAACAAGCTCTTATTGCCAATTTGTTTTCTGTGGTTGACACTGTTGTAGGCAATTGAGTAATATCACTAAACAAAAGAGATATAGTTTCTTCTTTCCCCAGTGTTTATAGCATTATGAAGAAAATACACAATAAATATAAAAATATTCTGTGGTTGAGTTGTTTATTTACTAAAAGTTAAACTTATTCTTATCTTTATGTCAATATTTTAAAACCTCTCTGCATCTATTTATCAACAAAACTCTACTGTCTTAAAGCACTCGTAAAAGACAAATAGTGTGTGTGTGTGTGTGTGTGTGTGTGAAGAAGGGGTGACAAAAGTATAGCAATTCACTTAAATTCAGGTATTAACTAATGTATAAACAAGGAAACTGAGAAATAGGGTTCCAGCCATTCTGTCTGACTTTAACTCATTCTGTTCTACTATAGGACACTACCTCTCAGAAACAATGCCACAGCAATGCAGGGTTTTTAAAAATATTTTTCCTATATATTATATGTTTCTGGATAAAATTAATTACCAATTATACTTTTTCTTTGTTCTCTCTCTCTCCTTTTTTTCTTTCTGTTTTCCTTCCTCCCTCAGTCTCTCTCTAACTCTTTCTTCCCTTCCTTAAACTTTCCTTTCCTCCAACTTCCCTTCTTTTTTTTCCTTTTTAAAAAAATAATAAAAAGGAAGCTTCAGGGTCACTAAGATTAATTTGGTTAAAAAACTATATACAGAACTTCCAGCCAAGATGGAGGTATAGGTGGATACACTGTGCCTCCTCACACAACCCAAAGAAGGACAACAACAAATTTAAAAACAAAAAACAACCAGAACTGATAGAAAATTGAACTGTATGGAAGTCTGACAACCAAGGAGTTAAAGAAGAAATATTCATCCAGACTGGTAGGAAGGGTGGACACAGGCAGGCAGGATGGAGAGGACTCTCGGCAAGGCAACTGGAGGACCGAGGTGGGCAAGGCAGTGGCTGGCGGAGTGGGTGAGGTGGTGGCAGACTGGGTGGTCCCACATTCTCAGGCAGATAAACTGGGAAGAACCCAGGATCCCCAGGGCAGGAAAATAAAGCCTCAAAACCTCTGACTTAAAAAACTTGTGGGCATTGAGGCAGCAGTTGGAGGAACTCCCAGCCTCACAGGAGAGTTCATTGGAGAGACCCACAGGGTCCTAGAATATATACAAGCCCAGCCACCAGGGAATCAGCACTAGAAGGGGCCAATTTGATTATGGGTGGCAGGGAAAGTGCCTGAAAGCTGGCAGAGAGCTGAATAAGCCTCACTGTTACATCTTGGATTCCTCCCCCACATACAGCGTCACAACCCAGCAACATGGGTTGCTCCACCCTGGTGAATACCTAAGGCTCTGCCCCTTATATGTAACAGGTGTGCTGAGACCCCCCCCCAAAAAATGGCCCAAATGAAAGAACAGACCAAAGCCCCAGAAAAAATGCAACTAAGCAATGAAGAGATAGCCGACCTATTAGATGCACAATTCAAAACACTGGTAATCAGGAAGCTCACAGAAATGGTTGAGTACAGTCACAATAGAGAAAAAAGTGAGGGCTATGAAAAGCAAAATAAAGGAAAATGTACAGGGAACCAACAGTGATAGGAAGGAAACTGGGACTCAAATCAACAGTTTGGAACAGAAGGAAGAAAGAAACATTCAACCAGAACAGAATGAAGAAATAAGAATTCAAAAAAAGGAGAGGAGAGGCTTAGGAACCTCTAGGACATCTTTAAACATTCCAATATCCAAATCATAGGGGTGCCAGAAGGAGAAGAGGATGAGCAAGAAAGTGAAAACTTGTTTGAAAATAGTAATGAAGGAAAACTTCCCCAATCTGGAAAAAAAAATAGACTTTCAGAAGTCCAGGAAGTTCAGAGAGTCCCAAAGAAGTTGGACCCAAGGGGGAATACACCAAAGCACATCATAATTACATGACTCAAGATTAAAGAGAAGGAGAGAATCTTAAAAGCAGCAAGAGAAAAGGAGACAGTTACCTATAAAGGAGTTCCCATAAGACCATAAGCTGATTTCTCAAAAGAAACCTTGCAGTCAAGAAGGGGCTGGAAAGAAGTATTCAAAGTAATGAAAGGCACAGACCTACATCCAAGACTACTGTACCCAGCAAAGCTATCATTTAGAATGGAAGGGCAGGTAAAGTGCTTCCCAGATAAGGTCAAGTTAAAGGAGTTCATCATCACCCAGCCCTTATTATATGAAATGTTAAAGGGACTTTATCTAAATAAAATCCCTTAATAACATTATATAACAAAAAATAACATTATATGAAATGTTAAAGGGACTATATCTAAATAAAATAAGATAAAAAATACGAACAGTAAAATGACAACAAACTCACAGCTATTAACAACTGAACCTAAAAAAAAAAAAAAACATTAACAAACTAAGCAAACAACTAGAACAAGAACAGAATCACAGAAATAGAGATCACATGGAGAGTTATCAGTGGGGAGGAGAGAGAGCAAAAAGGTACAGAGAATAAGTAGCATAAATGGTTGGTAGAAAATAGACAGGGGGAGATTAAGAATAGTATAGGAAATGTAGAAGCCAAAGAACTTATTTGTATGACACATGAACATGAACTGAAGGTGGGGGGGAATATGAGTGGGGGGAGGTGTGCTGGGTAGAGGGGAATTAAGGGGGGGAATGAGACAACTGTAATAGCATAATCAATAAAATATATTTTTAAAAAATTATATACAGATTTTTGTTTATATTATTTTGGTTTTGTCATATTTCCAAGCCTTCTCTTTCACAGAAAAAGAAGTCAAAGAATTTTCTTTTTTTTGCTTGTTTCTTGCCTTTCTTGCATTACTATCCTCACCTCCTCACCCTCTAAAAAAAAAAAAGTCCTCTGGGGCTCCTCTTCCCTCCAAAGTAAAGTCTGTACTGAGAATTCTTGGATTTTAGCAATGGGGCTCCAACTGTACTTAGTTTCACACACACATACACAAACACACAACAGACACACATTTTCTACTTTGCAGTGAAACTACAGTTCCATAGATTGTAGAGATCTCCTAACATGGTGTGAGAGTTCATGTGTCATTTCCCTTTCTCTATATGATTTATTTTTTTAAATAAAATGTCATCCCTTCCTTCCCATCTTATCTTCAGGAGTCCAGTCCAAGTATCTCCTCATCTGTGTTTTTAAAGTGACTTGCTACCCTGCAAAGCATGCAGGAAACTTAGTCTTTGGAAATTGTCTATATACTTGTCTGATAAAATATAATCTAGTACTTAAGAGGTATAGATTAGGGAACAAAATCTATGAAGAAGGTAATCATCTCCTGACACAACACACACATGTACACACACATGAACATAGGTGTATTCAACACAGTAACACTGTTGGACAGCTCCCTCCCCCAATCCACACACAGCTAGATACTGTGTACAGTGAATCCTTCAGGAAATATTTGTTTTGGACATGTTTACATTGTTTAGTGAGCCCATGGATCTTCCTTCACTGGGAACCTATCTTAAATAATCTTGTCAGCACAAAATAAATTAATAAAATGATTTTCATATGCAATATAACCACATTCAAAATTTTCAGGTTTTTGAGTTGTTTATGTTCCCTAGCTATTTACTAGAAGTATATATATGGGTATTAATAGTGTTAGCATGCAATTCAGGGGCCAGAACCTCCCCCTCAAGTCTCTAAAAATATGTCCATAATATAATTACACTAAAATTACTGTAACCTCTTATTAGAAGGCTTCAGCTTCCCCTGCCTCCTTCATTTTTGCTTAGACTAACCAGGTACATTTTCAGCTCCTATGTCACTCTGCCCCTCTTCTTCATACCATCTGGAAACAATAAAAAAGAAAAGTAAAAATCAATAAAAGGTCAAGTGACCTGCCATATTTTCAAATTTATGCAAAATTTCTCCATAAATGACATGAACCTGACATTTTCTCAATAAAAGTAATTTTCAAAAACTGTTTTATATAAAGTACAGTAAGACACTGGTGAAATTTGCAACTTCATCTTCAATAAAATGGGGATCCCAATGACTATCAGTTTTACATGAAATATATCAAGTCCATGGTCCAAACTGCTTTTCCAAATTCATCTCCTTCTACTTTCCATGGTTCCTCATTCGTACCTCTATGGTTCTGCATACATACTTTCCTGTTACTTTGAATGCCCCAGTTACACCTCGTTCCTTGTGCATCTATTAAATTCCAGTTCTTGCTCAGAGAACTATGCTGTTGTGAAGGGTTCTCGAAGTCCCAGGACCTTCACTCCCCACAGAGAGAAGGAGAGATGGCTGCAACTGAGAGGCTGTGGTGGTATATTTCACAGCCAGGTGATAAGTACCAAAAACAGAATGAGTACAATCAATTATTTCTATTCCTGCTAACTCACTAGACCATTAACTTCTAGAGAAATGAGTCATACTTATTTTCTTGAGACCTAGTAGAGAGCCTCCCAAGTAGTGCACACAGCATGAATGTTGGCTTTGCATGAGTAACGCTGCCCTACTTCTCCAATCTCACCACAGACCAGAAGTTCACTGATGAAATTAAGGAGTCTAATTTGTATACTTATCATATCATTTAATACATAGTGTTTTAAACAAAACAAAAAAAACACAAACAAACATACCATGAAATAGGAAAGTATGGCCTTTATACAAAAGAAGAAAAGATCAGCCAATAAAAACTATCCCTGAGAGGGCCAAAGTTGTACCCAATAGATAGACCTTCAAGGAAGTGGCAAATATGCTTTCAAAACAAAACACAACCTGCAAAAAATCTGCAAACTTCAGATGCAGTATCTTAAATGTAGCATTTAGAAATCTTATGGAAGATACATAAAATTATAGTTCATGTTTTGGGGAACTAAGCTCATAAAGTCACTGACCAATTATAATTTTTTGATCCCCAAAATAAAGGTTAAAATAAGTTCATATTTTCCTTCTGTTCTTTCTTCATTTATATTCATCTGTTCATTTATACCTACACTAATTTAATAAAAATCCCCCAGCACATTTATTGAATAGCTACTATATGTTAGAACCTGAGGACTCAGGAAAGATGGATATGGTCTCTACCATTTACAATTTAATGAGAAATAATTAGGTATAAATAAATGAAGCATAGCCTATTGGGATATTTTTGAAATTTGTTAAAGCAATAAATTTAGCCTTGTTAAACTAAGTAAATACCCTGTTGTGCAAATTTTTCGTTTTGTTTTACTATGAAATGATTACATGGTTTATAGTTTACAAAGTAAAGTCTAAAACTGCAAGTCCCTAAAACCAAATTATTGCCTTTCCAAACTCAATTACTAACTCTAAAATGGATTTTACCATTAAGAATTGATCATTATTGTCTGTAAATACTAGCTGGTTTTTGCCCTTTTCCCTTCTTCTTTTAAAAAGGTATCCTGATCTTTGCTTCTATCAAAATCTGATCCTGTTACTTCCTAACTATGTAGCCTTGGATGCTTCAGTATTCTCATCTCTAAAGTGGTAATGATAGTATCTACTTCACAAGTTGTTCATAGGATTCAATAGGCTTATATACATGGAGCACTTAAGATCAGGCCAACCATACAGCAAGTATTCGACAGGTATTGTTAAATGCCTGTGTGGGTGTACTTGTCCTGTGAGTCCTGTGATTAGTTTTAGAATATTTCTTTTATTAAAATTATATTTCCTTGATTATGCCATTACAGTGGTTCCGATTTTCCCCCTTTCCCCCCTCCACCCAGCATCCTCCACTCCTTCAGGCAATCCCTACACCATTGTTTACGTCCATGAGTCATGCATATACGTTCTTCAATTACTCCATTTCCTATGCTGTATTTTACACTCCCATGACTATTCTGTAACTACCTATTTGTACTTCTTAATCCCCTCACCTCTTCAACCATTCTCCCACACCCCCACTCCCATCTGGAAACCATCAAAAAGCTCTCAGTATCCATGATTCTGTCTCTATTCTTCTTGTTTACTTAGTATGTTTTTTTGATTCAATTGTGGATAGATATGTATTTATTGCCATTTTATTGTTCATATTTTGATCCTATTTTTCTTAAATAAGTCCTTTTAATATTTCATATAATAATGGTTTGGTGATGATAAATTCTTTTAGTTTTTTCTTGTCTGGGAAGTGCTTCATCTTCCCTTCAATGCTAAACAGTTTTGCTGGGTAGAGCAATCTTGGCTGTAAGTCCCTGCTTTTCATGACTTTGAATATTTCTTGCCAATCTCTTCTAGCCTGCCAAGTTTCTTTTGAGAAATCAGCTGACAGTCTTATGGGAACTCTGCTGTAGGTAACTAACTTCTTTTCTCTTGTTGCTTTTAAGATTCTCTCTTTATCTTTAACATTTCCATGTTAATTATGATGTGTCTTGGAGTGGGCCTCTTTGCATTCATCTTCTCTGGGACTCTCTGTACTTCCTGGACTTGTATGTCTATTTCCTTCACTAAATTAGAAAAGTTTAGTTTTATTATTTTTTCAAATAGGTTTCCAATTTCTTGCTCTTTCTCTTCTCCTTCTGGAAGCCCTATGATGTGAGTGTTGGACCTCTGGAAGTTGTCCCAGAGGCTACTTATACTATTCTCACTTTTTTGGATTCTTTTTTCTTCTCATTGTTCTGTGTAGTTGTTTTTTGCTTCCTTACATTCCAAATCAGTGATTTGATTCTCAGCTTCATCCACTCTACTGCTGTTAGCCTATAAATTGTTCTTTATTTCAATTAGTGTATTCTTCATTTCTGGCTGAATATTTTTATGCTGCTGAGGTCCACACTAAATTCCTTGAGCCTCTTTATAACAAGTGTTTTGAAGTTTGCATCTGATAGATTGCTTATCTCCATTTCCTTTAGCTCTTTTTCTGGAGTTTTGATCTATTCTTTCAGTTGGGCCGTGTTTCTTTTCCTCCTCACTTTGGCAGCCTCCCTGTGTTTGTTTCTATGTATTAGGTAGAGCTGCTTTGACTCCATATCTTGGTAGTGTGGCTTAATATAGTAGGTGTCTTATAGGGTCCAATGGCACAACCTCCCCTATCACTCAAGCTTGATACTCTTAATGCACCCTCTGTGTGTGCTGAGTACAACCTCCTCTTATAGTTGAGGCTTAGTTGCTATTGGAAGACCAATAGGAGGGATTTACGCAGGCCAGTAAGCTACAAGGATTGACTGTGATCACTTACCTCCAACCTCCACCCTCTGTGGAGGATCAGTTGTGCAGGGGCAGGGTGGTGTTGCTCCCCTGTGGTCTATAGCCACCCACTGGGTGTGTTGCTTTGGTGTGTTTCCTGGATAGTGCAGGCAAAGTTCAGCCCTCACCTGTGTTTTGTCCAGGACCACACTTCCTGAGCTATAAAGCAATCTGAGATAGCTGCTACTTGTGCTGGGCTTTGAGATTCCCAGGCAAAGTCAAGCTTGCAAATCTAGGCTGGCTGCTACTAGTGCTGAGTCTAGGGCTCACTAGGGCAGCTATTGCTTGTTTGAGAGGATCTAGGAAGTTGTGTGGTTTGAGCCAAGCCCAGCCATTCATATGGAAAAGCAGGTTGGGTGGGCTCATAAATGGGTGGGGCAGAGTCCCTGGGGATCTCCAAGGCAGGTCAAACAGAGTTAGCCAGGTTGATGGAGTCTCAGTGTGGCACCAGTTTGCTAGCTCTGTGGCTCTTTTGGTGTTGGGAAGGTTTATAAAAGGGACAATGGCCTCTGCTTGCCTTGATGCATTCAAAGGTCTTCCATTCCAGGTTACTGAGCACCCTTATCCCCACGCCCACTCAGTTGCAGGCTCGGCTGTTAGAGTAGGTTGGTTTCCCACAATTCTTTTGCTGGAACTCCCATCCAGGGGTTTAGAAAGTAGAAAATACAAAAGAACAATTTGTAAACATGTGTTTCTGTAGCTCTGAATATAATGCGGAGCAACAAAGGGAGTCAGAACTCCCTTATCTAATCTTTGAAATTGTAAAGAAGTCATGACTATTTTAACTTATTTAATTTTGTGAGAATAACACTTGAGTGTAATGTGACTGAGGTTCAGGTTTCCATGTTTTAACATTTTCCTCATTTAGTGACACATAGATTAAGTGATAGGAGCACAATTATTTCATATGGGTGTTAGGCATTTTTTTTCAAAATATGTAATGTGAACCATCATTTAATTTGTACAAAGGTGTTAAAAAAATAAGCCAATGGAAAAGGATAGTGAAAAGAGCCTTGGGTAAAGAAACAGAATATATGTTTGTTGTGATTTGTTTTTTCCCCCCACAAAATGCAATGTGTACTAAGCACTTTACTTATTGTTGAGGAGATAGACCATTAAAATGCAACCCCTAGTTTCTAGGAACTCAGTTTCCTGGGGAGATTATAAATGGCACACAGATCCTAGGATATATGAAGTGAAAGATGATATAGAAAGAGATGCTTGCAATAATTTGATGCTGGAACACACAGCTTTCAAATTTTCACATTACAGTAAGATAACATGTTGCCAAATGAAACCCCATCCCAGTACCTTGGTTAGTGTTCTGAGAGTTGGGTCTGGAAATGAAAGAAGCCAGCTAGAAATAAGACACTTTGAAATTCTGCCCATGAAATATGCCAGAGAAGAAGTAATTTTCTACATGGGTTCTCTCTTCTCACAGGAAATTTTACTCTCTTTTCTGGGCCTTGGAAACTTCACTTAAAAAACAATGGATTTAGACAAGAAATATATATCTTTGAGGTCAGACAGTCAAAGTCTACCAAAGTCTGTCTCCCAACCTGTTCTATATTTTTCAGTATGTTTATCTAGTGTGTTAAATTTCTACCAAATTTACAGAATAAAAATACTCTGTCAGGCCTTAATGCTTACAGAGAAATGTTTGTGAATGGGCACAGAGCTATTGCAAAGGGGAGAATATCAAACAAATTGAGAGAGACAACATAGAAATATCTAATTCTCAGAGTTTTATGAGTTGTTTTCTTCTAGAAAAGCATTATAAGTCAAGCACATAGTGAGAATATATAATTTACTTTTTGAAGCTGTTTTGTGAGTGTGGAGAAAAAATTAGCATATGGTTGTAGAGGAATAAAGAAAAAAAGAATAATAAAACATATAGTGTTGTTTTGAGAACTAATTAAGTCAACTTTCCTCCTAAGGGGACCATACAGCTGAACTCCTTGGCTATGGCTCTTCTTCCATCTGGATTACTGGTTCAAATCCAGCACATGCTGTTAGCAATCAAAACCCAGTCTAGCAGATCATTTGTTCAGTGTCTGCAGAAACTAAATAGATGGGCAAATGTCAATCTCTTAAGACAATGCTTATCACCAACTCAGACACTACTCTTGCATTAAAAAAAAAAGTCAAGAGAGAAAGTCAACTCAATTCAACCTTACGGTTGAACTTCTCTTTCTTCTAAATCATCAGTAATGTATCTAACATGGACTGATTTGCTACCCTTTGCAGGTATTTACTAACAGCCATTGCGCATAACAAAATGGTCATGTTGTTCCTTTTACAGAATTTACAATCTAATAGAGAAGGTAACTGGTAAATGAATTAGGAGGAAACTTACTTGCCCATCATGATAGGAACTGGTACTTGGTCAGTGGGTTGGTTATTCTACCACCCACAATCATTTTCACCCTTTTCTGTCTTGCCCTGTCTCAGTGGGGCAGAGGGTGATAACTGTTGGACAGAAGTATCCAGGCTCCTTTGGATACCAGCTGAGTTTGGGGGAATGGGAGGCAGCAACCAGAGATTAGAGAGCCTGAAGAAGGAGACGTCAGGGTGTTCCTTTCTCATCTGTTTTCTTGCATGGCTGAGGCTCTGGCAAGGGCCGAATCCTTTTACTTTGCGCCATAGCTCCTTTGAAGCAGATTCTCTTTCAAGGTTCCAGACTGTGCTTGACTCCAGTGACGTCACTTCTTCCTTTCCCTCTCCAGTCTGAAGTTGGGCATGCCATCCGGCTGCTGGAAGTGAGCTGTTTTACTGACCATCGTCTGTTTCTTTAAAGTGGCTTGTACCTCTGCAGATGTTCCTTCACTAAACTCTCATGAATTCAACCATCTTAGTGTTCTAGCTGTTGAAACTTGATGACATGGTTAGCAATACTAATGTGGTTAAACTGGGAATCAGAAATGAATATTCAAACTTAAACAAAAAATATTGATTTAAACATATACATTTATACACACCAGTCTTTCATTTGAAGGAAAATGTATTTCTTAGAATATGTGCTTATTGATTAGAAGTCAAACTTGCCTTTATTGCATGATTCTCACATATAATGAATGCATCCTGTCCAATTTTCAATTTCAATTTCATCAAAGAGAGAAGAGAACTCGCACTTGTGAAATAAGTACAACATCCATTTGAAATTTCTCCCACTCCTTTATGTTGCTTCTTGCTCACCTGAAGTAAGAATGTTTTTTTTTTTTTTTGCAATGCTCTTTACTGTGTCTTTATAAAATATTCTATTTTGGTTTCATAAGTGCAGCAATTCTTTCTTTCTTTACTCTAATTAAATATTACATAAACAATAAAATACAGTAAATAATTGCCAAGGCAAATACAAGTGGAATTAATGGGGTTGGAAACAAACACATTTGAATAAACAAACAACATAAACAGTGCCATCCTTTAGTGTCAAGGCATCGTAGAAAAGTCTATTGTCTGTGCATCTACTTTTTTACCCAGGAAATGTACAGTGTTTATTAAACCAATATTTTGGTTAATTAGAAGAGGATTATAAGAGTTTTACTGTTTCAATGAACATGTATAAATAAAATTACTAAGAATATGAAAGTGTGGAAGTATGTACCTAACAGCCTGGGGAAGGGAAGTCAGGAAGCATTCCCAAAATAAATAATACGAACATTAATCTGTTGGAAGGAGGGGTAGGCTTTTTAAGGCAAAGAGAGAAGATTATTCCTCTAGAAAGAGCAACATTAAGACGTTGATGTACAAAAGGAAACACCAGATGTAGAACAAAGAGTAAGTAATTTCAGCTGAGACGTGAAGCCAGCACTCACCACGTGATACAGTATTATATCCTTTGGCCAGTGTTTTTGCCTCTACAATTAGATATTAAGATACACTTCATGGGGATTTCTGGGAGTTAAGTGTGATTGACAGAGATCTGACCAGATCACTGGGGAGGAAAAAGAGGGACCTTAGGACGAGGTTGCCTGAGGCAATGGTAAAGAGTCTAAGATGGAATTGGCTGAAAAGCTGAATGCCTCCAGATCACATGGTATTAAGGGCCAGAAGATTTAAAATAAAAAGAGGGCTCTTGGGCTCTCTCTTCTTCTAATATGTCTTGATTGTGCTGCAGTTTCCTGTATTTCCCAAAGGATGGTATTTTGGATGGATTTTGGATAGGAGAAGAAACTCCAGGTGCAGCCTGGAGTGTGGGCTGGCCTGGCAGAGTGTGAAAGAGTTATTCCTTTGGGGTGTTTTAGAGAGGACAAGCTCTGGAGCAGAAGCCTGCCATTCTTCCAAAACTGTGTTGTTTTAGTATCATACGTTGTTTTAGTTTGTAAACTAACCTATGGAAATAAGATAATTAAAAACTAATGGGGAAATGCTAGGAAAACTCAGGTGTTAGAATTTAGCTTTGATTGATAGGCTTAAGTGATTCAAGCTGCAACGAAAGACTTAAAGACTGGATAAGCTTAAGTGATGAATGCCTGTGGAAAGCTGTTATTCCAAAATTGTGTAGCCTTTGAATAAAGACTCCTTTCTTTTATCACCAAACGATTGCCTGTGGAATTTTGCCTTGAGGGTGGTGGCAGGCCACAGGACTCCACTTGCTGTTTGGTAACTCTGTGGCACATAAATAAAGTTCTCAATAACAGTTGGGTTACTTAAGAAGGTTAATCTACTATTGCTGATATCAAGGAGAATGGGTTTGTCTTACATTGTCATTAAAGTCTGGAAGAGACTCACTGTACGTATTATTCAAGTACAACCAGCCCCTGTATAGAATGTTGACCATTCCAACTTTGTAATGAGGTAGCAGCTATTCACTTGGTCTTTATTAAATTTGTCATGAATGATGTATTTTTAAATATGAAAAAAACCACTATAAGTTTCTACAGATCTGTGGAAATGTTAATGTTTTCCCTATAATAATGATTATGAGAATTACCAACATAATGCCTATTATTTCTCAGAACTCTTTCAATTGTTCATAAGTAGACATATCATAGGCATGCAGAAAATTACATCATTAAGCGTGACTTGAGTTGGCCCTCTGTCTAAATCTGCTATGTCATCAATAAAATAAGTGTCGAGTACCTGAGATTCAATCATCCTGGATTTCAGTTCTTGGCTGCCAGTCTCTCCACTGGCCCCTCCTCTGCACCCACTTTAATTCTCTAGCTGTGAAAAAGGCAATATCCTGCTTGTGATATTGGAATGAAGAAAATCTAACAGGCTTGAGAACTGAAAATTTGTTTTGTTTTGAATTTTAGGGCAATATACTGTGGTTAATTTTTCACTTCTGAAAAATATTGCTCTGTAAAACCTTATAACTTATTCCAAAAAAATTTCCATGCAAATTCCTGTGTTCCTTTTCCCCCCCAGCATACAATTTGAATATAAGACTTGAATACTGATTTAAAATTCTTTCAGATAAAGCTGAAATACCAAGACTCATGTACAATATGCTACTTGATGTCCTGTGTTTCTGCAAGTGAGAGAAGGAAATATTACCCCAAGGTCCCACCCTTATTCAAAGAGAAGAACCAGGCTAATCTGTTTGGATCAGAATTCCAAGAGATGGAAATCTTCCTTCAGGGTAGGGTGTTATCTTTTAGATATACATACTGAAGAGCTTACAGGTGCACAGATAAGACCTACAGGATTTTTGTTAGACTTGTTTAGGTCTTGGTGTGTAGATAAAACATCAGTGGTCTTATTGTGATAATTGATGGAGCTCCCTGATGAGCACACTGGAGTTCATTAAACTATTCTCTCTGCCTTTGTGCATGCATACAATTTTTGATCTTTGTTGTTTTTTGTTTGTTTGTTTGTTTGTTTGTTTGAAGTTCACCCAGCCTGGTTTTACCCGGGGCTCTCTCTTACCCTGTACTGTCTTCGATCAGACACAACCATCAGATCTCATACTCATTGCTCCCTCCTTTCTTCCTTGATCCTGTGCACTGGCTGGGCAGTAACTGCAAGCTCTACAGAGAAGGGAGGTTAACACTGGCTGGGAAATGGCAATGGCCTTCTGCCTCAAATCTAAACTGTACCCCTACTCCCATTTGTCTGAGTTCTGTAGTGAGCATTTTCTCAGTAATATTAAGAAAATGCAACCATGTTGCCAGTTGGACATGAATCATGACATCTCTCCCATGAGGGTCTCAGAAGGAGGAACAGTAGTTGGATGGAGCCTATATACTGGCCTCTTAGCCTTACCCAAACTAAACAACACCAGACTGTACCATAAACCCTAGAGTACCCTGCTCTTATTCATCCTGACGAGAAGTACCACATAGGCAGTTGTGGATGAAAAGGGGCCACATACAGAACATGACAAGTTCAGGGGAGGCCTGCATGTCAGCCTTGCAAACTCAGAGATCTAAAGTAACCACAAAGGATGGTCTGAAATTAAAACTAATTAACTAAAAGGTCATGGTGGGCAGTCATTGCCCTAAGTTAGAATCTTCTGTGGCAAAAAGTCAATTTTTACCTTAATTGAGCCTGTCCATTGTGTTTTGCATCTACAATAACACACCTTTAGAACAGCAGGTAACTTCCCTTTTCTCCAAACCCCTGGGGCACACCACCACTGCACCAGAGCAGAGACCACAAATCCCCCCAGGGTTGTTACTGTCCTGTTAGTCCTGTACCCACCTGTGTAAAAGAAGTATGTGCCTATCATTTTACCTTCTTACCCAATCCCAGAGGCTCCCCACCTTTGCCTTCTCCAGCCTGCCTTATCTATTACCAATGGATTTCATGTAACCCCCTTATGCTTCCTCTTTCTATTATAATGTATAAAATCAGGTGCAAAACTGCCATTTTTCCAGAGCATTTTCTCTGTCTGTTGAGGTTTTGTTCCTGGTAGTTGTCATGAGTTTGGCTCAAATAAACTCATAGAAATTCTTACAGGTTTGGATGTTTCTTACGTTGACACGGTCCAGGTGCATATCTGAGCCTCATCTGTATGTTCTCTTTCAATAGCCCCAGAGTCACTCAGTCCCCACACAGAGATCACTCTTCTTCCATGTAAGTGAGATGTTCTGCCTCTTCTCCATCCCTGCTCACGCCTCTTTTAATCCAGAATTGATTATTTCTCATCTGGATAATGTTAAGGGCAAATTTATGAGAATCTTTGCCTCCTGTTAAATACCAGGCTACCCATTCTCCAGATCTCTTGGTGGTTGGGGGTTCTCTATAATTCAAATATGAATTTCTATTACCTGAAAGAATGTACAAGACTGAGGTTATGTCTATTTACATTGTTGGATACCTTTCCTCTCCTAATGCTGAAATACATCCTCCTTCAAGAAAGTGATACTATCTCTCATTAGGATACACATGGCCCTATATACTGTGTTTGGTCAACCAGCAGCACTTCCTGTGTTGGGGGACTCAAATGTCAGAAAATTTTAGTTTAGGTAATAACTAATAAGTTTAGTAATCACTGTATATAAAAAGCTATTGTTCCAGGAACTGAATGTATGACCCACCTTGACTCCAGGAGACCATAAGTAGTTCCACCTTTGTGCCTCAGGAGGACTGCAAACAATTGAAGGTGGTGTCTGAGCCACTGTGCTCCAGGGTGAGACGTCCCCCACCCACCATCCACTGCCCAGGACACTGATGAAAGAACGCTGCAGCTTTTATCTGATCAACTTTTTCCCTAAATTCCAAACCTCTTGCCTAGACTTTTCTTGTCTTTATGAAAGGGTCCATTTAAAATAGAATTTAAGACAGTCTGCTGGGTACCTAACCTGCCATCTTCTCAGATTGCCAGCCATCTGAATAAAGCACCCATAAAGATTCAATCCCTGTCTCTGCTTATTGGGTCTGATAGTGCCAGGCAGCACAAACACCAGCTTTGCCGGTTCCACCCATGCTCCAGTGACAGCAACATTTGGATCAGACCTCAGCCATGCTTCACCTTACATACCTCTCCACTGTGACAGAGTCTTTCCTTCCTCATATTCCTGTGAACACCCTAAATAGTTATTCTGAAGCCTGTAATTTGCATCACACAAGTTCCTTAATGAACAATATAAACTATCAAACAAAATAGAAACAGATTCATAGATACATAGATACAGAGCACTGACAGCTGTGTGGGGGTAGGTCGGAGGGCTGAGTGAAAAAGGTGAAGGGATTAAGCACAGGCAACAGTATGGTGCTTACAAGAGGGAAAGTGTTGTGGGAGGAGGTACAAGAGGGTAAAACGGGGGCAATAAATCATGATGGAAAGAGACTTGACTTGGGGTGGTGAACACCCAATACAATACACAGGTGAAGTATTGTGGAATTATACACCTGAAACCTATATAATTTTATTAACCAATGTCACCCCAATACATTTGATTAAAATGAGTCAATTTTGAAATGATTTGCACTTCAATAAGACTAGAAAAATCTTTCATGCATTGGGCAATAATTGTGTGTGTGCATGTGTGTATCTGTTTGCAATTTGGTGCATTAACTTTCCCCTGGCCATCTTAACTATTAGAGACTCTTCACTAATCCTTTTGAAAATCTGTTCATTAAGTACAATGTTCTGTGCCACCCGAGATAAAGAAAAAGCTCATTAACATGGCATGCAAACTCTGCCAGACCTGGCACGCAAGTTCCTCTCTAGTTTCAACTACAGTCACAGCTGGTCCTCCTAATTTAACCTTTGTTACTGATGAACTACTCACCTTGCCTTTCACACCACTACCCCATTACACTTGCTCTTTTGTCTCTCACTTCTGCCTTCACTTACCAGCTAACTTCCACTTACCATTTTAGACTCAGCTCAGTCAGTACCTTTTACAGGTTCCCAATGTCTTTGTCCATGCAGTTCCCTCTTGCAGAGATGCCAACAGACTATTTTCTTTCTTTTGAGTGATGTGGAAATCTGCCAGGCAAGGCAAATGAGTCAGTCTCTCAGCAAACAGTAAAAAGTGACTTTAGGAAGTGACATTAGGAGTGGGAGATTCATACCTGAGGCAGATCTTTGATGGTGAAATTTCCTTTGATAAATAGGAGACAGACACTGCAACAAGCTTGAGTCTTGGAAATAAGGAGAGATATGAGGGCTACTATTTATGGACCTTGAGCTTCATTCAACAGTGACTTCCTAGTGAGCACTATCCTGTGCCTGGCAGGGAGCTAGGTAGTGGGGTTTCAGAAGTCAATGAAACACATCCAGTCAAGACTTTGCCATCACAGAGCTCGCTGCCCGGCTGGAAGGCAGGTAATTACTCATCAACATACTGATGTGGACAAAGGCTTTGAGAAAGGACACTCTGGAGACATGGAAGAATGTACAAGACTAAGGTCATTTCACTTTTGTTGGGGTATTCTGCTGGCCCATAAGAACTGGCTTCAGAGCTGGAAAAAGTGCTACAAAATATAGAAAGTATTTTTTCGTGGAGATCTAGTGTTTAGAACTGAGGTTCATGCTTGCTTACATATGAAAGGAAAGAAGACTGGATTTGAAGACAAAAATGAAAAATATAAGACCCAGTTCTGCCACTGTACTATTGAGTAACCTTGAATAAATCACATCAACTCTTTAAACATGAGTTTCCCTGACTGCAAAATGTGAGCACTGATACCTAACTTGACATATCTAAGGGCTGAGAGAGGCTCAATTAGGACAATAAAAGGTAAAATACTTTGTAAATCATCAAGAGCTATGTGTATTTTATTATTTGTACCGTTGCTATGTGAACCAGCCTAGGAAATCTGGGACTGAGCAGGTTAAGATTTAGAATAAACATAAATGACTAAACTAAATGACTTCTAACTTTCAAATTTCCCTGCATTTCCACACCAAAGTTCCTCTTATTTTAAAGGTTTGGGTTTTTATTTTCTTCCCTGAAAGAATGAGTTTTTAGAAAAAAAAATTTTATTGTTAGATTTTGTGTAGGACTCTGGTGGAAAATTTTCATAGATAAACATGAGTCTGCCCCTGAAACAACCTTGGCTCTGTTTGGGGGCCAGTAGTGGGCACTGGCAATGTCCTGTCCAGTCCCTATCCCAGGGCATTCTTATGTATTCCGTGTGGCCATCTGCAATCTGTGTGTCCCGTCTTGTATTGATATCTGCATTCTTCTTACAGGACAGCCTTTGGCCATTGGAACTACTTTTGCCTGAAAGCACAGACATCAGAACTGTCTGACGGTTTATAATCCCCCTGCCTCCAGCCAAGGAGAGCTCAAAACCAGTGACAGACTACCTCAGAATATGAAAACCCAACTTCATCTACTAGAGTTTGGACACTTCAGCGCTCACCTGGGTATTGGGCTGAGGCCAGGACCGAGTCTAAATTGTTACCCTTATTTCTTCTTTTTACATTTGGCTTCTTCATGCCAAATTTTCCCCACTTTCTCTTGTCCTGCCCCCCACCCTGCCCACTCTTTTACCTATTTCTCTTAGGAACACTGTTTTAATAAATGATCCTCATTTCTGGGACTGCTTCAGGGAAATCTGGCCTAAGAGAAATTCCCTTAATTTTGGGAAGCTTAGGTAGATGTGAGCCCCTACACGGATTTGTCTAAGTAGATGGGAGATGATCGCTGCAGAATGGAGACAATTATTTTGGTAACAATACAGGCACTATCTCAAACTTTTTCTCTTTTCTGACCACATTGAATGAAGTCTAACATTATTAGATGCATTTAGGAGTTACTGAATAACTCTCCTGTATTTATCGTACCAGGTGATGGGAGCATATAAGACACGATTTTTGAAACTGCAAGAGGAAACATGTTATTTGATAATAAACAGACTGGAATTCTATGCTGTGCTCAAACATTAATAAATATTATCCTTGTAATTTGTAAAGTGTGAAAAAAACTAATATTTATTAAACACAATTTACTTAATATGCAGGGTGGGGCAAAAGTAGGTTTTTGGTTGTTTGTATGGAAAATGACACAGTAGTAAATAATAATACAAAAATAAACTTTGTGTTTCGCATATTCACAACTATAAACTAACTGTTGGCACACCATGTACATTATTGCATTCAATTCTCATTACGACCCTGTGGACCAGTTATCATTCTCATTTGAAGATTACGTGAATAACATGAAAGATATAATAACACACTATATGACTGATGCACTGCAACCTAATCCACTGTACTTCAAATCCTGAGCTCATTATGTAACTGGAAAAGACACTGGCGTTCAGGCTGCCTGTCACTACCAAATCCAATAAGCAATGACAGTGACTGAATCTTTTATGAGTGCTTTATTCAGATGGCTGGCAATCTGAGAAGATGGGGGGTTCGTACCCTAACAAACCATCTTCCCTTCTCTTTCCTGGCCAGATCTTTTATAAGGGGGTGAGGGAGGACAAACAAGGTGCAGTGAGGGCTTTGAGATTCGAAGCTGCAACATTCCTGTTCTCAGAAGTTAGCTGTTCCCAAGGAAGGGGGTGGTCACACAAAAGGCCCGGTTGTCTCCAACTTGTCCCCAGGTGGTAATCTCTAGCCAGTGCCCCAGGAGGTCAGCTGTTTTCCCCAGGAGCCAGGATGGGCCTTATTTGTAGTTTCTAAAACAAAAGCTTAACACACACATTACTTGCTAGACTTACAGCTTTTTACCTTAAGCTAAAATTTTCCAAGTCTTGATTTCCCTATCAATTATACTATGCCATAAAATTTTGCTGAGTAGAACACAAGAATCAAAAGATGATGGATGGATGGATGGATGGATGGATGGACAGATAGATAGATAGAAGGGAAAGAGGAAAGGAAAGGAAAGGAAAGGAAAGGAAAGGAAAGGAAAGGAAAGGAAAGGAAAGGAAAGGAAAGGAAAGGAAAGGAAAGGAAAGGAAAGGAAAGGAAAGGAAAGGAAAGGAAAGGAAAGGAAAGGAAAGGAAAGGAAAGGAAAGGAAAGGAAAGGAAAGGAAAGGAAAGGAAAGGAAAGGAAAGGAAAGGAAAGGA